>SJXQ01009877.1:183625-223663 GCA_006408695.1 Aepyceros melampus | reverse complement strand
GGGTATCTCCTTACCACCACCGTTCCTGACCTTCAACGTAGGATAGCTCTTGAGCATGGCCGAGAGCTACCCGACGTCTGAGGTCAGGAGTAGCAGCCTAGAGTGCCAGGTTGCGACGGCACAGGAATGGCCGAGAGGAGCTACCCCGCGTCTGAGGTCAGGGACGGCAGCTGGGAGGAGACACCCTGCGTCCGAGGTCAGGGGTGGCCAGGAGGAGACACCCCGCTTCTGAGGTCAGGGAGGCGGCCAGGAGGAGCTACCCCACGTCTGAGGCCAGTGGTGGCAGGGAGGAGACCCCCCACGTCTGAGGTCTGGGGCAGCCGGGAGAAGCCACCTCGCCCCCAAGGCCAGGAGCAGCAGCTGAGAGGAGGCACCCACGCCCGAGGCCAGGGCCGGGGGCAGGAGGAGCAACCCGAGGAGTGGTGGCTGGGCAGGCACAGGAGGGCCTAGAGGAGCTATCCTACGTTGAAGGTCAGGAACAGTGGCGGTAAGGAGATACCCCTCGTTACAGTTTTAACTTGTATCTTATTCACAAGTCTGGGTCCCAAATGATATTTTTATATTTCTGAAGATCAAACCCATTTTCAAGGAACTATAACTAAGGTAGTGGGAAGAATTCAGTGGAGGCTTTCAAATACCAGGAGCTTTTATAAATATTTTGAACAAAGATATTGGAAAGACTGTCTGAACCTATATTTAATTCTAAGTCAACTCTTTAAAATAGTTTATCTGTGTAATTGACTGCACTGTCTACTTTGACTATAAAGATGAGATCACCACTATCAAGGAGAGAATTAAATTTTCCTGGCAAGGGACAGACTAGTTAATTTCCCAAGCTCCCTTGTGCTGAGTCACTCAGTTGTGTCCGACTCTTTGTGACCCCATGAACAGTAGCCCACCAGGCTCCTCTGTCCATGGGATTCTCCAGGCAAGAATCTGGAGTGGGTTGCCATTTCTTTTCCAAGCTTCCTTCCTAAAACCTGCCAATAATTTTATGAGACCTTTGATATTGTAATTACTAGCATGCTTGATTTTTCTTTCCCACTAGCACTTTTCTATGAGGAAAGTCATCTAATACATACTTTCCATGAATAGAACCCAAGAGTATGTAACAATCTAATTGTATGCTTAATTCTTCCAAGAGGTAGCTTTTTAAAATTTGGTTGTAGGGTTTGTTGCTAAACTCTGTATCCAGAAGAGGACGTTACTGATGCAGACTTTTAGGGCATCCCTGAGAAGTATTTAATATATAATCCTTTCTGCTATATTTGAGACTCTCAATGCATGGAGAATATGCTATAGATATATGGAAGAGGCCTCTCCTCTTGAAAACTTCTAGCTATAAATAAGCTATCAATGGGGAGTATATACATTCTTGTCACCCCTCTGTCATTTATAGGGAGAAAAGCAAGGGAAAAAATGGAAATGTCAGGTATAATCATTTAGTCTTATTAGTTGGGACCAGTCAGAAAAGAATAATCATACTTACTAAAAGAATGACAGCCCCTCTGGCTACAAAAGAAAAATAAGCACAGGATATAGATGATTGGGGTGGCCACAGATATTCTGGATCACTGCAGTCACCCTGAATAGGATTTTTGACTTAAAAGTAAGAGAAACAGAATAAGTAATTAAAAAAAAGTTTCTTACTCAAAGTTGATTAATGAGGTATATTTTAGTGAAAATTAGCAGGTTTTACTTGGGTGTTTTTCTTTATACACTTGCTATATAGGTATAACAGTTGAAATCTTGTTAGTAATAGTTACAAGCTCCAACTTTTAAAACACTTGAAACTAACAAATACAATCCAACAATTTTTTTTTTAAAACAGATTTTAAAAGAAAAGTTTGCATATTTACAATGTCAAAGAAGCATGCTTGGAATGACAGCCTTCACTTGGGACCATGTAACTGTTACCAAGACCTCAATGCCGCTTACTGTTGCTCTATTCTAATTGTGAAGGAAGGAAATACCTAACCTTTTGAGTATCAGATTTGCAAATACAGCCATAGAAAGGCTCAGATGGTAATATGATTTTAGAAAATAGTGTAAGTAAGTCTTTAGAGAAATTGACAGATTTTTCTCCTAGCTACATTATGTGAGCCATCCTTGGGAGGGTTGCTATGGCTCCTCAGCTTTCTCTTCTAGATTTAAGCATCAACCTATTTTTTCCAAGTCATTTGACCTTCTCTTTTCATTGATTCTTCAATTGACTCTACTTTGTTATTGAGAACAAGGAGAGAGAGCCTTATGGAGATGGTGGGAGTTGAAATACTTCTTAAAGGATAATAAGATATTTAGAAATATAATTTAGATCAATTTTATTTTGAGTCATTGTAGTATCTTGATTAATGAAATGTTCTGTAAGCCAAAGAAGGCTGAGTGCCAAAGAATTAACACTTTCAAACTGTGGTGCTGGAGAAGACTCTTGAGAGTCCCTTGGACAGCAAGGAGATCAAACCAGTCAATCCTGAAGGAAATCAATCCTGAATATTCATTGGAAGGACTAATACTGAAGCTGAAGTCCAATACTTCGGCTGCCTGATGCAAAGTGCTGACTCACTGGAAGAGATCCTGATGCTGGGAAAAACTGAGGGCAAGAGAAGGGGGCGACAAAGGATGAGATGGTTGGATGGCATCACTGACTCAATGGACATGAGTTTGAGCAAACAGGAAGACAGTGATGGACAAAGCCTGGTGTGCTGCAGCCCATGGGATCACAAAGAGTCAGACACAACTTAGCGACTGAGCAACAACAAAGTAAACTTAAACTAGTCACACTAATTAGTAAGAAATAAATACTGATTTTACTAAAACATACTAGTATATTTAATAGGAATAGGCTAGGAGTCAGACGCGACTGGGCAACTTCACTTTCACTTTTCACTTTCATGCACTGGAGAAGGAAATGGCAACCCACTCCAGTGTTCTTGCCTGGAGAATCCCAGGGACGGGGGAGCCTGGTGGGCTGCTGTCTATGGGTCACACCGAGTCGGACACGACTGAAGTGACTTAGCATTATACAGAGTGAAGTAAGTCAGAAAAAGAAAGATAAATACTGTATTCTAACACATATATATGGACTCTAGAAAATGGTACTGAAGAATTTATTTACAGGAAGCTCTCCTCTTGAAAATGGAGCAGCAATGGAGAAACAGAGAGAATAGACTTATGGACATGGGGAGAGGGGAGGAGAGGGTGAGATGAATGGAGTGTGTAACATGGAAACTTACACTGCCATATAGAAAATAGATAGCCAATGGGAATTTGCTGTGTGGCTCAGGAAACTCAAACAGGGCTCTGTATCAACCTAGAGGGCTGGGATGGGATGGGAGATGGGAGGGAGATTCAAAAGGGAGGGGATACATGTATACCTATGGCTGATTCATGTTGAGGTTTGACAGAAACCAACAAAATTCTGTAAAGCAATTATCCTTCAATAAAAATATAAATAAACTTAAAAAAATTAAGTCTTTGTTTCTTTTGGATCATTATTAAATATAGATAATAGGTAATAAACCTTCTTTAACACTATATTGGTAGGCAATAAGGAATCTTAAAAGGTAAAAATGATTTTTGTTATTCATATTATTCAAAGTATGTTCAAGATTTTTGAGTCCATATTTTTTGAAAACTATTAGTGAGGTTTGTCATTGCCTTCTCATTGCCACTACAAACACAATCACTTTTTTTCCCAATAAAGTTATTTCTGATTCTCTCCTTCATTTTGATTTTGATTTTGTTCTAAATGGATCTCTCTTTGACAGCAATGGAGTAAAATTTCTTGAAGGAGAAATTGCTCCGTATGATAGTTTTGAAATAAAATACCTGCCAAATTGGATTGATTGGGGCTCTGAATGCAGCAATATTAAGTGAAAAAGTTATCTTCCATAAAAAACCTTTGGGTGAAATAATATGTGAGTTACAGGGTTATGTTTCAAGATGTCAAATTGGGGTTCACGGTATAAAAATGAAATGCTAGCTGAAGTAATGCCAAATGCATAGAAACTAGAGACGTGTGCCTAGGGCTTGAGACATAGAAAAGAAAGAAAAATCATTTGGATTATTCAAGGCTTTTTAGTCATTTTTTCTTGAAACCCATCAGTGGATGGTCACCTACCTACTCATGACCACTACAAATCTAATCACTTTGTTCCCAATAAAGGTGTTTCTGGTTCTCTCTTTGCCTTTGATTTTGTTCTAAAGGAGTCTCTCTGACAGCAACAGAGTGAAATGTCTCAAAGGTCATTTGAGATATCAGGTGGTAGATGAGGGGCATATGGAAAAAAAAAAAAACCAGGCATCACAGTCCTTAAATCAGCCACTGTCAGACTTTCATGTGCTTGGGAATCACCCTGGGTAGGGAGGAGTGGGGAGGAGCGTTAAGCATACAGATTATCCAGCCTCATCCCTGTAGATGCATCCCAAGACACCGCAAAGGTCAATGAGTTGAACTCTAAGGCCAACTGAGTACCTCTGGACTGCATCTAGGCATCAGTTCCTCTCAAGGAAAATTATCCTTTCTGGTTCCTTCCTCTGAAAGCACTTTATATGTTTCTTCTGACATAGCCTGAATCTGAGGCTGAATCCTGATGTCGTCTAGAAAAACTTCAGGTGCTGAATTTACTCTTAAGCGCCTTTAGGGTTTGAATGACTGTGTATACTCTGGAGTTCTAAAAATGTTACCTGGCTTAAATGTTGACTGTGAAACTAAAACATACTTATTATACATTAAATATTGTTTTTAATCACTTCAGTCCATGTATATGTTCATTAAATATGTTTGCTCTTGGCAGGACATTTTATTTGGGCAGGAGCTTCTCGTTAACCCTTGTCACCACTATAATATTTTTTGAGCTGAGCCGAGTTTATAGGTACTAAAGTGTAGGTTCAATCAGCTTGACTTCATTGAATTGCCTTGCATACACTGATATACGCATGGACTGAGGTTCCATTTCATAGGGAAAGAGGCAAGAATGAACTGTCATGCAATGCAGTTTAAGGATAAAACAACATTTCTGATGACTGAGGTAGGACCAAACCAAGTCCAGGTCACGAAATGGCTATGGGATCCCTGAGAACAAGGGGGAATGTTTTCAGTTCAGTTCAATTCAGTTCAGTCACTCAGATGAGTCTGACTCTGTGACCCCATGAATTGCAGCACGCCAGGCCTCCCTGTCCACCACCATCTCCTGGAGTTCACTCAGACTCACGTCCATTGAGTCCGTGATGCCATCCAGCCATCTCATCCTCTGTCGTCCCCTTCTCCTCCTGCCCCCAATCCCTCCCAGCATCAGAGTCTTTTCCAGTGAGTCAACTCTTCGCATGACATGGCCAAAGTACTGGAGCTTCAGCTTTAGCATCATTCCTTCCAAAGAAATCCCAGGGCCGATCTCCTTCAGAATGGACTGGTTGGACCTCCTTGCAGTCCAAGGGACTCTCAAGAGTCTTCTCCGACACCACAGTTCAAAAGCATCAATTCCTCAGCGCTCAGCCTTCTTCACAGTCCAACTCTCACATCCATACATGACCACAGGAAAAACCATATCCTTGACTAGACAGACCTTAGTCAGCGAAGTAATTATTGTTAAATAAAAAGCAACCCTCAAATTATATGCCTTATTAGAAAAAAAAATCACATACTTTGCTCATAAATCTGTAGGTCAGGAACTGAGACAAGCTGCAAAGCTCATGTGTGCTCAGTGATTCTGAAGGTCTTAGCTGGGATGATCCTAAAGTTTGGAGCCCTCACGACCTCCTCCAGCCCTGTTTCTCTCTGCACCCAGCCTGTCCCAGCTTGAGCATCCTCAAAGCATGACAGCCTCTGCATTTTCACACTTTTTACATGGCAGTCAGGGCTCTAAGATAAGTGCCATCAGAGGCCTGGCAGAAAGCTGCAAGTCTTATGAACTAGCCTCAGAAGGTCCCAAAACATCATTTCTACCACCTTCTATCTGTTAAGTACGTCTCTAAAACCAGGCCAGATTCAAGAAGAAGGAAATAGACTCAGCTTATCAATGGTCAGAGTGGTGAGGAATTCTCAGCCTCTTCAGTCTTCCATAGTTTGTCCTCTGGCCACATTATTTACATTTATTGAAAGTGCAAAATACATTTACCCCCTCCTAAGAATCCCCAAAGCCTGATCCTGTTTCAGCACTGACCCAAAGTCCAGCATCTCATCATGTATATCAGAATGAAGTGCTTCAATGCCACTGCTTAAATACAATTCCTACCCTTCTGAAGACCTGGGAAATAAAGATACAAGCTATCTGTCGTAAGGTAATTCCAATAAACACTGCCATTCAAAATAGAGAAGTTTGAAAGAAAAGGCTCATAACAGTCACTGGTTCACAGTAATCATGAGATCCATCCAGATCCATATCAAGAGTTCATTTGCTCTGAAGCCATTTCTTACACTGAGAATCGTCTGCTGAAAGAATATGGGGATAAGACGGTTTTATTTGCAAATCTAAAAAAGTCCTGCTCCTTAATAGGTTTCTCTAGATTCTCAAAAATTGAACAGTTCCTTCTTTAATATTTTCCCCTCACTCCTCATATTTTGTAATAGGCAACTAGGAAAAGCCAAGTAATATTTTGAGGATTCTGCTTGGAAATCTATACAGCCAGATGCTTGAGATCTCTCTCCCACATTACCACAGGCAACAGGTTGGCTACCAGGAGAGAATGTGTGTGCCCTTTCTTCCTGCCTCTGGTAGCATTCCCTCAGCATTATTCAAGGCCTTATGAAGAGTCTCTTGAGCCCTTTCCAGTTTCCACCTACCACCTCGTCCCAAACCAGCATCCCATTCTTGACGCCAAATTCTGTTCAGTTATCAATGCTCTGCAACCACTCAAAATAACGATCATTTGTTCTGCTCATGAATCCGTGGGTTGGAATTCAGACATTAAATAGTGAGGAGGGTTCATCTCTACTCTGGATGTCTGGGGCTTCAGCAGGTAGAACTTGAAGGGCTGGCTGGAAGCTAAAACAGAGTAGGAGCTGGGCTTGGGTATCCTTAGCCTCAAGGTAGTCGGACTTAAAATTAGTAGCTCAGGGGTCCAAGAATGGTGTACTGGGGCCCAGGAGGAAGCTCCAAGGCTTCTCCTGACACAGCATCAAATGTCCTTGAAGGTCACTTTTGCCTTATTGTATTTGCCAAGTAAGTCACTATGGCCAGACCAGGTTTAAGGGGAGCAAAATTAGATTCCACCTGTTAAGGGGAAGAGTAGCGGAGAATTTGCAGCCGTCTTTGTTTGAAAGAGATCTACTTTTATAATATGATTTCATTACTTGGAACATGAACATTTGTATATATTGCAATATCAAATGATAGAAAATGGAAGGTAAATAGGTGATGGACCATAATCAAGGAAAATGTAGACCACTGGACTGATGAAGCAGATACTGCTATGCATTAGGTTTCATCTTCGGATTCTTTTAACTTTGCAAACTTCTCTCAAACTTATTTAGACACAAGGTGTCAGCACAACCTTGAACCTTTAATTCTCATCAAAATATCCGGTAATTGAGTAAGGAAGAGTTGGTCTAAAGAAGGCAATATAGTTTAGTTTCTCTATTTTGTTTGTCATTCTACTTAGTTATTTAGTACTGATAATTTCTACATGCTGTAATATAAACTCAAAGGGGTGCTCAAAAATGATATTAAGAAAAAGCGCAAAACTGTAGGAAAGCAATAAAATGTATCCAGTGGGATAATAAATCATATGAATTTTACAGAAACACTTTATATGGTATAAACCCTTAATATGATTATGAACAATGTGTAAAGTTTACTTTTGTTTGTTCTGTGACGAATGTCAGAAGTTATGCCTCTCAGACTATTGATAATGGGAAGCTATCTCTACAAATATGTTAAGCAGAATTCATGCAACTGTTTTTAGTAATAAGTTAAAGAACATATTTTTCCAGGTTTTCACTTGTTATAACAGGAACTGACTTATTTGTATCCTTCCATTGATTGACAGAATCTTACTTCATCCACAGTCTTTAGAAACAAAGCTAGACATTACCTACTGATAAAAGGGTCAATTTAACAACAACAAAAAAAATCTAACAATCCCAAATGTATTGCACTAAAACCTAAATGTTTGCATTCATCCTCAGTTATTTTCTTAGGATAAGTTTGCCAGACCCAGGTATACACATTTTTAACCTTCTGATAAATCATGCCCTATAGCTCTCCAAAAAGGCTGTACCAACTTTCACTCTTAGCCGGAAGTATATGAAAAATGCCTGCCTCTCTTCAGTTTCACCAAAATCAGATGACCATTCCATCTAAAATAGATTTAAATGTGGTTTTATTACTCTTGATTTCTCCGATGATAATGACTGCAAAATCTAGGAATATTTTTATAAACAGATTTGTATCTGCTTTCAAAAAACCATGAGAATGGTGTTATTTGTATGTAAAGCTAGTGCTTTGAAAATGCTTCAGAGCAACTCAAAATTTTTCTTTAAAGTTTGATATGGAATGGTCATATCATATAAACATGTGTGTGTGTGTGAGAGAGAGAGAGAGAGAGATAGTGAGTGCCAAGATAAGTAAATTCACCCCTCACAGCCTATATATCTATTTATATCACTAAACTGTTACATCATTTTATATTAATAATAATCAAAGTGTATGTTTTGTCTAATTGTGACCTTCTTAAAGTCATGGATTTTTGTTTTATATGTTTTTTTAATTATCTCACAATTACAGAATCTGGTACGATAACCATTCAATACATATTTGAAGAAGGCAGGCTGGAATGAAAGAAGTAATGAAGGAGAGGGATGTGAATTTCAACTTGGTCCTTGTCCACTGAATCACAGATTTCACTTAGCACAATCCTATTAAGGAGGTTAACTGTATTCTTTTAAAAATTAATGTGTTGAGCTCTAAATTAATCAGTTATAATAAAATTCACATAGAATGCCTACCTAGAGCCCATCAGAAAGTTCTCTCTTGTCTGAGTTTTTTCATAAACACTAGCCAGTAATCAGTAATTACACTAGCCAGTAATCCAAGTCTATTCCCCAACCACTAATGCCAAAGAAGCTGAAGTTGAATGGTTCTATGAAGACCTACAAGACCTTCTAGAACTAATACCAAAAAAGATGACTTTTTCATCACAGGGGACTGGAACGCAAAAGTAGGAAGTCAAGAGATACCTGGAGTAACTGGCAAGTTTGGCCTTGGAGTACAAAATGACGCCAAGGAAACACACTGGTCATAGCAAAACACCCTCTTCGAACAATACGAGAGACAACTCTACACATGGACATCACCAGATGGTCAACACCAAAATCAGATTGATTATATTCTTTGCAGCTGAAGATGGATAAGCTCTATACAGTCAGCAAAAACAAGACCAAGAGCTGACTGTGGCTCAGATCATGAACTCCTTATTGCAAAATTAAGATTTATATTGAATAAAGTAGGGAAACCCACTAGACCATTCAAGTATGACCTAAATTAAATCCCTTATGATTATGCAGTGGAAGTGAGAAACAGATTCAAGGGATTAGCTCTGATAGACAGAGTGCCTGAAGAACTATGGACAGAGGATCATAACACTGTACAGAAGTTGGTGATCAAAACCATCCCCAAGAAATGCAAAAGGCAAAATGGTTGTCTGAGGAGGCCTTACAAATAGCTGAGAAAAGAAGAGGAGCTAAAGGCAAAGGAGAAAAGGAAAGATATATCCATCTGAATGCAGAGTTCCAAAGAATAGCAAGAAGAGATTAAAAAAAAAAAAAAAAAAGGCTTCCTCAGTGATCAGTGCAAAGAAATAGAGGGAAAAAATAGAATGGGAAAGACTAGCGATCTCTTCAAGAAAATTAGAGATAACAAGGAAACATTTCATGCAAAGATGGGCTCGATAAAGGGAAGAAACAGTATGGACCTAACAGAAGCAGAAGATATTAAGAAGAGGTAGCAAGAATACACAGAAGAACAATACAAAAAAGATCTTCATGACCCAGATAATCATGATGGTGTGATCACTCACCTAGAGCCAGACATCCAATGTGAAGTCAAGTGGGCCTTAGGAAGCATCACTACAACCAAAGCTAGTGGAAGTGATGGAATTCCAGCTGAGCTCTTTCAAATCCTGAAAGATGATGCTATGAAGTGCTGCACTCAATATGACAGCAAATTTGGAAAACGCAACAGTGGCCACAGGACTGGAAAAGATTAGTTTTCATTCCAATCAAAAAGAAAGGCAATGCCAAAGAATGTTCAAACTACTACACGATTGTACTCATCTCACATATTAGCAAAGCAATGCTCAAAATTCTCCAAGCCAGGCTTTGACAGCACGTGAACCAGAACTTCCAAATGTTCAAGCTGGATTTAGAAAAGGCAGAGGAACAAGAGATCAAATTGCCAACATCCACTGGATCATCGAAAAAGCAAGAGAATTCCAGAAAAACATTTACTTCTGCTTCATTGACTACACTAAAGCCTTTGACTGTGTGGATCACAACAAACTATGGAAAATTCTTCCAGAGATGGGAATACCAGACCACGTTACCTGCCTCCTAAGAAACGTGTATACAGGTCAATAAGCAACAATTAGAACCAAACATGGAACAACAGACTGGTTCCAAATTGGGAAAGGAGTACGTCAAGGCTGTATATTGTCATCTTGCTTATTTAACTTATACGCAGAGTACATCATGAGAAACGCTGGACTGGAAGAAACACAAGCTGGAATCAAGATTGCTGGGAGAAATATCAATAACCTCAGATATGCAGATGACACCACCCTTATGGCAGAAAGTAAAGAGGAGCTAAAAAGCCTCTTGATGAAAGTGAAAGAGGAGAGTGAAAAAGTTGGCTTAAAGCTCAACATTCAAAAAAACTAAGATCATGGCATCCAGTCCCATCACTTCATGGCAAGTAGATGGAGAAACAATAGAAACAGTGGCAGATTTTATTTTCTTGGGCTCCAAAATCACTGCAGATGGTGACTATGCCACAAGATTAAAAGATGCTTGCTCCTTGAAAGAAAAGCTGTGAAAAACCTAGACAAAGGTTCATATAGTCAAAACTATGATTTTTCTCTTGAGAGTCCCTTGGACTGCAAGGAGATCCAACCAGTCCATTCTAAGGGAGATCAGTCCTGGGTGTTCGTTGGAAGGACTGATGTGAAGCTGAAACTCCAGTACTTTGGCCACCTCATGCGAAGAGTTGACTCATTGGAAAATACCCTGATTCTGGGAGGGATTGGGGGCAGGAGGAGAAGGGGATGACAGAGGATGAGATGGCTGGATGGCATCACCGACTCGATGGACATGGATTTGAGTGAACTCTGGGAGTTGGTGAAGGACAGGGAGGTCTGGCGTGCTGCGATTCATGGGGTCGGAAAGAGTTGAACACGACTGAGCGATTGAACTGAACTGAACTGATGGTTCTTCCAGTAGTAGTGTATGGATGTGAGAGTTGGACCATTAAGAAAGCTGAGCACTGAAGAATTGATGCCTTTGAACTGTGGTGTTGGAGAAGACTCTTGAGAGTCCCTTGGACTGTAAGGAGATCTAACCAGTCAATCCTAAAGGAAATCAGTCCTGAATATTCATTGGAAAGACTGATGCTGAAGCTGAAGCTCCAATACTTTGGCCATCTGATGCAAATAACTGACACATTGGAAAAGACCCTGATGTGAGAAAGGTTGAAAGTGGGAGGAGAAGAGGATAATAGAGGATGAGATGGTTGGATGGCATCACAGATTCGATGGACATGAGTTTGAGCAAGCTCCAGGAACTAGTGATGGACAGGGAAGCCTGGCATGCTGCAGTCTATGAGGCTGCAAAAAGTCAGACACAATTGAGAGACTGCACTGAACTGAAGCCAATAATCTGCCTTTCACACTGGTGAGAGACTTTGAACGGGAATGTTAGAGTGCTGCTTTTCCTTGTCAGAATGTTATTTGCAAACTTCCTCAACCCAAATATAGGGGATTCACATCCCTTTCTTTCCTCGTTAATTTTAAAATTTGGCTTTGTTTTATTGAAATGAGGGTAAATTTCTCATTACAATTAGAATTCCGTGTAAAACACTTGTAAAAGCCAATATAATGAGGATTTTACTAGTCTGAAACCTGTTTAACCAGAATTTTGCTAGGCATTCATAGTGATAACACTGTGCATTGTTTTGAAATGCATTCTGAATACCAAGGACTTAATTATATTTAACACAGGCTTATACATCATTTTCAAATTGTTCAAAAACTGATGTTGCATGCAGAATCAGGAATAATTTTAGAGCAGTAGTTTATTTTAAAGATTATCAAACTGTATCATTGTACACATGAGAGAACAGAGGCCCCAGATAAGTGAAGTCATTTGTCTAAAGTCACACAGCTTGTTAGGGTCACAGTGGAGCTGGATCCCAAGTCTATTGAATTTGAGTCAATTACTGTATCCATTGATTTTGCTAGGTTGACTAACAGAACACTTCTCTCTTCAACTGATCATATTACCTACCTAGAGAATAGTGAGAATTTTCTGTAATAATAATACAAAAGAATTATAGGCCGAATGGCCAGTCACACAAAATATATTAGATCTCCACAATAAAGAAAAGTTAATTACCTTAGGTCTAAATATTTTTAAATGGAACATCTCAGAATTACTTCTTCAGCCTAAATTCCCCCAATTTTTTTTTATAACAATAGTTGGGGCACAATGATAAGATAAGCATCTGGTAGCTACTTGTTAGCTAACAATGAAGAATGATAAGAATTAACAAGAAGCAACTTCGTCCTTATTCTTCTTCCCCTTAATGATCAAGCTGAGCATCTTTATCTCTGATGAGAGATATTAATGAATATCTGACTGTGAAATCCCTTGACACCTGAAAAGACTAGAAATTTATTTATTACTGATAGTATATAGTACCTGATTGTGAAGCTTTCTGCTGGCAGAGATTTTTTTTTCGAAGATTCATCTTTCTCTTGGAGTAAATATCATATTTTTAATTATTCATAATGTTTTTCCTGTTTTACCGCAAGCTTCCTCAGAGGACAGAGTGCATTAAGGCTCTTCTGTTACTATAAGAGTGTGAAGTGTGAATGGGATATATATATATATATATATATATCTGTATTAGCATTTCATTGTTATTCTGGGCAAACAAAATTAAACATGATTTGCAAATGCTGCAGTCAGAAACAACAAAAGGTGTAAAGTGAGCAACACAATTTATCCTGCATCCACACCAGAAAAAGTAAATGCAAAATTCTCGTAGCTGAAGCGGAAACTAGGAAGATTTCACATCCTAAACATCTATATTAGGAAAGTAAAAATGTGAGCGTGCCTATAAATAAACAATAAAGCTTTATTTAGATTCATGCTACAGACTTACTCTACAGTTGCGGGCATCTTCTATTCAAGCTAAGTTAGGTAACCTTCTTTTTCTCATATTGAATATTGCTGCTCATACTGAATATTGCTAAGTCATGTCCGACTCTTTGCAACCCCATGGACTACAGCATGCCAGGCTTCCCTGTCCTTCACATCTCCTAGAGTTTGCTAAAACTCAGGTCCATTGAGTCGGTGAGCCACCTAACTGTCTCCTCCTCTGCTGCTCCATTCTCCTTCTGCTCTCAATCTTTCCCAGCATCAGGGTTTTTCCCAATGAGTCAGCTCTTCACGTCAGGTGGCAAGAATATTGGAGCTTCAGCTTCAGCATCAGTCCTTCCAATGAATATTCAGGGTTGATTTCCTTTAGGACTGATCAGTTTATCTCCTTGCTGTCCAAGAGACTCTCAAGATTCTTCTCCATCACCACAGTTTGAAAGTATCTCTTCTTCGGCACTCAACTTTCATTATGGTCCAACTCTCACATCCACACATGACTACTGGGAAAACCATAGCTCTGACTATATGGACCTTTGTCAGCAAAGTAATGTCTCTACTTTTTAATATACTATCTAGGTCTGCCATGGCTTTTCTTCTAAGGAGCAAGCATCTTTTAATTTCATGACTGCAGTGACCATCTGCAATGATTTTGGAGCCCAAGAAAATAAAATCTGTCACTGTTTTGATTGTTTCCCCATCTATTTGCCATGAAGTGATGGGACTGGATGCCATGATCTTAGTTTTTTCAATACTGAGTTTCAAGCCAACTTTTTCACTCTCTTCTTTCACCCTCAAGAGGCTCTTTAGTTTCTCTTCACTTTCTGCCATTCTCATTGCCTTTCTTGGCTTATGTTTTTAGGAAATTGCTTTATTTCATGTTGTGAGGTCTCAGAAGGAAGTGGAGGTAAACATATGTCCTTAATATGTCATGTAATTGATCATAAGTCTCTTTTGCTTCTTAAAGTTTCATCCTAAGAGATATGGAATAGGAAAAAAATTCTCCCATTAGGCCTGTAGGGCGGTATCATTTGCATATCTGAGGTTATTGATATTTCTCTGGGAAATCTTGAATCCAGCTTGTGATTCATCCACTCCAGCCCATAAAAAAAGCTTTTATAATTACCTATTATTGTTGTTATTAAAATAGCAGTTTGTGCATAGGAAACCAGGCGCCAGGAGCCACTCATTTGCAGTGTTCCTTATTTACTCTCAAATGGGAAGAGATTAAGCTTTATCCTTCATGACCCAGAGCGCAAGCCGAGACCTAACCAGAGTCTCCTTCACTCCATCTCAAGCTTCTCTGATCTAGTGCGCTCACCCTCACCCTTAAGCCCAGGAGTAAGATTGCTGGATCCTGTCTCAGGAATCTCTGGTGTCTGCACGCTCCTGAATCTTCCTCCTTCCTCTTACTCCATTCTTCAGCTGAAAATGCCATCCACTTCCTCTCCAGGCAAGGAGACATTGCTTTATTTCATATTCCAAGTTCGGTTATGTGGAACTTTATGTTCAGATCTCTGAGCTTTGGTTTTGGTGCATGAAGAGAAGCCTTGACATTTTCTCTCTCAGCCACGCCTGGCTTTTAAGATGTTTCTCTCATTCAAATGCAAAAATGACAGTCAGAACTAAACAATAACTTTGTTTTTCTAGCTGTATCTGCCCTCTCTCTAAAACAATGAAATATTGATTCAGTGAGTTAAGACATCATCCAGTGAGCTTCTCATTTTAAAAGAAATTTAAAACTGCATTAAGCTCTTCAAAATTATTATATCTATTACAAATGTATCCCAAAAAAGCCATTTCAAATACAAAATATCAGGGAATTTAAAACTGTCTTAGATTTTCGACTGTCGATGAGAATGAGGAGAAGCAGACATTCCATACATTGTTTTTGCACATTTCTGGTGGCTGATGAGTATAAATTTACTAATAAATGAATCTATAGGTCATTCAGTCTATAGTGGTTGCTTCTACAGTTCGAAACTGGCTCCTCTCTGCTCATCTCTACCTAACCCTTTTCTCTCTTCTCTGAAATTTTAGATAAGTGACAATAGAAAATCTCTAAACATGGAGAATATTAAGAAAGAAATTAATTGGCTAATTTTCTCTTTTATAAATAATTTAGATTGCAAACCAATTTAGATACAGGAAGGGCATAACTTTCTGTTTCCAATTATGTTTTGAGATTGGGGACAGGCTATCTAGTCCATTCATGTCAAGAAGCATGTTGTTGTGAAATGTATACATTCCTTTTCATTTTGGCCATCTTGACTGTATTTTTCAATCTATTAGTTTAGTGACTTTCTAATTTGCTAGAGATGCTGATGCTTGAGGCCTTAAAAGATCACATTCATGTAGGATATCTTGATTCAAATTTTCTGTTCTCTAAGTAGTAAGCTTTGCGTTTCCATCTAGATCCACCCTAAAGGCCTAATGGGAGAATTTTTTTTTCCTATTCCATATCTCTTAGAATGAAACTTTAAGAAGCAAGAGAGACTTATGATCAAATTACATGACAGATTAAGCACATATGTTTACCTCCACTTCCTTCTGAGACCTCACAACATGAAATAAAGCAATTTCCTAAAAGACATAAGCCAAGAAAGGCAATGAGAAAGAGACAGGAGATAGCATAACATGTTAGAATTTAGAAAGTAGATAGATGAGTGGCAAATGACTTATTAGACAAAAGAATGCTGAAACTTAAACCAACAGTGAGGCAAAGTAGGGTTCAGTTCAGTCGCTCAGTCATGTCCGACTCTTTGTAACCCCATAGACCACAGCATGCCAGGCTTTCCTGTCCATCACCAACTCCAAGAGCTTACTCAAACTCATGTCCATTGAGTCAGTGATGCCATCCAACCATCTCATCCTCTTTCGTCCCCTTCTCCTCCTGCCTTAATCTTTCCCAGCATCAGGGTCTTTTCCAATGAGTCAATTCTTTACATCAGGTGGCCAAAGTATTGGAGTTTCAGCTTCAGCATCAGTCCTCTAATGAATATTCAGGACTGATTTCCCTTAGGATGGACTGGTTGGATCTCCTTGCAGTCCAAGGGACTCTCAAGAGTCTTCTCCAACACCACAGTTCAAAAGCATCGATTCTTCAGTGCTCAGCTTTCTTTATGGTCCAACCCTCACATCCATACATGACCACTGGAAAAACCATAGCTTTGACTATATGAACCGTTGTCTAGGTTTGCCACAGCTTTTCTTCCAAGGAGCAAGTGTCTTTTAATCTTGTGTCACAGTCACCATCTGCAGTGATTTTGGAGCCCCAAATATAAAGTCTGTCACTGTTTCCATTGTTTCCCCATCTACTTGCCATGAAGTGATGGGACCAGATGCCATGATCTTAGTTTTCTGAATGTTGAGTTTTAAGCCAGCTTTTTCACTCTCTACTTTCACTTTCATCAAGAGGCTCTTTACTTCTTCTTTGCTTTCTGCCATAGGGTAGTATCATCTGCATATCTGAGGTTATTTATATTTCTCCCGGCAATCTTGATTCCAGCTTGTGTTCCATCCAGCCCAGCATTTTGCATGATGTACTCTGCATTTAAGTTAAATAAGCAGGGTGACAATATACAGCTTTGACCCAGAAGCAAGACAATGAACTCCACAGAACCTCAGAAATACTCAGAAATTATGGATATCATATTCCTCAAAGTATTGGTTAGGTGGGGGTAAAAACAGGACAGGGTAAATCCATATCAGAAGCAGTTACAGCACTCAGATTCCTTCTTCCCCTCAAATAGCGACTACTTGTGAATCATACCAGTAGAAGACTGATCTGCTCTCTGAAGGAAATGCACTAGGTCATTCAGGATATAGGACATTGGAAAGCCAGAGAAGGGATACCCTGCTGGTAATGAAAGTCTATATATGAAAGATGAGAATCTCATTGCCTTTCTTTATTCTGATGCCCAGAATGCTGGCATCGAGGCTGATGTCCTGAAGCAGAGGATGGGAAATTTGACCAAACGAAGAAACTTGATACTGATTACAGAGGGCACTTATAATACCGTACACCCTGACCACCCTGTGTATCCCTGTCTTTGGCTTCCCAGTGTCCCATGTCCTGAATCCTAGGATGAAGACCACCATTCTAGAAGTACCACCAGCACTCACACAAAGACTTGAATACAGTCTGCCATTGCCTCACTCTTAAATAAAAACACACAATAACAGAGAAAGATTGTGAGATGGAGTTGACTTACTGTTGCAGAAGGGGAAAAAAAGGACTGAGATGGAAAATGAGAGGGGAAAATTAGAAGACCAATATGGAATAACAAGTAATCCATGTAATAGGAATTCTAGAAAGAATAAGTAGGGGAAATGAAGAGGAGAGTGTTATTACAGAAATAATCCAAGACAATGTCCTAGAGTTCAATGACATGAGTTTTCAGATTATGTCCAACACTTACCCATGCCAGGATACATCATAAAACATCAGAACCCTGGTAATAAACAAAAGATCCTAAAAGCTTCCAAAGATTTTTTTTAAATATATACAACAGATGAGGAGCCAGCATAGCATCACATTTCTCCATAATAACAATGGAAAGTAGAAAAATGTAACAGTATTCAAAATCCTAAGGAAAATTATTTTCGACCCTTATTGAAAGTTATTTTCTACCTACCTTGGTTAGATAGAATTCTCTAACTAAACCAAGGATTCAAATAAGAGAATAAAGACATTTTCAGATGTGCAAAGTTAGTATTCTGATTGAGACAAGGAAAATTTATTATGAAGAATTATTTTTTGTAGATGATTAACTATTAAATGTGATTAAAAAAAAAAGAATCCTAGGGGAGGAAGGATAAATTAGGAGTTTGGGATTAACATCTATACATTCCTATTTAGCACAGGGAACTCTACTCAATATCTCAATATTTTGTAACAACCAATAAAGGAGAAGAATCTGAAAAAGAGTGTGTGTATATACAATATACACACACATACATATAACTGAATCACTATATTTGAAACTAACACAACATTGTGAACCAACTATACTTCAATTAAAAAAAATAAAAATAAATCCCTTAAAAAAAAAAATCCTAAAGCACACAGGAATACCAAGTTATTTCTTCTAGGGCTGAGGCAGAATAACCCAAACCAAGGAAGGAATAAACTCAGAAGAGCCTCCCCTCCCTCAGGCTGAGATTCAGACCTCAACATAGAGGGCTCTGCTGAGGCCCATTTGCTGGTGGAGATGTTCCCCAGGGTGCCGCAGGGCAAAGCTTGTCCATAGGAAGCTGCCCCCCGGGAGGTGGTGAACTACAGCCAGCACGCAGGGGCACCCACAGGAACAAAGTGGAGCTGGCTCACTGGACGCCACCTGTTGGAAAACTGAAGGAACTCACTGGAAGTGAGTGGAGAAATTGTTAGAGGGCTAACTACAAACTCTTTTGTTGACCATGATGGCTACTCCATTTCTTCTGAGGGATTCCTGCCCGCAATAGTAGATATAATGGTCATCTGAGTTAAATTCACCCATTTAGTTCACTGATTCCTAGAATGTCAACATTCACTCTTGCCATCTCGTTTGACCACTTCCAATTTGCCTTGATTCATGGACCTGACATTCCAGGTTCCCATGGAATATTGCACTTTACAGCATCGGATCTCGCTTCTATCACCAGTCACATCCACAGCTGGGTATTGTTTTTGCTTTGGCTCCATCCCTTCATTCTTTCTGGAGTATTTCTCCACTGATCTCCAGTAGCATATTGGGCACCTAATGATTTGGGGAGTTCCTCTTTTGGTATCCTAAATTTTGCCTTTTCATACCGTTCATGGGGTTCTCAAGGCAAGAATACTGAAGTGGCTTGCCATTCCCTTCTCCAGTAGACCACATTCTGTCAGACCTCTCCACCGTGACCCGCCAGTCTTGGGTTGCCCTGCAGGCATGGCTTGGTTTCATTGAGTTAGACAAGGCTGTGGTCCTAGTTGATTAGATTGACTATTTTCTGTGAGTATGGTTTCAGTGTGTCTGCCCTCTGATGCCCTCTTGCAACACCTACCATCTTACTTGGGTTTCTCTTACCTTGGACGAGGGGTATCTCCTTACCACCACTGTTCCTGACCTTCAACGTAGGATAGCTCCTCTGGCCCTCCTGTGCCTGCCCAGCCACCACTCCTTGGGTTGCTCCTCTCAGCCACTGGCCCTGGCCTCGGGCGTGGGTGGCTCCTCCCAGCTGCCGCCCCTGGCTTCAGGCTCAGGGTGGCTCCTCAAGGTCACCGCCCCTGGCCTCGGGCGCCCCTGACCTCGGGCGCAGGGTAGCTCCTCTCAGCAACCGCTCCTGACCTCGGATGAGGGGTGTCTCCTCCCAGCTGCCGCCCCTGACCTCGGACGTGGGTAGCTCCTCCCAGCCGCCCCTAACCTCGGGCACAGGGTAGCTCCTCTTGGCCATTCCTGTGCCATTGCAGCCTGGCACTCTAGGCCACTGCCCCTGGCCTCGGACATGGGGTAGCGCCTCTCGGCCGTGCTTAGTGACCTGAACCAGTAACGCTGAAGAAACTGAAGTTGAACCGTTCTATGAAGACCTACAAGACCTTTCAGAACTAACACCCAAAAAAGATGTCCTTTTCATTATAGGAGACTGGAATGCAAAAGTAGGAAGTCAAGAAACACCTGGAATAACAGGCAAATTTGGCCTTGGAATGTGGAATGAAGCAGGGCAAAGACTAATAGAGTTTTGCCAAGAAAATGCACTGGTCATAGCAAACACCCTCTTCCAGCAACACAAGAGAAGACTCTACACATGGACATCACCAGATGGTCAACACCGAAATCAGATTGATTATATTCTTTTCAGCCAAAGATGGACAAGCTCTATACAGTCAACAAAAACAAGACCAGGAGCTAACTGTGGCTCAGATCATGAACTCCTTATTGCCAAATTCAGACTTAAATTGAAGAAAGTAGGGAAAACCACTAGACCATTCAGGTATGACCTAAATCAAATCCCTTATGATTATAAAGTGGAAGTGAGAAATAGATTTAAGGGTCTAGATCTGATAGATAGAGTGCCTGATGAACTATGGAATGAGGTTCGTGACATTGTACAGGAGATAGGGATCAAGACCATCCCCATGGAAAAGAAATGCAAAAAGGCAAAATGGCTGTCTGGGGAGGCCTTACAAATAGCTGTGAAAAGAAGAGAAGAGCACTCTCCCATATTCAAACGGACGCTGGTGGCCTAACGTAGATGGTACAAACCTCTTGTCTCGAGGTTTTATTGTTTTTCCACATAAACCAAGTTATTCAGCACTATTTCTTCCACTAATTTCCTACTATACTATTCTATCCTGAGCTATCCTGTTCTCTCCTATCCTGTCCTATCTGCCCACTCCGTCCCCGCTTTGAATATCCCTGGATCCACCAGGGCTGGACCCCGGCACAGCACGATGCTGCCTTAAAAAAGAAGAAGAAGAAAGGCTCAGTGCGTAAAGAATCTGCCTGCAATTCAGGAGACCCGGGTTTGATCCCTGGGTGGGGAAGATCCCCCTGGAGGAGGAAAGGGCAACCCGCCCCAGTATTCTTGCCTGAGAAATCCTATGGACAGAGGAGCTGGTGGGCTACAGTCCATGGGGTCACAAAGAGTTGGGCACAACTGAGCAACTAAGCACAGATCCAGAGCTCCCAGAGAGGAGATGTCGACAGATGCTGAAGGACAACACAGGCTCCCCAGGGTCGCCAGTGGCCCTGAAATTCCCCCAACTCCCCCTTACTAGAGTAAGTCTGGATCTCTGGGCCTCGGGGCCCTTCCTGCCAGAGTGAGAGGCAGGGGTCCCCCTGAAGAAATGCCAGGAGAGCCAAGAGAGGTTGGGGACCATCCCTGAGGGTAGCCCAAGAGGCCCTGGACCCCAGACTCCTCTACTGATGGAACCAGGCCTCTTCTCAAGACCTCTGGCTGACGAGGGAGCTGGGCAGTGGCTGCCCTTAGCCCTCTGGTCCCTCTCTCCTGTTAGAGACCTGCTGGGCGACAGTACTGGCGGGTGACAGGCTTTCAGGCTGTCAAAAGAAGAAGGGCTCCTGGAGGCCCCCTGTTCCCTGGTCTGATTATACCACTCTGGTTTGTTTTCTCCTCTGCCAGAAACTGTTGGGGAGGGGAAATTTCTCTGCCCTTCTTGGGTTCTCATGGCTGGACCAACAGTAAAGTTGACACTAGACAGATGAATAGGAGAAAAGGAAACTAATTTTAATTCATGTGCATGGAACTCTCATATAGATGGAACCTAAGAAATGGGCAAGGCAGGCAGCTTTTATACTTCTAAGACAAAAAAAAAAAAAAANACAGTTAGAACTGGACATGAAACAACAGACTGGTTCCAAATAGGAAAAGGAGTACGTCAAGGCTGTATATTGTCACCCTGCTTATTTAACTTATATGCAGAGTACATCATGAGAAACGCTGGACTGGAAGAAACACAAGCTGGAATCAAGATTGCCAGGAGAAATATCAATAACCTCAGATATGCAGAGGACACCACCCTTATGGCAGAAAGTGAAGAGGAACTAAAAAGCCTCTTGATAAAAGTGAAAGGGGAGAGTTAAAAAGCTGGCTTAAAGCTCAACACTCAGAAAATGAAGATCATGGCATCTGGTCCCATCACTTCATGGGAAATAGATGGGGAAACAGTGGAAATAGTGTCAGACTTTATTTTGGAGGGCTCCAAAATCATTGCAGATGGTGACTGCAGCCATGAAATTAAAAGGTGCTTACTCCTTGGAAGAAAAGTTATGACCAACCTAGTTAGCATATTCAAAAGCAGAGACATTACTTTGCTGACTAAGGTCTGTCTAGTCAAGGCTATGGTTTTTCCTGTGGTCATGTATGGATGTGAGAGTTGGACTGTGAAGAAGGCTGAGCGCTGAAGAATTGATGCTTTTGAACTGTGGTGTTGGAGAAGACTCTTGAGAGTCCCTTGGACTGCAAGGAGATCCAACCAATCCATTCTGAAGGAGATCAACCCTCGGATTCCTTTGGAAGGAATGATGTTAAAGCTGAAGCTCCAGTACTTTGACCACCTTATGCGAAGAGTTGACTCATTGGAAAAGACTCTGATGCTGGGAGGGATTTGGGGCGGGAGGAAAAGGGGATGACTGAGGATGAGATGGCTGGATGGCATCACGGACTTGATGGATGTGAGTCTGAGTGAACTCCAGGAGATGGTGATGGACAGGGAGGCGTGGCTTGCTGCGATTCATGAGGTTGCAAAGAGTCAGACAGGACTGAGCGACTGAACTGAACTGAACTATGGGTTGAACTGGGTCCCCTCCACCACCATCATTCATAGGTTGAAGTCTTAACACACAGTATCTCAGAATGCAGCCTTATTTGAAAATAAGTCACTGCTAATGACTAATAAAGTCATTAGTTACCATGAGGTCATTAGAGTGGGCTCTAATCCATATAACTGGTATCCTTATTAAAAATGAAAATTTGAACATAGAGACACATACATGGAGAATGCCTTGTGAAGATGAAGGCTGAGATCTTGGTGATGCTTCTACAAGCCAAGGAATGCCAACTATTGCCAGCCAACCATCAGAAGCTAAGGGCCTGGCATGGAACAGGTTCTTCCTTACAGGCCTCAGAAGAAATCAATCCTGCCAACACCTTGCCTTAGACATCTAGCTGCCAGAAAATAAGAAAATAAATTTCTGTTGCTTAAGTCACCCAATTGGTGGCAATTCATTATGGCAGCCCTTATAAACCAACACGTATGTAATATGCTTTCTCTATGAAGTGAAGGTCTAATTCCCAGATGATCTTTTTCCTGCAAATCTTTTCCAGAGAGTTAATATAGGTATGGTGTATCTTCTCAACATAAATGCATCATCAATTGAGTTAAATTCCTTTTTAGAGTTACATTTGTATAGTTGTGCACGAAAAGTTGGAAGTAGAGGGGGAAGTTGGGAGATAGCAGAGAAAGAAAATGTAATTACAGATTTCTTCAGACTGAATGAATACATTTATTTTTACACCAGGGAAGGAAGGGATCAGATTCATTAAGACTTTCCAACTGCATTCTTTATTTGATTGTTTACCTAATCCAAGTCCTTTCAGTTTACATTTCATTTGTAAGTTTTCTTCAAAGATGACTGCACATGGTTCTGTGTAGAATGCTTAATATCTATACACTGCAAAGCAAGAGTAAGTCTACCTTTCCATTTGAAATACTCTCTGATACCAAAATACTGAGCATCCAACTAGATAACACTGTCCTGAGACATATGTGTTACACAGTTCAAGTGGCTTAGGGATTTGTGAAAACAGATGAAGCTGTTGCCTAACACAGAAGAATTTTCTAATTAATGACATGTACATGTTTCAGGGCAGAGTCAACCACGGATGTCTTTAGAACAATGGTCTATCTTAGTGCACACATCCGGAGTATCTCTGGAATAAAGGTCTGAAAACACTCATTCCTCTTAGTATGGAAAACTTCACTGCTGGCACTTCAGTCTATACATTCAAGGTGGAGTTGAGAATTGTGACACAGCTATGCTAATAATTCAAGTCAAAATCACATTTTCTTTGATTGTCTGGGTATTACAGGCAAACATAGGAAACTATTAACATGAATTATTATCCAGAGAATTGATTCAGTTTTTCATTTCACTTTATTCATGTAAGCATGGTCTAAATCATTGAGTGAGAAATATTCCTAGCAATGAACTGCATTTCAAACCTTGGTAAAAAGTTGTGTTTTGGTTTTTTTTAAGTTGTTTTTTTAATCAAATGGTCAAACATAACAATAATAACAGTGATTCCTTACACATACATGGTTTTGCAATTTACAAGCATCTCCCTATGTGTTATCAAATTTGATCTGCTTAATTTTTCCCCCAAGGTGGGAACTGGTCAGAAAAATGAGGAAACTAGGGGTCAAAGGATTGGATAGAAACGGGTGGCTCAGATGGTAAAGAATCTGCCTGCAATGCAGGAGACCCAGGTTGGATCCCAGGGTCAGGAAGATCCCCTGGAGAAGGTCACGGCTACCCACTCCAGTATTCTTGCCTGGAGAGCCCCATGGACAGAGGAGCCTGGCAGGCTACAGTTTATGGGGTCACAAAGGGTCAGATACAACTGAGCAATTGACACTTTCACTTTTCACACAATTTAGGACTTATTAGTGTTTATTCCACTACATCAAGTGTTCTAAAACTTTTTTGTATGATGAGCCTCTTAAGAAATTTGCAGAAGTCTTTAGATCTCCTTCTCAGAAAAATGTTTTTGATTGTATATTAGAAGCACCATATGATTACAAGGGAGATCAATTAGATTAAAATACAATTACCAAAATATTTTTAAATGTTTGATTCAGTGATATATGTGCTTCTTTATTAATGTATTAAATATCGATATACAGTAGCCAACCTCATAATTATGCGAAGAGTTGACTCATTGGAAAAGACCCTGATGCTGGGAGGGACTGGGGGCAGGAGGAGAAAGGGACGACCGAGGATGAGATGGCTGGATGGCATCACAGACTCAATGGACGTGAGTCTGAGTGAACTCCAGGAGTTGGTGATGGACAGGGAGGCCTGGCGTACTGCGATTCATGGGGTCGCAAAGAGTCGGACACGACTGCGCGACTGAACTGAACTGAACCTCATAATTACCAAAATTTCAAAGATATTAAAAATCCAACCAGTCCATTCTGAAGGAGATCAACCCTGGGATTTCTTTGGAAGGAATGATGCTAAAACTGAAGCTCCAGTACTTTGGGCACCTTATGCGAAGAGTTGACTCATTGGAAAAGACCCTGATGCTGGGAGGGATTGGGGGCAGGAGGAGAAAGGGACGACCGAGGATGAGATGGCTGGATGGCATCACAGACTCAATGGACGTGAGTCTGAGTGAACTCCGGGAGTTGGTGATGGACAGGGAGGCCTGGCGTACTGCGATTCATGGGGTCGCAAAGAGTCGGACCGACTGCGCGACTGAACTGAACTGAACCTCATAATTACCAAAATTTCAAAGATATTAAAATTTATATATCTCCAGCAACTGCCTTGGGATATGCAAGTACCTGGAACTCCTACTGGTGACCACATAACTGGCACTGCTACATATGAGACCTTGGGAGTCCCCAGTAAATAGTAAACCAAACAGGATGTGATATTAGAGTTTTGAATGGAAATAATTATTTCCATTCCAGTTTCTGGAGTGGTTCAGGAACTCTAGCTGGTTTGCAAAGAATGTAGTAGCTCACAGTAGCTTCATGTTAGACCAAGGTGCAGGGTACCATCCCTGGAAATTCTGGAACCCAAGCTGAGTTATACGCATCCTAGAGCCAGAAAGTCTCCTTCAGTGAATGTGGTGGTGGCATTTTTTCTTTCAACAAGGATTATTTACTGAGAACCAGGAACTAAGTGGACCCTTCCTCAGTATCTCGATCCTATCTTCAGTTATTCAAAAGCCAGTTAAAAATCCAGAGATTAACAGGAAACATTTATCTTGATAATTGGGTTAGACTTTCAAGAGAGGGACATATATTCTACTCATACCATTATTTCTCCCAATAATCTTGATCAATTCACCCATGTGCCTGTGTGTGAAAATATTTTTACAGATTTTTTTCTTAGAAGTCATAGATTTACTGAAGGGAATTGAGAAGATAGTAGGAAGGGCTCCCACATACCCGGTTCTTAGCTTCCCCTGTCGTTGACACCGTACACTGGTTTGGTTATTCTTGCTGTTCAGTCGCTCAGTTGGATCTGACTCTGCAACCCCATGGACTCCAGCATCCTCTGTTTCCCACTATCTCCTGGACTCTGCTCAAATGCCTGTCCATTAAGTCAGCGAAACTATGTAACCATCTCATCTTCTGCTCCCCCTACCTTTTGCCTTCAATCTTTCCCAGCATCAGGGTCCTTTCCAATAAGTCGGCTCTTCACATCAGGTGCCCAGAGTATTGGAGCTTCAGCATCAAGGCAAGACACTGCAACTCCGGATGTCTGGCTCTAGGTGAGTGACCACACCATCCTGGTTATCCAGGTCATTAAGACCTTTTTTGTATAGTTCTGTGTATTCTTGCCACCTCTTCTTAATCTCCTTCTAATAGGTTCTTACCATTTCTGTCCTTGATTGTGCTCATTCTTGTATGAAATATTCCCTTGATATCTCCAGTTTCCTTGAAGAGATCTCTAATCTTTCCCATTCTATTATTTTCCTTATTTCTTTGCATTGTTTATTTAAGAAGGCCTTCTAATTCTCTTGGCTATTCTCTGGAACTCTGAATTCATTTGGGTACATCTTTCCCTTTCTCCCTTGCCTTTCACTTGTCTTCTTTCCTCAGCTATCTGTAAAGCCTCCTCAGACAAGCACTATGCCTTTTTGCATTTCTTTTTTGGAGGGATGGGTTTGGTCATTACCTCCTGTACAATGTTACAAATCTCTGTCCATAATTCCTCAGGCACTCTGTACCAGATCTAATTCCTTAAATCTATTTGTCACTTCCACTGTATAATCAAAAGGGATTTGATTTAGGTTATACCTGAATGTCCTAGTGGTTTTCCCTATTTTGTTCAATTTAAGCCTGAATTTTGCAATAAGGAGCTCATGATCTGAGGCACAGTCAGCTCCAGGTCTTATTTTTACTGACTGTATAGAGCTTCTCCATCTTTGGCTACAAAAAACATAATCTGATTTTGTTATTGACCATGTGGTGATGCTCATAGGTAGAGTCGTCTCTTGGGTTGTTGGAAAAGGCTGCTTGCTATGACCAACGCGCTCTCTTGACAAAACTCTGTTAGCCTTTGCTCTGCTTCATTTTTGTACTCCAAGGCCACACCTGCCTGTTATTCAGGGTATCTCTTGACTTCCTACTTTTGCATTCTGATCCCCTATGATGAAAAGAAAATCTTTTTTTATTATTATTATTTTAGTTCTAGAAGGTGTTGTAGGTCTTCATAGAACTAGTCAACTTCAGCTTTTTCCACATCAGTGGTTGGGCCATAGACTTGGATTACTAGATGTTGAATGGCTTTCCTTGGAAACAAACAGAGATCAATCATTACCATTATTATCATCATTAGTTTGGTACATTTTACAATGAATGAACTTACATTGATACTTTAAAATTAATTGAAGTCCATCACTTAACCAGATTTCCTTAGTTTCCACTTAATGTCTTTTGGGGTTCCAGGAACCACACTACATTTAGTCATTCTATCTCTTTAGGCTTCTCTTGACTGTGATAGTTTCTCAGACTGTCCTTGTTTCTGATGACCTTGACAGTTAAAAGGGATTCTGGTGAGGCATTTTTAGTCCCTCTGTTGGGGTTTGTCTGATTTTTTTCATGATTAGATTGTAGTTATGAGTTTGGGGAAGGAAGACTGCAGAGATAAGGTACCGTCTTCATCACATCATATCGAGAGTATATACTAGCAGCATGATTTATCGCTGTTGACGTTGACCTTGATCGCCTGGCTGAAGTAGCTGTTGTCAGGTTACACTATGGTCACATTACTTTTTTTCCCTCTTGACAATTCAATTTTTACATTTCTGTAATTAATTAGTAAAGAAAAAATGACTTCTGTACAGCATGTTAATCTAGTCCTTTATAGAAGCATAGACGTAGATGAGATTTGGGGAGATTAGTTAGTTCAGTCTTTGGGCCCAAGCCATCCTGCACAGATGGGTTTCTGGCTGGCCTACTTTTAAAGATAAAAAAGGAAGGGAACTCCACAGTGAAAGAATTCTGAACTCTTGACAGTTGACATTCTACAGCTCAATCAACAAATAAGTAAAATGTCCTCAGTATGTGCAAGCTGCCTAGATAGGTGTGTAACTCCAAGGCCTTTATACTATCTTAGATGTTTTCTGGAACAAGTTGGTGTATATGTAAATAAATACATGAGTAGAGAGAGAAATGACTGAATAAAATACAATGCAGTATATAACACAGTGGGAGTCAGGACGGAAAAATTGTACTGAGCAGTTTTAGACTCATAAAATCTAAATTTATGTCCTGGGCCCACCAGATTGAGGTATCAACTGGAGACAAGTCATTTAGCCTTTTTAAACCTCAGTTTCCTTAACTGTAAGATGGAGAGAATCATACCTGCTGTTAAAATCTGTACAAGCCAGATAACATATGGAAAGCATCAGGTATGAAGGAGGCACTCAGGGCACCACGGTGATCGCTGCTGCACAGGGAATAAGCTGGTGAATCCCGCTTTAGAGTCATTCTAAATTAGGTAGAATCTGTTTTAGGGGCATTTTCCTCTACTGAAACTTGAGTTTAGGAGATGCACAGTGTACATTCTTCTTAGTTCTCATCCTGATTTCCACCTTTCTCTGCTCCTTTCTTTCTCCTCTCCCTGCTTTTTTTTCCCTCTCCCCTCCCTTTTTTGCTGTATTTTATTATCTCCTTGCTGTTCCCTTCAAGTTGCTGATGCCTTCACTGACTCGATGGATATGAGTTTGAGTAAGCTCTGGGATTTGGTGATGGGCAGGGAAGCCAGGCGTGCTGCAGTCCATGGGGTCACAAAGAGTCAGACACGACTGAGAGACTGAACTAAACTGCTGCTCCTTTAGACTGCTGGAGTCTTCACATCATCTCCCACTGCCAAGCCCCCATCACAGGGGTATCTCTGAAGCAGCAGTTTCTTAGTGCCTGGTAGAGAGAGGCAGAGAGCTGGAGGCGGGGGGCAGGGGGAGAGGGAAACATTTCTGTGCCTTGGATTCCTGTGTGTGTTTGTTTTGTTTTAAGTGGTTGCTTTGCTGATCCTATTACTGTAAAGGGTAATGATATTTGGGAATAAAAGTCTATGAATAAGTAATGATAATAGAAGTAAGAA
The DNA here is from genome assembly GCA_006408695.1 of Aepyceros melampus. NCBI lineage: Eukaryota > Metazoa > Chordata > Mammalia > Artiodactyla > Bovidae > Aepyceros > Aepyceros melampus. Next base: position 194,476 of record SJXQ01009877.1, on the reverse strand, counting down.
CCAGAACTGTGGGATACAAAGCGTGTGTTAAAAATAGTCTGTCATTTTCAACTCTGCCTACTAAGCCTTTTCCTAGATGGAAAGACACAGAGCTTTTGGGAGAACAGGCAGCCTGGGAGCCAGACCACAACCAAAGGCAACCGCCACTCCACAGCAAACCAACTTCTCTATTGTGGTCAGACTCTATCTCCACCAACACCATCGGGGTTCTCTATGTAGGCAAGGCAAGTTGGTTTTTTTTTTTTTTCAAAGCTAAGTAACCAGAACAACAAATGTAAAATGTGTTGATTTAAGAATAGCATTGAAACCTGTATATTACCATATGTGAAACAGATCGCCAGTCCAGGTTCGATGCATGAGACAGGGTGCTCAGGGCCGGTGCATTGGGATGACCCCAAGGGATGGGATGGGGAGGGAGGTGAGAGGGTGTTCAGGATGGGGGACACATGTACACCCGTGGCTGATTCATGTCAGTGTATGGCAAAAACACTACAATATTGTAAAGTAATTAGCCTCGAATTAAAATAAATAAATATATTTTAAAAAGAAGAATGGAAACTGCAACATGAGAACATTTTAAGGTCCACTTTGAGAACCTGATGTTTCTTGGGCAGTTATACTTCTTGCGGAGCATCCGAGTTTGTGTACATTGCTGTAACAGGAAAGCCACCCAGGGATCCAATTAAAGCACAGACATGAGCCAGGCTGAACCATAAGGAAATATGAGGAGAAGAGACTGTGGCTCAGGGTGAGAATTCAAACCCTAGCATCTGAGACATCATGCATTCCATTATCCAGAAGACTGGTCACACCAGAGTCCTGAAACTCAGCACAAAGGGCAGCCAAGTCCCGGTTCCAGTGAACTAAGAAGAAACAGCCAACTGTACAAGAAGCAAGGACTCTGTGCTCAGAACACCCAGCCTACGGTCCACGAAGGCCAGATCCTCAGGCAGTAAGCCGAGACACCATAACCCATGTGAGCGATTGCTCTGGTGCCAATGGTGACCTCAGATTTATTGCTTTAGAGGCTAAGGTCACAGGCTAAGGCATTCTCCAGATTGAGCACAGACATGCCACCCCTCCTGCCTTCCCCCCATCAAACACCGGGAGTCTGTTAGGGCAGAACTGCACAAATGGGAAACACCCATCAAATGTGGCAGGAATATTAACTTCACTGGGAAGCCTTTATATGCCATTACTTGAGAAAGGATTCCTTGTTAGTCCTACCATTAAACATTAAATTGTCAGAGATGAATTCTGTGCATGTGTGTGCAGAGCGGGCGTGTGTGTGCGGGATGTGTAATTTCCCACTCAGGTGATGTCTGTGGCAGGTCTGTCTCTCTCTCTCTCTCTCTCTCTCCCCACCTCAATTGTATGCTTTCCCCTTTACATTGTTGAAAATAAATACATCTTGCTGGTGACATAAGCAGTTTTTGTTATGAACTTTGATATGCCTACACATTTTATACCACTCAGAAACTAGGAGTACAAAATGAAACGCTCAAGGAGGAATCTGTCTTCAACTAGCCCCCTGCTGAAACATGATTCCTTATTCCCCTTTCCTGACACTAGTTATTGATACAGTCGGTTTACTCCACTGGCATTGTGTACACAGATGTTGTATGAAACGATCTAAATCAAGCTGGTGCCTACAGATGGGCAGAGGGATGACCACGTGCCATAGTTCCCTTACACTTTCATCCTAATTAGAGCTTTATGCCCTCACAATACCGATTTGCTTCTCCTTGTCTGTTATAAAATGTTTGATCTGTGGAAATCAAACAGGCTTGTGAAAAGCACACACATTCTGCTTAAATCCATTGTTGATTTGTTCAGTAAAGAGAGAGCATGTCACTTACAACAAATTGGGTAATATTTAATAAATAGAATTAAGGTCACAGTCAAATCTCTATAGTTTTATATAGCTTAAAATTTTACTTAATTAGATTATATCCTTGCCTTTGTTGGCTACCAAAATGCTTCTTTGAGGCTTTAATATTTTAAAAATGGCAAAAAAAAAAAATAGAATACACCAAGATGAAAAGACCCCTGGAAATTACACATATATAAGGCAAAAAGGCGGGCCAAGAAAATAAAGCAATTTCTATAAATCCTCAAGCTTCTGAAATAACCACGTTGGATAATTCTCTATATGCCAATGGACTTATTAGTCACTTAATAAATGTTTCTTGGTATGATGGCATCAGTTCAGTTCAGTTACTCAGTCGTGTCCGACTCTTTGCGACTCGGTGAATCACAGCACGCCAGGCCTCCCTGTCCAGCACCAACTCCCGGAGTTCACTCAGACTCACGTCCATCGAGTTGGTGATGCCATCCAGCCATCTCATCCTCTGTCGTCCCCTTCTCCTCCTGCCCCCAATCCCTCCCAGCATCAGAGTATTTTCCAATGAATCAACTCTTCGCATGAGGTGGCCAAAGTACTGGAGTTTCAGCTTTAGCATCATTCCTTCCAAAGAAATCCCAGGGTTGATCTCCTTCAGAATGGACTGGTTGGATCTCCTTGCAGTCTAAGGGACTCTCAAGAGTCTTCTCCAACACCACAGTTCAAAAGCATCAATTCTTCAGCTCTCAGCTTTCTTCATAGTCCAACTCTCACATCCACACATAACCACTGGAAAAACCATAGCCTTGACTAGACGGACTTTTGTTGCCAAAGTAATGTCTCTGCTTTTGAATATGCTATCTAGCTTGGTCATAACTTTTCTTCCAAGGAGTAAGTGTCTTTCAATTTCATGGCTACAGTCACCATCTGCAGTGATTTTGGAGCCCCCAAAAATAAAGTCTGACACTGTTTCCACTGTTTCCCCATCTATTTCCCATGAAGTGATGGGACCAGATGCCATGATCTTCGTTTTCTGAATGTTGAGCTTTAAGCCAACTTTTTCACTCTCCTCTTTCACTTTCATCAAGAGGCTTTTTAGTCCCTCTTCACTTTCTGCCATAAGGGTGGTGTCCTCTGCATATCTGAGGTTATTGATATTTCTCCTGGCAATCTTGATTCCAGCTTGTGTTTCTTCCAGTCCAGCGTTTCTCATGATGTACTCTGCATAGAAGTTAAATAAGCAGGGTAACAATATACAGCCTTGACGTACTCCTTTTCTTATTTGGAACCAGTCTGTTGTTCCATGTCCAGTTCTAACTGTTGCTTCCTGACCTGCAGGAAGATTTCTCAAGAGGCAGGTCAGGTGGTCTGGTATTCCCATCTCTTTCAGAATTTTCCACAGTTCATTGTGATCCACACAGTCAAAGGCTTTGGCATAGTCAATAAAGCAGAAATCGATGTTTTTCTGAACTCTCTTGCTTTTTCCATGATCCAGCGGATGTTGGCAATTTGATCTCTGGTTCCTCTGCCTTTTCTAAAACCAGTTTGAACATCTGGAAGTTCACAGTTCACGTAATGCTAAAGCCTGCCTTGGAGAATTTTGAGCATTACTTTACTAGCATGTGAGATGAGTGCAATTGTGCGGTAGTTTGAGCATTCTTTGGCATTGCCTTTCTTTGGGATTAGAATGAAAACTGACCTTTTCCAGTCCTGTGGCCACTGCTGAGTTTTCCAGATTTGCTGGCATATTGAGTGCAGCACTTTCACAGCATCACCTTTCAGGATTTGAAACAGCTCCACTGGAATTCCATCACCTCCACTAGCTTTGTTCGTGTATAATGGCATAGCCAATATAAAATATATCCTGTTGTTATAATATTCAGCATCATAAAATGTTTAGCTTATCTGTTTTATAACAATGTGAAAGTCAAAGTGTTAGTTGTTCAGTCATGTTGGACTCTGCAACCCCATGGAGCCTGCCAGGCTCCTATGTCCATGGGATTCTCCAGGCATGAATACTGGAGTGGGTAGCCATTCTCTTCTCCAGGGGATCTTCTCAACCCAGGGATCGAACCTGGGTCTCCTGCATTGGAAGTCAATTCTTTACTGTCTGAGCCACCAGAGAAACCCTTATAACAATGCACTTATCTGGAAATAAGTAAAGGGATTTTGAAACCAAAATATAAATAGCTACACTTTCTCTACAGACTGCTCCTCTTTGGGGTCTCACTTCCCTTGGCTTATGTGTTGGTTTTTTTTTTTTAAAGGATGACAAAATTATGAATTTTGGATCCTATCCTTGTTTATATGGTGAGATTTCTATTTCAGCTTTAGATGAACTGGAGTCTACTCTGCTGGCCAGCTCTGGATCCCCTCATATGACCCTGCCAGTCTCTCCCTGACCTCACAAAAATCTGTCTGCAAGTTATAGATGGAACACTGCACCTCTTCATTCAGAAATTCACACTTCTGAACTAGAGCTCTGGCACAGCTGGACCCATGTGTTTAAGTTTATGGTCAAGAAAAAAATCAATATGCCATTGATCCCAAAGGAAGGAAAGGAATGAAAGTGAAAGAGATAGTTGCTCAGTTGTCTGACTCTTTGAGACCCCATGGACTGTAGCCTACCAGGATCCTTTGTCCATGGACTTCTCCAGGCAAGAATACTGGAGTGGCTTGCCATTCCCTTCTCCAGGGGATCTTCCCAACCCAGGGATCGAAGCTCAGTCTCTTGCGCCTCCTGTGTTACAGGCAGATTCTTTTCCATCTGAGCTACCAGGGGAAGGAATATGAGTAGAGAAATCTCCTTGGAAGAAGAAGAAAGAAAATAGAACAGAAGAAAAGTGAATACCCAGAAAGTATTCATGTCACCATTTTCATTTATTTACTATCTCAATTCAAATGTAAAACATTAAAATCATCTCGCTCCTGACATACACATACTTTGACCATTTCCTGCTCACATAATTCTGCCTTCTAACAATAGCACTGCCATCTTTCCACATATGAAGATTTAAACCTTAGAGCTAGTTTCAGTCAATCCAGTCCCTTATCCCTTGACCACACCATCTAAGCACTTGCTGTTAAACCTCACGGGGGTGGGGAGGGTCCTCCCTCCCTGTCTCTGGTTATCCAAGTTCCACCCAACTTTCATGCCTCACATGACCCATCTTTTCCCTGAAGACTTGGGAAGAATAGTGGGGGTGGTATACACCCAAATACCACACTCTTGTATCTAATATAAGATTAACCACATTAAAAGTGTTTTAACAGAAACTTTTGAGTGGCAAAAGTTATCAAATTTGTTGAAAGAACATCTCTTTACAAATTCTTACCTATTCAGTATTATAGGTGCCCAAAAAATGTACCCCGAACAAGGGATCATATATGTTGTGTGAATTCCATTCAGAAATAATACTTATTGCCTTGTATTATATCTGAAATCATGTCATTAATTATTAATTACTTTGATTAAAATTTGTGTGGGTATTTAGGAGATTCCTATTACAGGACAAACATCCCTGAGAGAGATAACACTCCAAGCTCATTATCAATGATTTACTTCTTTTCAGGGATTTTCTCGGAATTTTTTGATGAAATATCAAATCCCTTTCCACCTGTGATGGCAAACCAGTAGATTCAGTCACATGAGAAAACACAGCATGAGACCACTTCTGTATTGGGATATTGGGACAGCTGGAAAGACTGGCTGCTACCCCACATCCACCACCCCCATTCCAAATTTCTTCTTTAAATTTACTCCATAGGAGACTTAGTACACCATTAAATACAAATATCCCTAAGAGAGGTCACACATTAGGCCAAAACATTATTTTCACCTCTGAATAAGTGCATTTATCAGATTCTTTAGGTGTCGACTCAAGCTTTATAGTCGTAATTCTCTGTAATGTCTTCAACTACTTCATCAAGTCCTAAGACTTCAACCTCCACAGTTATTGAAATCATCCTAAATTTTTATAATTTCCTCTCAAATTCTATCCTTGGCCACCCCAGAATATTCAGATGTCTGTCTGTCGGATATCTCTGTCTATTCCGTGAACATTTCATACTCAATAGAAGCAAAAGCAACCCACTCTATTCCTTTCAAACTTTCCTCTACTCAGTTGTCGTGGGTTCACTGAACTACCTGGTCCCTCTGTAGAAACCTCAGTTACCGCTCACTCTTCCCTTCCCTACAACCAAAGAATGATAATATCCTAAAGATTCTAACACTGCAACATCTCGTCTCTGTCTCCTTCTTCCGCTTTGGGGACCACCACTGTAACACAGACCTCCATTTCCCCTCACCTGGGCTGCTGAAACACCACTCTGCACTACACGTTCCTCTTTCTAAAGCTGGACTTTGGCTATGTCATTCTCCAGTTCAAAATCCTTTATTGTTCCCCATGGCTTATTAAGTTAAAATCAAACTCATCTTGGCTTTCAATGTTTATTATCCTATGACCTCATCTACCTTCTACTTCCACATGCTTTTTTTTAACACCTCCAGTAAAACTGGAATACTCCCTGTTGTCTGAATATGGCTTTTGCTTTCCAACCTATGTGCCTCAAATGGCTTCCTCCACTTGAAATACTTTCATCCAGTTTCCATTACCACTCATTAAGAGCCTATCCTTCAAGATCAACTTCAAATTTTACTTGCTTCACTAAGTCCACCTGAAGTTTCCCACCACTGATTTTCTATGCCCTGAATTACTAAACAATAACATTATTTTATGTCTGCCTTTTGCTGTGCAATATGTTGACAGCTCCCTAAGTCTGGGAAGTGTCTTTTTCATCTCTACCTCATCTGCAGTGCCTAGATCAATGCTCACATATAAAATGCACATGATTCTTGAAAGTTTCTGAGTGAGTTTGCATGGAAGATGAGAAAGACAATAGAGGAGTTCCTGGCTTCTGAAGGGCGGCTATGTGAAGAAGTGACTCTACAGTGTCCTGGAGAACACCTTTACACACAGTTTGTAACCTGAAGACTATAGCTTAGGACAAACATCTCGGCAATGGGTGGAAATCTGCACTGGGGGGAAAGGCGGGCCGGTGCAGAGCACTGGACCCACTTGGATGAAAACACGGTACTGGGAATTTTCAAAGAAGATGGCAGCATGAACCAGTTTGAGTGCTTGGGGATCTTAGGAGCGTCTTCAAGTCCTCGAATGCTCCAGGACATAAGAGCGCTGGATCAGAGAATTCTAGAATAGGCAAATGAGTTGGTGATAAAATGAACTGTCTGTTTCACATTCTACATACTCTAAAGTATGTATGTTGTACGTAAACAGTATGTCTGTTTTAGCCTTGTTTGGGTCTCTGTACACATGTGAAACTGTCAGTCAATTGCTCAGGTAATCAGTAAATACTTCTTGAGTGCTCTCAGTACGCCAAGCATTGTGCTAGGTGCTGGAGACAGGTGAATAAAACAGACAAAACGCCCTGCCCTCAAGGACCTTTTTAGTGAGACGTGATAAATAGAGTAAATGCATAAAATATAGAGCTTATTAGAAGGTGATAAATTCTCTGGATAAAAATAAGATATGGAGATGAAATGTTAGAATTTTGAGTAGAGTGGTCAGGCTTTGTTAAGGTGACATTTGAGCAAAGACCTGGAGAAGGTAGAGCACTGATCCATGCGTCTATCTGGGGAAGGAGTATTCCAGACAGAGGGGACAGCCAGTGCAAATGTCCTGAGGTGAGCACAGGCCTGACATCCTAGAGCCAAAGTGGCCGAGAGCATGGGGTCAGTGAAGTCAAGGAAGACTTTCAGCCTATGTAGGCCACTGTGAAGATGTGGTTTTTACACTGCGTGAAATGGAGAGCATTTAGGAAGAGTCTGAGCAAAAATTGACGTCATCGGCTATTGGGCTGGGATTGAATATAGAAATGACAAAAGACTAAAGCAGGGAGACCAGGTAGGAAGCTATTGGAATTCCCAGGCAAGAGTGATGATGGTGGCTTGGCCCAGGATGGTGGCAGCAGAGATAATGAGGTCATCAGAGTCTGTATGTGTGTGCTGTCGCTCAGCCATGTCTGACTCTTTTATGACTCATAGACTGTGGCCCGCCAGGCTCCTCTGTGCATGAAATTTTCCAGGCAAAAAATACTGGAGTGGGTTGCCTTTTCCTACTCCAGAGGATCTTCCCAACCTAGGAAGATCTCAACTCAACGTCTCTTGTGTCTCCTGCATCAGCAGGCAGAGTCTTTACCACTGCGCTACCTGGGAAACCTCTAGAAAAACATTAAAGCTAGATCCTTAAGGATTTGGGGGTATATCAGATATAGGGTGTGAAGGGAAACAATGTCAAGGACGACTCCAAAGTATAGTATGGTTTATTAACTGGAGTGGAGATTATTAAGGAAGGTGTAATTGGGGGAACAGAGACAATTAAGGATTTTGTTTTGAATCTGTAAATCTTCTGATGTCTTTAAACAACTAAGTGGAGTCTGGAGATCAAGAGAAAGATCTCAACTAGAGATCTAAATTTGTGAGTCATTAGAATGTAGACAGTATTTGAAACCTTGAGACTGAGGGTTTTCCGCACAAGAGTAGTTTCAAGAAGAGACAAGGTTCAATGACTGGGCTTTCAGAGGTCACAGAGAATCAGTAAAGGAAACGGAGAAGGAAGAACCAGTTAGGTAGGAGGAAAACCAGGTGTGTATGTTGTCCTGGAAACAGAATAAAAGTCTTCAAGGAAGACAGAGTAATCAACTTGTTCAAATGTTGTTTATAGGTCAAGAAAGATGAGAACCAAGAAAAGCCCTTTGGATTTAGCAATGTGGAGGTCACTGGTGTCATTGACAGTGATAGTTTCAATGGAGCAATGGGATAAGAAAGCCTAACTAGAAAAGGTTTGAGAATGAGAGAAGAGGAATTGGAGAGATTTAATATTAGATATCTCTTTTTGTTGTTAAAAAAAGATTGCACTTAAAAAAATGCCAGTAATTCATACTTTTATAACCCAAGTGGGCACTGTGTCCACGGTAATCTGAATATGTCAAATTTTACTTGAGAAATTCCCCTTTCAAATGACAAGTTTTTGAGAAATGAATTTCAGCAGTTTTAAGTCTGGCACTCTCTTTGTTCACTGAGAAAAAACAATCACTGTCTTCAGTGAATTTGCAGCTCAAGATATTTTAAGTTTCATAATCAAACTTCTGTCTTGGAACTTCATACACACACACACACACACACACACACACCCATCCAAGAATGATGACATCATAGCTCTCAGGTTGAATATTTCAATTCATACATTACATTCACTCATTCCAAATATTTCATTATTGATCTATAGCGAGTCTTTGCCTTGTGCCATAGCCACCACTTAGTCACTTTAAATTTTTAAATGGTGTTTCTTGTCCCATGGACATGTGACTGCCTCCTCTACTTGCAGACATTAGTTCATGTTATCAACAGTTGAGCACCAAATCTCGACTAACATTAAGCTTGAGATTAAAAGGAGACCAGGGAAAGCTTTCAGTAAAACATGCTAACCTAACATATCTGAACAAGACAGGGTCAAGTTCATACTCAGAACCACAAAGGTACTGTGAAGTAAAATGATTTCATGCTTCTGTTATGACGTCATTTTTTATAACATTAAAGCCAAGAGTCCTCCCCACCCAAGGGCAATGCCAGTTTCCCAGAAGGCTCATTTCTCAGAGCCAAGGCTCCAAAGATGCCAGTGCAACCCATGCTGATTCTTAGGTCTCGTGTTATTTCTCAATTTTATGCTTAATTTGCTCCTTTTAGTTTTATGCATTTTGACGCAGCCAAGGGTATGTGGGGATTTCCCCACAGTCCTTTAAATGCTATAAAACTTTAATATAGCGAGATAAAAACAATAATAAGCCATGCCTCCAAGCTCTCACATTTAGTTCTTTGAGTTAGACACTGATTTAGATTTTCAAGTACTTGCACTGCTTTAAATGCCCTTGTGTCTTTCCTTACCCTCTATTCCCTCTGAAATGAAATTACATTTTTACCCATAGAATGTTTACAGTTCTTAAATTATCATCATACTGGCCTATACATGCATCACCCAATGCAATTTAATCTGGTTCAGGATAAAGCCAAGATGGATGCCCAATTCCCAGTTTTAGGCTTGCAGTTCTGAAACATCTTTTGGAAAAAAATGAAATAGTGCTCCTGGAAGTCTGTTGAGTTAGTCTGTTTTCAGCATAATTGCCTTCTCTCAGCATCCTAATACCCTTAAAACCTCTGAGAGTCTTTAATGTACAAAGTTCAACAAAAATACCTTCAAAGCAGATTAGTTCTAATTATGTTTAATATTTGTTTGCTGCTTTATTGAATAAACTACATTTGCTTTAAGAAAAAAAAATTCACTTAACTGCACGTCAGTCACCCAAATTTTAAGCATAGGAATGAAATGGAAAACATTTATTACACAAATTTAATTACAATTCTAAGAAATAAACATGCAAATTAGATAGGGTTCAATTTGCAGATGCTAATCCCCATCCTTGATCTTGTTCCTTTCCTCCCTGATTTTCAGTCTGTGCCTCTTCTTGATTCCTAGGGAGCCAGGCAGCAAGAGGTTTGGTTTTTCACAGTCGGAGGATCACTGTTTTAAAGAAGTGTTATATTTAGCACATCTGGCATAGTAGCAGTAAACAAACATTATAGTCTTTGTAACACTTTTGCGCAGGTGCCTTCCCCCCATTTTATTAGGTCTCTGCCTTCCAAGTCTCTGCGTTCACTGCACCTGAAATGACCCATCTCGACTATGGAGGGGTCCCTAGACAGAAGTTATGAATTAATGTTTCAAAAAAACAAACTCCAGTGGAGCCCAATATAGAGGAAAATTACTATTTGCAAAATAATGTGATTCCGGGGCTTACATTACATTCTCTTGACCAAGAACAACCTCCTTTATTACTTTTTTTTTTTTCCTGGAGGTTTTCCCTGGAGGCTCCCCCAACCAGAGTTGCCAATTCCAGTTGCAGTCGGACCAACGTTGCTTTTTTGATACACT
>SJXQ01009877.1:164715-182663 GCA_006408695.1 Aepyceros melampus | reverse complement strand
CCGCCCCGCCACCTCCGCCCCCGCACCCTCCCCGGCAGCCGGGCCGCGCTGCGGGCGGCGACGGCGGCGGCTCCTCTGTCCTCAGCTCACCTCCCTGGCGGGCCCGGTTGCTGCCCGCCTGGTCCACGCCTCCGCCTCTCTCCTCCCTTCCTCCCCTCCCGCCTCCGCGGCCCTAGCAACTTTCCGGAGTGTGCCCGGCCGGGACCGCAGAGGCGGCGGGGGCGGGAGGAGGAGGGGGGAGAGGCGGCCGCGCGAGGCGAGGGCGGTGCGGGCCGGGCGGGAGGCGCGGGCCGAGTCCCGGCCGCTTGGGTCCCGCGGAGGCGGAGGGCGCTCCCGCGGCCCCGGGGCTCCGGGCGGGTTTGGCCGGCGAGGGAAGGGAGGGCCGGGCAGGCATCTGCTGCGGGCTGGAGCGCGGGCCGGGGCCAGCCTCGCCAGAGCCCTGCCAACCGCCGTGAGTCATATCCTTGGAATCCTACCTTTGGTGTTTATTTCCCTTAGAAGGAAACTTGGTTTAAAAAAAAAAAAAGAAGAAGAAGAAAAGAAAGAGTAATGATAGCTCTTATTCAGGAGAGGCCACGGCTCCAGCACCGCGGAAAGACAACTTGCCTTTGTTCCCAGACACTTGGGGTGGTGTTTACTTTCTCCTGCGGCCGACGGCCGGCGGAGCTCTGCCGGCTTTCCCCCGAGAGGGGCTTGGGCTGGGGTCCCCGACCCCCGGGGGTGTGTCACTGTGGGGACTCGGACTTCGGCTGCTGCCCGCCTGCAGGGCGTGGGTCTCCAAACCTCAGACCCCAGTCTTGGGCGTGGGATGGGGAGACCTGGCACCCCGGGCTGGGCTTGGACCCCGGGGTCCCCCACCCTCATCCCCCTCTGGTTTGGCACCCCCATTCCCAGCCCCAGGATCCGACCTAAATCTCTTGGCCTTTCAAAGCAGCAGCTGAGAAATGTATCTCCCAGGGCAGACAGGTGTACTGCAGAGACTGGTAGAAAAGCGACATCTGCCTATTTGGAAGGGTTGAAAGATTTTTATTCCACTTACCCAGACCCTGCCACCACCAACCCAAGCTTGTTGATAGTTGTTAGGGACAATGTCAGATTAAGGGCTTGATTCCACCTGGGCAGGATATCTAAGACTGACAATCTCAAAGACATATTGAAAATATCAGCTCTTTTATTTCCGTGCTTTTCAGTATTGGAGTTAGACCTCTGAACTGCTCTAATCGTCTTCATAAAATGTTTTCCAATGATGGATGAAAGGGATGGGGTGGGCAAAGAATGACTGAGATCCCCTGTTGGATGGCAGGCATCACTGAATCTGCAGCTACCCTGTCCTCTGTGCCAGCCACTCCTATTAGCATCATAATGGCTCCAAGGAGAGAAGAAGCCCAACTCATCTGGAAGAACCATAGTGTGTAAAACCAGCTGGTAACTTTACTGTGAACATTTGCTGGCAAAACTTGACACTTTAGCCCTGGGCTTTTGGAGAATGCTTGAGGTGTCATTCTGCTACCTAGGCTGACAAAACAAACATGCAGGAGCCTGAGGAGAAAAGATTAAGGGCTTTCTAGGTTTTATTTTTTTAAACCCTCTTATAGAAAAACACACTTTAACACCTTTCTTTTGCATCCACTCACCTCTGATGTTAAAAAAACAAAATCTACAATAAATGTGCATCTCTGTGACTTTACCTAGTATTCACAGCTCATACATTTGTGAATTTCAACTTCTGAACTCAGTGGCAGAATTACAATGTAAGTCTCATTGTACTGAGAAAAAAATGACAGTTTGGATGTGTACACAAAATACAAATAAAATGATCCTGTGATATCATGGCTTACTGCCCCATTCTCCAATTCTTCATGAACATTGAACTTGCCTCCTTAATTTACTAACATCCCAGTGTAAGTTCTAAATGGACTAGGAAGACTCAATTGCAAAATTTCCTCCCCCTCCCAAATAATTCCAACTTATTTATATTTTATTCAGACTTATATAAAGAACTTGTGGAACTCAGCTTCTCCAGTTGAGGATTTTGTGTGTAAAAGTTTTCCATTCAAAAAAAAAAAACTTACTGAAACTAGATAGTATAAAAGAAAGAAACAGCCAAGATAAAAACTATTATGCCATGATTCAAGCTCAAATGCATGAAAGTAGAATTTCATGTGCCGGAAACAATACTAACAAATAGAAACACTGAAATCCTTAACCAAGAAACTATACAAGGATAAGTCATTAAAATATAAACAAACTCTTACTAACATAAAACAGTACAGGGCCCATATAATGTCCTATTAAACAAAGGTAATTGCTGCTAGGGGCCTGCAAATGTTTCTCTTGTCTTAGGGGTATGGATTTGTCAACCTGCTTTAGTTTATATGTAATAAAATTTCCACATAGGCAAAAAATGTGGATCTTATTCCTAGAATCCAACACAAAATTAAGTGTAAATTTCAAGCGAGAAAATAACGGTTGCAGTCAATGAGACAGGGCTATGGCCTCTGAGAAAAAGCTCTATAGTTCTTGTGCTCCTGGCAGTGGCACTTCTGATAACAATTGTCTCTTCGAGTAGGGTAAGAAATTGGACCATTTCATGAGAATCTTCCAGGGAACAGATTATCTGAGGCTTGATACCTTGTTTGGATGCTGAGTTTGAGCATCCATTGTTTTGGGTGATAGAATGGCTTAGTTTGTGAAATCAATGTGATCTAAATTTCTTAATTGATGACTCAACAGAATAAATGGTGGGTCCGACCATTTCTTTTTATAGAACTTTTTTTTTTCCTTGAAATAAGGTTTTCCAACAAGTCCTTGCTGCCACTTTTAAAAGAAAAGGGGTAGGTGGTTCAGACAGGGAGGCCTGGCTTGCTGCAGTCCCTGGGTTGCAAAAAGTTGGACACAACTGGGCAACTGAACAACAAAGGTGGTTTGGTGGCCTAAATCAGCTGGGTCCTCGTAGCCACTGACCTGGACATCTCTGTATGTCGGAAGGCCAGGCTTCCTCCTTCAGTGAGATTGGCTCAGGGAGAAACCTGGGTGGTGGATGGAGTCACTGCTGCCAGGAGCTTCTCATGTGGCCAGAAGGACATTTCCACTCAAGCCATTTCCCTTTGGCCTGGTGCCTTTCCTCCTTCACCTGGAAATGGACCCTTGTTTTAACATGTAGGTAATAATAATCTCCTACAAGACAACAGTAGATTACCCTTACCCCCAAACATTACAAGCTGTATAATTTGGAGAAGAAAGCAAGAACTATACCCTTAGCGTCTTTCAAAGACAAATCAGTCTTCAAGAAAGCAGAAGACTGCTCTGGTCTCATCACTCTTTGTGACCGTTCTTTAAACAGCACAGTGAGATAGTGGAGGTTTGGATCTCAAAGGAATCAGGCAGTTAATAAGGCACTGGGGCTCCTGGCTGTCACCACTGATCTAGGGCCCCGAGGTCTTTTGGCTTCTTCCCCCTGGCACTCACTCTGGACCCCACCTCAAGCCCTACTTACTGCTGCTGCTGCTAAGTCGCTTCAGTCGTGTCCGACTCTGTGCAACCCCATAGACGGCAGCCCACCAGGCTCCCCCGTCCCTGGGATTATTCTCCAGGCAAGAGTACTGAAGTGGGTTTCCATTTAGGACCAGGTGCGGGAGACCGGGTTCGATCCCTGGGTCGGGAAGATCCCCTGGAGAAGGAAATGGCAACCCACTCCAGTATTCTTGCTTGGAGAATCTCATGGACTGAGGAGCCTTGGTGGGCTGCAGTCCATGGGGTCACAAAGAGTCGGACACGACTGAGTGGCTTGACTTACTTACATACTAAAGATACTGAGCCCCCAGGGGAACGGCTCTACCACCCCAGGTGCAAAGCAGCCCAGGGCGCATCTTAAGGGCAGAGAGGTCTCCCAGTCTCCCCGCAGACCCTGGGGAAGGGTGTGAACTGCCCAGGAGGGCAGTGGTGTGCTGCCTCTTGGAAAGTTTCTGCTTTGCGTCTGAGCTTTGCGGTGTAGAGTTGTCGGCTGCCTCTGGCCCTGAAGCCCTGGCTCCTGTTTAATATTCCGCCTGCTCCGTTGATGTTGTGCTTGGCTCCTGTGGGACTGCAACTCACGGCTGGAAACTGGAGCCAATTTTCTGTCTTCATCTCTCAGTGTTTTGACTGGAGGCAGATCCAGTTCAGGCCGATCAGGGCTGGTGGAAACAACCACCAAGTGTGTCTCTGTCTGCTTCGCTTTGGGAGAAGAAAGTGGAGGGAGCCCCAACATGTTGTAGAGGAACTGGCCCTGCGGAAACCGAGAAAGAGGGGGCCACGGGCAAGTGGAACAGACCAAACCTGAGAGCATCAGATGGAATTCCGCTGAAGATTCCTGCCTCCCCCAGCCTTTTCTTTTGATTGATTAGTGGATTTCATCAAAGGAGACTCTCGGGGGACTTGACTAGAAAATTGATTTTGCCTTATTAATAGAAAGGAAGCAGCAAGGGTTTTGGCCTTGCCTCTTAGGGGTACATTTTCTGCGGGAAGGTCAGGAGGAAAATGTGTTTAGAAGGCAAGGCAGCTGTCTGGAAGAGGGCTGAGGGGAATCTGAGAACAATAAGAAATGGGGTTTTAAAGATCCGCCCATGAAATGCAGATTGCTGAACACAGAGGCTGAGCTAATAGCTGCAAGAGAGTTTACCGAGATTTTCTTTGAAAAAAATAATGTTTCAGGGCAAAGAGGAGGAGCAAGATGTAAAAGTTTCCCAAAGCAAAGGAAGGAAGATGCCAAGGCCGTGCTCTGGCTTGCTCTTGATTAGGGCTCTTTTCTTTTTTTTTTTTTTCTTTTTCTTTTTTCAGATCTGAGACTGTCAGAGATGACTCTGGTTCTGTCCATGAATAGATTCTGCGAGCCCATTGTCTCGGAAGGAGCTGCTGAAATTGCTGGGTACCAGACACTATGGGAGGCTGACAGCTACGGAGGCCTGAGCCCCCCAGGGCCAGCCCAGGCTCCCCTGCAGGGAGACCGGGGAGCCGGTCCTCCCCTGGCAGGTACTGCCTTTGACCTTTCCCTGCTGCCCTCTGTGGCCAGACTGGTAGATGAGAGTGGTGTCTGGGGTGCCCTCAGCTCAGGAGGGTGCTCCAGGGACTCCAAGGCCCCAAGGAAAGGGCCAGCAGTGCTGTTAATTGCATGCAGACCTGAGTTCCCCTGTGATGCTGCTTCAGGTAAAAGTGAAGCATTTGTATTTTTAAGAGACCCAAAGCAGATCTTGAAACTCCAATCTGAGTTTCCATCTTCTACCCTCTGGAACTGTATGGATCTCTCAGTGCTATACAAGCCCTGGGGGGCTTGACAATGAAATCTTCATCCCGTGAGACATAAAGGAATGTGCCCTTTGGGCCAGCAGCTACGTGGCTCTTCTTTGTAGTAAGCACACAATTGCCTTTGGTATTATAGGTAAAAAAATTTGTAAGCCCAGAAAAAAATATGTTCTCCCTGATTCATTATTCCTGCGCTCTAAGGTGAGCTCCTTTGGATTTTTGTGTGCTACTAGATTGGAAAAAAAGCCAAAACCTAAAATGAAAACAAATATTTGGTGATCCCCGATTGGCTAAAAAGGAGTAAAAGCTTGGTCTTTGAAAATTAGACCCTATTTCCATTCATGGTTGATATGTTGGATTTTTGAGAGCAAAGAGGACTTTTGTTACCCTGAAGTTTAATTTTAAATAAAAAAATTTGAATTTCATATTTTGAAAGAAGGAATATTATAACTCCAGCGTACAGATAATCGTTTGTTTACTTACTGAGAGCCAGTAATATTTAAAAGTTGTTCAGTTATTAGTGCTTACAGTTAAAGATACATATGTTTGAAAAATGGTGTTATCATGAATTTAAGTAAATAATCTGAATAAATACAATATTATTTCAGTTATTACATTACTTCCCTTTTGAATTTTGCTGTTTGCCTGTGCATGGACTTACGATTCTGACTATTTTATAAATGCTAAAATATGTCATTTTCCTGTATAATTGTCTAGAAATCCTTGCCTGGCCTGGGTCACAGGATTCCTTATGATAGCAACTATTAAGACTAATGTTTATTTTTAATCACCACATGTACAGACAAATACGGAGCCAAGTTATCTTCTAGAAAGCAAGGAAAGAAAAGCATTTTGTTTGGAGAACCTCTGGCAAACCGCATGTCATTTGTCATATCTGATTTATTACCACAGGATCACATTACAGGGGGATTTCAAATCCTATAACAACATCCAAGATCACATACTTTAAGAGGAAGTATGTGGAAGAAGAGGATTTTCACCCACCACTCAGCAGCTGTAGCCATAAAGTATGTTTTTTTAATAGTCATTATTTTTATTAAGAGTTTAAGATACTTAGTAACAGTTGCTTGATCCATTTCCAGAAATTAAATTGTTCCACCCAAGCAATGAAAATGAACCACTTCTCAGCAGAGCCATATTAATCGTTGTCACTTTTTGGGGTCCTGTGTTATTTTTTACAAGTATTTGAAGAAAGAGCCAGCAAGAACTCCTCTGTCCAGAAATAACAGAATTATATAATCCAAGGAATGCCTTTTTTTTTTTGTTACTAATGATTTCATTTTTCTCAAGTTGCGTTAAGGGTTCATGGTAACTGGCGCTTTCACATGTGCAGAAATGCACTTGTTCTTTCCAGACCTGCGCCCCATCTCAGACCTACGCTCAGGCTCCCATGGCCAGTGCCACCTGTTGCCCACACAGGGGTGGTCACCGAGGGGTTTCCCTGACCTCTCAGAGATGGACTCCCTACCCTTTGTGTGCATAAAAGTAGCAGTGTCCTTCAGCAGTGTCATTCATTACAGGTTTTGTTTGTGAAAATATATAATTCATTCCCAAGAGAAAAACCAAAGCTAACTTTTTTTTGCATGAATAAGAAGGAAATGACAGGATCGGGAAAGCACACAGAAGTCTAAAAGTGGCTATCTAAGCTTTTGAAACACCAGTGCCTTTTCCTATGGTTACCTTCTTTCAAAAACTATGTGCTAATTTAGTCGAGGAGAGGATAACCCAGGCCGTAGTTGTTTGACATGCAGAGAGGATGTTTAATTTCTTTCTAATTCAGCTTCCTCTCTTCTCACTCCATCGCCCCCCACCCAGCCTTTCGATGTTGCTTTGACCCTGCTCATAACAGGACATCAGCACACAAGGGCAGGCGCCAGACTTTGCCGTGTATATGTAGTTCCCGCCTTTGGTCAGCTTGGGCTGGTTTAATTCACAGCTCCTGAGATTAGCTTTATTTTTTTAATGACCTGGAAGAGCTGAGCCCCAGGACGGAAGCATTTTATGTCCATTTTGGTTTCTGTGCTGTGGCTGTAGCAGTTTTCCAAACTGCTGCCAGTTTGTGCCAACCATCACACAGTAATGGCATCACACAACCTGGGAGTGAGTCCTCTGATTGCCGCTCTGCATCTCTCTTGCCCAATTCTAGAAGCAGCCTACTGTGGCCCTGCAACCAGCAGTTCCCTTTAGGATTTGAACCTCTTTCCTTATTTTTGTCCCTCTATCAGGCAAAGATAATTGCAAGAATGAAACCCAGAAAAACAGCACAGGCAGCATGAGCTCATGCTCCTGATGTCTTGCCCAGGGTTTGAAATATACTTACGATGACCTGCAACTTGGCATCTTCTAAAAAGCACTTACTGACATGGAATAGATGAGTATATGTGTGTGCATGTATATTTGTATACACACACATAAAGGCCCAGAGTTTCCAGGTGGCGCTAGTGGTAAAGAATCCACTTGCTCATGCAGGAGACATAAGAGACGCAGGTTCGATCCCTGGGTCAGGAAGATCCCCTGGGAGGGCATGGCAACCCACTCCAGTATTCTTGCCTGGAGAATCCCATGGACAGAGGAGCCTGGCGGGCAATGGTCCAGAGTGTTGCAAAGAGTCCGTAGGGATGTACAGTCAGGACTGAAGCAATTTAGTAGGCACATTAAGGCCCAAGTGTCATAAGAGTCCAGCTTGATGAATTTCACAAAGTGTGAAATAGCTGTGTAACTGGCATCCAGGTTAAGAAACAATGTAACCAGCAACTTAGAACCTCCCCAGTGTCCCTCTCTAGTCACCATTTCTCAGCTCTCCAAAGAAACTCCCCCTCACTTCTAACAGCATAGGTTAGTTTTGTGCATTTCGCCATCCCCCTCACTGCACCACAAGAGAGCGGACATCCTGACCTGTCCCTGCCGAGGTCTGAGTTGTGGCTGGATTCCCCAGTGCTCAACATCACCAGTCAGTCTGCTGGGAAGGGGAGACATTAGCAGGCCCCAGGAGAGCATCGCTAAATGGGCCCGAGGGAAACCAGACCACAGCATCCCCAGGCCCAGAAACTGCCAAGAGAGAAATATGCTGGGATGATATTTTAATAAAGGCCGCTTCCTAAGCTTTCTCTTCCCTTTTTGATTTTTAGACCATCTCGATCTTTGAGGAGCGAGCCCACATCCTGTATATGTCCTTAGAAAAGCTAAAGTTTATCGATGATCCTGAAGTGTACCTCCGAAGATCTGTCCTTATAAACAATCTGATGAAAAGGATCCATGGGGAAATTATCATGCAGAATAACTGGTGCTTTCCTGCCTGCTCTTTCAACGGCACCTCTGCCCAGGAGTGGTTTATGGCTCAAGACTGTCCTTACCGGAAACGACCTCGGATGGCCAAAGAGGAGTGTGAAAAGTTTCATGCCTGCTGCTTGTACCAGGAATGTGGTGGTCACTACCTAAATTTACCCCTTTCGTCAATGCTGATGTCGGAAGTGCCTCCACCACTGCCTCCTCTTCCTCCCCCTCCTCATCTTCCTCTTCCTCTCCCCCTCTGCCTTTACCGAGCTGTTCCCACCAGGTGGATTTTGATATAGGCACCGCACCTGTTTACAAGGGTGATGGCCAGATACCTGCCAGTGAAATCTTTGTTACTAACGTCCAGTCACTTGGTGTTCAGGAAAAGGCCAAATTAAATGATGAGAAAGTAAATGATGATACCAACAGGGATGGTGGCCCCCTGAGCCATGGACCTGTGGGTAATGACCTTGCTTTTGAGGGTAAAGGCCAATTTTATGATTATTTTGAGACTGGATATAACGAAAAAAGCAATGTAAGTGAGTCTTGGAAAAAGTCCTTAAGGAAAAAGGAGCCTTCACCGAGTAACAAACTGTGCTGCAGCAAAGGAAGTAAAATATGAGCCATCTCCTCACGCAAACTTTGAAGCATGCACAGCATGATCAATTAGCTCTCATAAATTTTATTTTGAATGGATTTTATAGTTTTGTACAACTGATACAATTATGCCATGAACATGCCATGTCGTTTAAATGCCTGGAGAGCAGATTGCATAAAACATCTGTATTGTAGGCATCGGCAAGCTACTCATAAATGTGGTGACGTTACCGAGAAGACAGTTGACTTAACGCTTAAACGTATATCTTAGTTTTCGTACCGAGAAGATCAGCAGATTAGACTGGGGGCAGTGTGCCCTTGTGCTATTTCCACGACCAGCAAGGAGCCTGTCACTAGCGATGAACCTTCCACCTGTTTGCCAGTTAATTAGGTAGTTATTTGGTAAGCAAATCAATATAACCAGCAAAGGATGTCTGCTTCTTCTCTATGATACAGTATTTTTTTCTGAATGAAAGACTGAGGACAGGGAGCTAGAAGAAATGGCTTCCTGGTGCTGTTAATATTTGGATTCAACCGTCTTGTGTGACAGAGGAAAATAGGATAGGAGGAAATGAAACACCTGACCAGGGGCAACAATCAAGGGATGAGTAGAGGGTGATCCCTGCAAGTTCCTGGCTTGCCTGTGATGGGTGATGAGGCTTTTAGAAAGGTGTTATACAGGGCGATTTTTGGTGCCTTACTTTATCTTAATTTTTGCCAATGTGAAAATTAAGGATAAATCAGAGTACAGCAGGGATTTAACAAACAGGAAAAAAAAAATACAAACACAGGGTGGATCAATATTGTTTGGTAATCTTTAACGTCGAACTATTGCGTTCAACTTTTGATTCAACATCTCTATTCTTCCTTTATTTTTTGATGCCCAATTGCTTTTGGATTTGGCATTTTTAGAAAGGGATGGAGGAAACAATAGAGAGAGCTGTTAGAGACCAGCACTAGCTGCTCAAGCTTTTCTATGGCAACGGTCTGTTGCTGGGGTTTGGGTTTTCTGGGTTTTGGGTTGTTTTGTTTTCTTGTCCAATGAAGTTCATGAACCAGTAGCATGCATCATACTTTAATCTGTTTTGCATCATTTCACTTGTTTAGATTATAAAAGCATGTGGTTTTTTATATATGACTTTTGCTGTTGATTACGAAGCACAATGTTAATACATGATGTGGTGATCAATAAGGTTTTATCTTAAAGAATGTAAAGATTTTCGTTTGGGGAAAGTTATTTTGGAGAAATGGGACTCAAGTCGGCAAAAGCTCCTATGTATTTGGCCAACATTTTTCTCAGTCGTTTTTTTTCCATGTGTACATTGGCAAGAGTGTTCAGAGGGCCCCTTCTGACCATCCTTCCTTCTATGCCAGCTAACTCCTCCTGCTAAACTCTATTTCCATTTCCGAGGTTACTGACTGACTTGGGCCTCCTTACATAATACTTCACAGGAACCAAATTCCAAATGGAGGAAATAAGTTAAGTCCTCCCCGTTTCTCCAAGATAAAGCTTTTTTTATTATTGCTATTAATATTAAATATAGGTCTCATTCATACAGTGTATGAGTAGGATCGTCATTTGGACAATGTCCACAAGGACCAATTTTTAAAACCCGTTCTTGTGTTTGGCTGAATAGTCTAGTGAAGTTTTGTCCTTTATTTTCAATATTTGATAAACATTTGATGTTGAAAACTTAGATGATAGATGCTTGTATATGAATGTGTTGTAATAAAGTGAGGTTTTCTTGATATATATTTATTAAAATGATCAAAATTCATTCAGATTTTCGTATTTTAATGACTGTTGGCTGTTTCTCTTTTCCGTTGCTCGTTCTCCTTTAAAAGAAAAACTCAAAAAGTCGCTAGAAATTGTCATGGACAGTGGTCACACAGGCATTTTCAGAGTTAGTGCTTTTTGAGAGGCCCGTCCAACAGGTGTTTTAGAATGGTCCTAGTTTGTAGGTTTAGATTTCTGTTGATTTAAGAGCACAGTGTTAATATATGACATGGTTGGTGATGGATAAGGTTTTATCTTAAAGGATCTGAAGATTTTTTGGCTTTTATGTGAAGTTTCTGAAAAAAAAATAGCATAATATGAAGTCATAGATATTGAATCCTAACTGATTCTTTTTGAATTGTCAGATTGTCAATTGACAGTTGTCATGTATAAGTGGTTAAAACAGCTGTGGAGGTATTCCATTTAATTCTGTATTATTGTTATTCTTAGAGGCTAATATTGCACTTGATAAAGAGGCGAGCTTGGAGCTTCCCTGCTGTTCCAGTGGTTAAGACTCTGTGCTTCCATTGCAGGGGTGAGCTTCAGCCCCTGGCGGGGGAACTAAGACCCTGCATGCCACCTGGTGCGGCCAAAAATATCTTTTTGAAGGGAGTGGGCAAGCTAGTTGGAAAGTAATTTGCCAAAAGCAGCATTCTTATTATGAGCATACTACATCATGGAAATTTGAATATGAAAGAAAGGACTTTTGTTTTTAAACCCCGCCCCCCCGGCCGCCCGCAGCCCAGCGTTACCAGATAATGGTGGCCAAAGCTGTGCAGTGATGGAATTGGTGACTTTCTAGAGAACGCGCTAGTGCTGCTCTGCAAGATGAGACCTGCCTTTGAATCCAGTAGCATTAACATGCACCATATTCGTAATCAAGTTTTTGAGTGTAGGACAGTTCCAGCATACTTAGGAATACATTTTCTTTAAAGAAAAAAATAATCCCTAAACATCCATCCAAATATCAAAAATGTTCCTAGTGTTGTTACAAAAGCATTATGGCCTCCTGTGTGATATCTACTCAAGAGATATTAACTAGATTTTCCTGAGTGGGCAAGGCTCCCCTTCATTGTAACTTAAGCCTCTGAATTGGGTTCTCTAGTTATATCCTCAGAGATGGGAAAAGCTAAGACTGCCCTCCACACCACACCGCTGTCTCTCTACCTGGAAATAATACTCTGCTTTCTTTGCTTTAAGGAAAATCTCCTAGGGCCAGAATCCAGACTTTTAAAATTTAAATGAGGTGAAATCTTCACTTAAGAAAATGGCCCAGCTCCCCGAAGTTTGCCTTTAATTGCTACTCCCCTAGGCACCTAGGTGCATGTCTTTAACCAAATCATTAACCTCCGCCTCTGGTCCTTCCTCTCTTCAAGTGGGTGATTTGTAGATGAGAGCCTGGCAAAGGCTCTTTAAAAGGGCAAAGGTATCATCATCTTATGCTTCGATTCTTAAAATCCTATTATTCTATAGTTCACCTTGAAGAGGATAAGACTGTAAGGACAGGAACCTGGGGGGAAAGTAGGAAAAAGTTAAACCAGGTGAAAATAAATGACTAGTTGACAGCAATCAATAATTAGGGTCAAGCATCTTCAGCCTGATATTTGAAGAGATGGAAATGTTGAACATCTTAACTGCTACTTTGTTACATAAATGCAAGCACATGTAAGGTCTTTGCTTTTAGAGCTCATAGATAACTTCATCAAAGCATGGCTACCCGCCCCTCCAAATGTGAACTTGTATTACAGCTTTCCTTGAGTACTTCCTTTCTGTATATCCAGAGCAAAGAACAACTTGCAGAAAACATGGGTGTTAAGAGGTGTCAAACTCACAATAAATATCAGGCAGGGATATGAGGACGTTTGCAATGCAGCTAAGCTTTTATATCCTTCAACAAACAAACTATGAGCAAAAAATGTTTCTGAAAATAATTAGTTGTTCAAATCCATTTTAATGACAGCCGCTAAAATTGTAGTCATTGTATTTGTATTGCAGTCACATTGCTGCCAGTTTTGCTAGGCCTTTTCAAAAACAAGGATTTGGCGTGGCATTAATAATGATGGTTTAAACTAGATGCAGAAATGTCCCGTGAAGGAAAGAATGAAATCAATATTTAAATAATAAAAGAGACAATATATGTTTTCTAGGAATTCATTTTAAGATTGTTGTGTTTTGATTCTGTGGTTTAAAATAAATGCATTAAGGATCTTTTAAATGAACTACACGATGCCTCCGGTGCTTTCTTAAGAGTTATATAGTATAGTGAATAAGCAAGGTATAATCTCCTCCCTTGGCTAAAACTTCTCAATTTTATGTGATGTAGCTATATAACCTGAGGTGAAACAGTTACTAGTTTAGAGATTGTTTCCAGCCTTGTGTACTTGCCATATTTTAGCTGGGAGAATTCACTTAGGAAAAGCACTTGCAAAGATGTAAGTTATGAACACTTGAATCTCGCATCCTGCCATAAAGTGCATCAGCAAGTGAGTTTAATAAAACATGCTGTTTAAAATAGTCTGTAATTTCCTGTTTCTGCATTTCCCTTCACTATCTGTGACAGGCTGAAGAGCGATGACTAAACGAAGGGAATTTATACAAGCTAGTCTGGTGGTGTTTGCAAACCATCACCATGAGATTCTTCTGCTTTGGTAAACAATTCTCTGGTGGGCTGTCTATGGCTGTTTTTTTTTTCCCTTGGTGTTGGTCCAATTTGTTAATTTTTAAAATGCAAACCACTTATTCACAGCCTGGAAACACCTGCTTTTGACCGCAATGAAACTGATGGAACGTACAGAGATGAAATTAGTCATTTCTCATGAAATTTCCCATATTTCTCAACGCCTTTCGAGGCAACTATTGCCTTGATTTGAAATTATGAAACCTTATAAAATGCCGTATCTTGGGGGGAGAACACAACACAAAAAGAACTTGCAGAGATGCAAGTTGCGACCTTGCTTCCTGCTGAGATCCCAAGTGAAGTCGCTCAGTCGTGTCCAACTCTTTGCAGCCCCTTGGACTGTAGCCTATCACGCTCCTCTGTCCATGGGATTCTCCAGGCAAGACTGCTGGAGTGGCTTGCCATTTCCTTCTCCAGGGGATCTTCCCGACCCAGGAATCAAACCCAGGTCTCCCACATTGCAGCCAGATGCTTTACCGTCTGAGCCACCAGGGAAGCCCAAGACAGTGGGTAAATAGCAGAACCTTGGGGAGGGGGGCTGGCTTTCAACAAACATTACCACCATCCAGGTCATTCCATGGGAGCAGCTGAGTCCAGGCATCAGGTGTGATTCTCCAAGACCCTGTCAGATTAGTCTGCTCGCTCCTGAACCCAGCCTGGATATTTCTAGACACGGTGCTTTTCTGCAGATGTCTTCTGAGGCAACTGCAATGTGCTAAGCTCAGTTCAGTTCAAATGTGACATAGTCCTGGTATTCTAGCCATCTAGAAGTGAGCAGATCTCTCTGAAATGCACCTGGCACAGCGCCCTGGCATCTATACCATCCTCAAAACTCATACCACCCCTGTCTGCATAATAAGGAAAAGATGGAGAATGACAGGCAGCAAGGCAAGGGATTTCAGCAACAGGTTGGGGAGTTGATCTCTGATAGAGTGGAGGGGACGAAGTCTGAGGTGTGCAGCCCTCTGCATGCAGAGTGTACTCACTTTCTTTAAGGAGCAGTCTAAAGATTAAAAAGGAAAGAAGGCAATTTGGGGGAGAGGTCAAACCTCTTTATAAAGACAGGAAAAACAATTTCAGGGACCTAAGGATTTCCTTAATGTTTTTTTCAAGAAGCGAGAAATGGCTAGTCTTTCCTTTCAGGGAGCTGGGAGGGGCTCTCATTGTTGTTCTTCAAGTCTGTAGATGCTGTGCTTTTCAGACAACCCACCAAACTACCTTTGTGAGTAGGTAAAGGCATGAGCTCATCTCTCCTGTTCCTTCGGGCGCAGGGGTTGTGGGTTTCTCGTGAAACGAATGTAGCACAGAGTTAAGAGAGTGGGATTTGGAGTCAAACTCCCCGAACACAAATTCCAGCTCTGCTAATGTAATGCAATGTGGAAACTTGGCCTTGGTCAGCAAGCCATTTTACTTCCTAGTACCTCACTTTTCTTGTCTGTAAAAGGGGATGGCATGCAGTACCCACCTTGTCAGGTTGTTAGGATTCAAGACTTTAATATTAGGGAAGTGACTTGGCCTGGTTACACACTATGGATGTAAAATAGTGAGCCTCCATAACTTCTCCACGAATGTGCCTGAATCCCTTGAAGGCTGGAGGTGACAGTACCACATCCTGTCTTGGGGGAAAGTATTCTGCCTCCTAGATTCTGTACAGCAAATTTGAAATTAAATAGGGGGATGGTGTCAAACCTTCGAATCTAGTCAAACCTGCGGACCCAGGACCCTTAGACAGCTAGGAAAGTAGTCATTGGTGTTTCTGAGATATTTTTAATATTTCAAAAGCTTATTGGAAATCATGTTTCTAATAAGCAATTGTGCAAGAAATAGTCACATTTCTGTACCTTGTCATATTTCTTTACCTTTGGTTAGAATTAAATCGTCTCTGAGTTAACACAGATCAGACTGAGAAGAAACTCAAAACATGAAGGCATTATCTTTAATAAATGTGATTTATTTTGAGGATAGACTCTTTTGGAACACTGGCTATGGGAAAGGAGTAAGAGGTATCCTTTACAAATGAAAAGATTAAAAACCACTAACCTCTGACTCAACCCTAGGATTTGCCAAAGATCAATATTGAATGATTCTCTTAGACCTGATTTTTACTCAGAAAAAAAAAAAAATACAGTATTGAGTAAATAGATTTATTAATAGACCAGCATTATTCCTCATGGTTCTATGTCTGATCATGGAGGCCAAAGCAGAATTTTCTGTATAAATATAACATTGAGGATGTGGCCTCAAAGTAGTTATAAAAAAAAAACTATAAAAGTTTCCACTTAGAGACCTAAGTTTAAAAAGTTCAGCTAAGGAGTGCTTGTCCCTACTTCAAAATCTCGTATTTTCCCTATGTTGTCTATAAACTGAGAGTCTTAACTGATGACTTAAATGCAAATAGGGTTTCATATTAAAAAATTACATTTCTATCTCTCTCAATGTTCCAAGAGTATATATTTTCCCAAAAGGTCAGGAATACCTGTACGATGCTCGTTGATTGTTAGGACAGAAATGACCACAAAAACTGAACCATATTGTTTGAGAAAGAGAAGTTGGTGCCAGAATGAGAGAAAATGCAGTGTTGTGCTATGATGGCTCCAGAACTTCTCTGGGACAGATTCTTCTCCTACCTCGGATCTCATGGGTGACACCAGTAGCTGTCATTTGAGCCAGCAAACAGCTGAAAGGGGCATGGGGGAGGGGTGGGAGAGGCAGGACGCCTTAGCCTGCCCCGGGAGATCCAGGCTGGCCAGCTCCAGACTCTTGTTCTCCCCATGCTTGGCAACTCAGCAGCTGGAGATTTTTAGTTTTTTCAGTTAGTAGGATTCCTACCAATAAGGACAGTCAATTAGAACTCTTAACTAGTCCAGCCTTAACCTAGTTGCTTTTAGCCCAGATGACAACATGCAAGGGACATGAAGCATGGGTTTGGGGGGCGTGTATCTTTCTATCTGGAAATGGTACTAGTCCTGCACAGGAAGGACCCATAAGGAAACCTTGGGGCCATAGGTCCGTCCAGGTGTTGTAATAGATGATGAATGAATAGATAAAGGCTCCGAAGAACCCTGGGATGGAATTTGCAAGAATTGATTGATTTCCAGTTCTTACTGTCACTATAAAGCAGACAAGGTTTAACTCAATCATTCTAAAATGGTGTAACTTCTTGTTTTCTTACAGTCCCTTGTGTTGGGTTCTGATCAAATGACTGCTGTTTCTTAACCATAAAATTATAACCAACTTAATGTTGAGAGCTCTAGATTAGGAGTTAGGGGACAGGTTCTTGCCTGGCTTTAACTACTCCCTCTGCAGCCACTAGCTGCCTAACCATCTATAATACCCTAATTTTTCTGGGTCTTAATTTCCCATCTGTCAAATGACGAGACTGCCCTCAAAGGGCCTCTAAGATGGGTCTCCTCTGGCTTAACATCAGGGACTCAAAACAACCGGAGAGCTTTCCGAAGATTTTCACTAGAATTTTGTTTCGGCTCACTCCTTCCTTTCCTTCCCCAGGATGCCCTTATTATTCGCCTCCCCGCCCCGTGAACCCAAGACATTGCTTTGGGATGTTTCTTAAAGAATAAATCTCTTGAGTTTTCCGGTCCAGATGATTGTTTTCTGCATATGGCTGCTAACCAATTGCCTGAAATACATTCCTACAGATACGCCACGCTCCCCCGCGGTGTCTCAGTACACGTACCCTCCCCCTTCCCAGAGAGGTCTCTCCCCACCCCAATCTATTACATTCGCAGCCAGCCAGGCACAGCGCCGCTCCGCCTGATGCAAAGATTGTCCTTCCCTTCAAGCAACCAGCCTGCCTGCACTACGCAGGCAGGAGATCCGAGAACCCTCTTCTCTCTCGTGTTTACGAGTAATAAAATAGCGGACTTTCCCCCTTCTTTTTATGAAGACAGTCCTTGCAGCTGTGACTGTAACTGTTATTGGTTGTTGTTTTTTTTTCCATATGAACCAAGATTATGGTCCCATAACCCAATTAGTGTCATTTGGTGCTGGTCCAAGTGCTTCCCCTGCTCGAGTTTTAATTTGGGGATCCCCGGAGGCTCCACATCTGTAGCCGGCCTGTTCTTCCTCTCCCCTTATTTGCTCGAGGTTTATGGGAGGATTAGCTGTGTGGTCTGGGAGGCGGCTGCTTCCCTTTCATCCACACGGCTCTCGAGCCGCCGAGGAGCCTTTTACTTTTCATCCAGCCCTGGCACCTGGAGGCGGCAGCCTGGACGACTGGAATGAATCAGTGGATGCCCGGCAGGCCCCGAGGGGCGCGGCCCTGCAAGCGTGGGGGAGGGGAGGACGCGGGGGAGGAGGGAACCGCTT
>SJXQ01009877.1:152835-163686 GCA_006408695.1 Aepyceros melampus | reverse complement strand
CTAAGAGTTGGATACGACTGAGCGACTTCACTTTTACTTCTCACTTTCATGCATTGGAGAAGGAAATGGCAACCCACTCCAGTGTTCTTGCCTGGAGAATCTCAGGGACGCTGGAGCGCCGCAGCTCCCACCCAGGGACCCTGGAGCTCCAGCTCCGCGCCTCGGGGCCAGCGCCTGGGTCGCGCCTCGCTGCCCTGCGCACGCTCCTTGCTTGCAGGCGCCGGGCGTCTTTGAGGTTTCTCATGAATTCCATGATCGCAGTCCCTGGCCTCGGCTGCCTGCACAACGCCCCAGGAGAGGGAGAGGAGAACTGTAATGAGCTGCGGGGGACTGTATCAGTCCCAGGCTCCCTCGCCACCCGAGGTGTGCGTTTCCAGGAATGCAGCCTCCATCAGGCGCTTAGCACCAGCATGCTCTGCAGCGGAAGGGGCCTCTGTCTCAGGCTTTCACTCACCCTTCTCGCAGTTCGGGGAACCAAGGTGCAGGGAGGTGAAGGAAATCTCTAGGTTTCACAGCCCTCTGACTGCCCGCTCAGCTACGCTCAGCTGCACACCAAGGCTCTTTGATAGGCCAACCCGGGTGCTTATTACCAGGCCCCTAGTCTACGGTCAGAGCCCCAGCACCCAGGAAAGAGCGGCCCTAAGGAATGCAGGCGGCAGCTGCCCTTGGTGCCCTGGAGAGGAGCAGTGTCGAAACCCTGGGCCCCGAGCCTGAGCGCCGGCCCTTCTGAGTTCAGGAGTGTGGCAGGTGAACTGCTGGTCTGAAGGGGCTGGTGGTGTCTGATGTTATTATTATTAAGAGTTCAGAATTCTCCTAGGCTCTAACAACTGCATTCATTCTCAATAAATGGTTTCTTAATAATCATTTTAATTAGCAAAAAGGCTGTCTTATTAAAGCTAATTAAAGGCAATTTGGGAACCTTATTTTCATACAATCATAAAATTAGAGAAACAAGAGGCTGGAGAAAAGGGGAATGTCTCAGTCTTTCTGCAGAGGGGGCAGGGAGGAGCTGGCAAGGGAGACCCTACCCCCAAGCCAGGCCTGCAGGAATAGAGTGCCCTGGGGGATGGGCAGGGACCCTCAGTCTTGTGGAGGCTCCTGGTGTGCTGGGGACAGTTTCTGGGAA
Source organism: Aepyceros melampus (assembly GCA_006408695.1). Classification (NCBI taxonomy): domain Eukaryota; kingdom Metazoa; phylum Chordata; class Mammalia; order Artiodactyla; family Bovidae; genus Aepyceros; species Aepyceros melampus. Next base: position 162,560 of record SJXQ01009877.1, on the reverse strand, counting down.
CGAGCCTGTGTCCACATTCTCCAGCTGGAGTCTGAGTCCCCTGACCCTTTCCCTCTGACCCGTAATTGGCCAGTTTTCTCCCTCTGCTGCTGCTAAGTCACTTCAGTCATGTCCAACTCTGTGCAACCCTCTAGATGGCAGCCCACCAGGCTCCCCCGTCCCTGGGATTCTCCAGGCAAGAACACTGGAGTGGGTTGCCAGTTCCTTCTCCAATTCATGAAAGTGAAAAGTGAAAGTGAAGTCGCTCAGTCGTGTCCGGCTCCTAGGGACCCCATGGACTGCAGCCTACCAGGCTCCTCTCTCCATGGGATCTTCCAGGCAAGAGTACTGGAGTGGGGTGCCATAGCCTTCTCCTTTCTCCCTGTAGGTATCTCTAAATGGGAATGAATTGCCATTACAGCCCTAACCTACCCCAGACTTCACTCCTTCTCAAAAGCTCCCTGTCTGTCGTCAGGCATTCCTTCCCATCCATTCTGTGGCTGACTGTCCAGAATCACCAGGCTACCAGTTTTTCCCCTTCTCAGGCCCTCAATGCCCTCCAGATCTCAGCCCAGGCCGTTTGCCCAACCCCACCTTCTGCCCAGCCACTTTGTCTCCTCAGTATTCTCCCCTACTGACCTGCTCCTTCTCATCTCGCAGCCGTCACCCTAGCTTCTCCCTTAGCCTGGGGTAACCTTGTTCCGTATCCTCATTTATGCAAAGAGTAACTTCCCAAAGGCCAATTCAAGGTCCACATTTTGTATGAAAACTTTCCAAGCTATTACAGGCTGGTCCGCGATATATGAAATGTAACATCCCCTCCCCTATCTATAATGACTTTTCAACTAGAATTTTTTTTAATTATAAAGTAGGAATTAAACATGGGTTTTAGCATTAGTGACCTCAGTTAAAATGCTGGCTTTCCATAAATTTGGGAAGTGGTTTACAGGCACATCCTCGCTATAAGTACCTTGTGTCTAGAAGATGCCTTGACTTTCCTGAGCTCTGGTTTCTTCATGAGGAAATGTGTGTGTGTGCTAATTCATTTCTTTTGTGTCCGACTCCTTGCGACCCTATAGACTGTAGCCCACCAGGCTCCTCTGTCCATGGGATTCTCCAGGAATCCTGGAGTGGGTTGCTGTGCCCTCCTCCAGCATGAGCAAATGAGGCTAATAGTAATACTTACACTACCAGGTTGTGTGTGTTAGTCGCTCAGTTGTATATGACTCTTTGCGACCCCATGGACTATAGCCCACCAGGCTCCTCTTTCCATGGAATTTTCCAAGCAAGGATACTGGAGTTTGTTGCCATTTCCTTCTCCAGGGGATCTTCCCGACCAGGGATTGAACCTGGGTCTCCTGCACTGCAGGCAGATGCTTTACCATCTGAGCTACTAGGGAAGTCTCTACCAGTCTGAGATATGTAAGTAAATAAGGGTGTAAGTCATTCTATACAATGTAGGCATATGATGCTAATAGCTCTGTGATCATTGTCCTTGTTGATGTGGGACACAATTCAGGGGGTATGAACAAGGGATTCCCTGGCTGCCTGAACTACTGCCAGCTTCGTCCTAGGGGTTTCAGTGCCTCAGATCCTCTCTTTCATCCCTTCTCTTCAGGGTTCCTTCCAAACCTTGGAATAGGATTCTTCTCTGGGGACCACAGGACAGCTGTTTGTGGGCACATACTTACTACCAGCGTCTAGCGTCAGAACTCAGCACAAGAAAGACGCTGGACCGAAGGTCATCTTGCTTTCTTGCTTTAAGTTGCTCAGCCACCATCTTCAGCAATCCTTTCTATAAATGAACTCATTCTGACAGTTAAAAAGAGCTCTCCAGTAAATGCTACTGTAACACAGACAATTCTTGCCTGTGCTTGAAAAAGTAGCTTGGGATATCTGCAGATTTTGAACAGCAGACCTTGCACTTGTCCTTATCTGTTGCTCAGGCTGCAGGATAGGGAATGGCTGTGGATCAGCCAGAGCCTCCCCGCCTGTTCACCCCTGAGCATCCTTTCCATGAAGTCTTAACCGTGGCAGACCTGACCACAGAGGACGCACAAATCACGACGTGCTAGTGTTTAGCCGCCTCTTCTCCAAATAACTGTCTAAATAAGACCTCTGCCTTGATAATAATAATTATCCCCAGACCTTATGTTTATTAGTGTCTCCTTAACCAGAAGGAAGCGAGAACCTATGACACTCTCATTCTGATCAGCAGCACGCTTTCACCTACCAGGGGCTGCACTCAAAGCCGCTGAAGCGGCATACAAATTAACCAGCAGTCCGCTGCATATCAGACACACTATATATTTTCTTCATCTCAGCCAAGAAAGGGTCTCATTTCCCATCCCCAAGCATCAGTGGCTGTGTGAGCCCCACCACAGCTTCCAATGGGGCTGGGACTAGCCTGACATGGATGATTAAAGCTCCGTGTTATACAGCAGTGGCTGTGTTTGCAAGGAGATGGAGGAAACCTCACAGGACCCCTGGGGCAGGACACAACACTGCTCCTCAGAAAATCCCCTTTAAAAAAGTTGTCATGAAATCCAATTAACCAGCTGGAAGGCCAGCACGGGCAGCCCTCCTCAGGGTAATAAATAATAGAACAACATGCCCTGCTTTGGAAAGGGTGTCTCTCTTCTCTGAGCTCAAAGGCTGTGACAAGCCCTCCCAGCAGGAAGAAATGGGTAACACCCCTACCACCACCCCCCTCCCCCTGTCCTTGAAACCCCAATGGGTCCAGCAGGGAGGGTCCCCTCGACAGAGGCCCCAGCATCCCCGGAGTGGGGAAGGGGCATCTCCCTCTCCCTACACAACAAGCTGCAAGTTCATCCGTCCAGCCCTGAGAGTGGGGGAATAAGGGCGCTCTTCTTGAGAGGATCCAGCATAGGAATGGGTGTCCCGAGCTCTGGTCCTAGTTCAGGTTGGGCCCATTCTCAGTTCTGAGGAGGCTCCTAACCCCAGCTGAACTTCATAATGAGGCCTGTCAAGGGGCCATAGCAGGCCCTTCCTTGCTGGTCCTTCTCCAAAGCTGACCACCCTGGACTTTGCTTCACTTTTGCTGGACCAGCACTCATCCATAGAAATACAATGCGAACCAGGTGCGTGATGTTAAATTTTCTAGTGGCCACATTAGAAAAATTTTTTTCAAAGAAATGAAGAAGTGAAGTGAAGTCACTCAGTCAGGTCCAACTCTTTTCAACCCTGTGGACTGTAGCCCACCAGGCTGCTCCGTCTATGGGATCCTCCAGGCACAAATACTGGGTCACCATTTCCTTCTCCAGGGGATCTTCCCGACCCAGGGATCGAACCTGGGTCTCCCGCATTGCAGGCAGACGCTTTACCCTCTGAGCCACCAGGGAAGCCCTCAAAGAAATGGGTGACACTAATTTTAATAATTTTAATAATCTAGTTTATTTAACCCAACATGTACCAAACAGTATCACTTCAACATATGCTCTGACTCTTTGCAACCCTGTGGACTATAGCCCACCAGGCTCCTCTGTCCATGGAGTTTTTCAGGCATGAATGCTGGAGTGGGTTGCCATTTCCTTCTTCCTGACCCATGAATCCAAACCAGGTCCCCTCCATTGTAGGCAGATTCTTTACCACTACACCACCTAGGAAGCCCTCGAGATGTAATCAATATACAAATAATGAATGAGATATTGCACATTCTTTTCTGTTGTGTATTAAGTCTTTGAAGTCTGGTGCGTATTTTACACAACAAATACCACTTGGGACAAGACACATTTCAGGTGCTCAATATTCACATGTATCTAGTGGCTAAAAGCAGTTCCGTTCAGTCGCTCAGTCGTGTCCGACTCTTTGCGACCCCATGGACTGTAGCACGCAAGGCCTCCCTGTCCATCACCAACTCCCAGAGTTCACTCAAACTTATGCCCATTGAGTTGGTGATGCCTTCCAACCATCTCACCCTCTGTCATCCTCTTCTCCTCCCACCTTCAGTCTTTCCCAGCATCGGGGTCTTTTCAAATGAGTCAGTTCTTCACATCAGGTGGCCAAAGTACTGGAGTTTCAGCTTCACCATCAGTCCTTTCAATGAATATTCAGGGCTTGATTTCCTTTAGGGTGGACTGGTTGGATCTCCTTGCAGTCCAAGGGACTCTAAAGTCTTTTCCAACATTGCAGGTCAAAAGCATCAATTCTTCGGCACTCAGCTCTCACATCCATACATGACTACTGGAAAACCATAACTTTGACTAGACAGACCTTTGTTGGTGAAGTAATGCCTCTGTTTTTCAGTATGCTGTCTAGGTTTGCCATAGCTTTTCTTCCAAGGAGGAAGCATCTTTTAATTTCATGGCTGCGGTCACCATCTGCAGTGATTTTGGAGCCCATATTGTGACCGCTATGTTGGACTGTAATACTGGTACCCTTGGGCCAAGGCCTAGCTCTGGGTCTAAGCCTGGATCCTGTGATCTCTTATACAAGGAATTATGGAGCTCCCACCTGGCTCACCATTACGTCCCTTTTCCTCCCTGCTGTCCTGGCACCATATTCATGCTTCCTGGGGACCTCCAGCCCCGCTCTCTAGTTCAAGGCCATGGGACCACAGAAAAGCACTGAAAGCTCTGCCACTCTGAGCAATTCCCAATGAAAACTCTCAGCACTAGGAGTTAACGTCTTGGGGTGGCCTGGCTCTGGCCCATTTCCTCCTCCCATCATCCCCACTCCCCAGGCAGGGACACATGGGCCATCCTAGCTTGAGTAGAGCCAGGACTGGGCAGGCAGGGGATGGGAAGGGGCTGCAGACAGCTGTGTTCACAGGGTGGCAAGGGCCCCTGTCAGGAGCCGAGTGGTCTTTAATCCTCTGTGCTACCAGAGAGGCAGGATGTGGGTGGCAAGTAAAGTCTTGTCAGGGAAAATACTGGCAGGAAGGTAAGCCACATGCCCGAGTGACTGCCAACTCTACCACACCCCTCCTTTGAAGTCGTGCCTTGGTGCCATGCAGGCCAGGTCAAGCCTGTGACAGACAGCCCTCTCCGAGTGAGTCTAACTGGGGAAGAATGTGTGTACCCTAACTTCTAATCAGGGCGCATGTGCCTGTCTCTGCATCCCCCCCAGACTGTGAAGATCCCAGGGGAACGAGTCCCGGGTTCATATGTTCTGAGCCCCAAATTTCGACATGAAGTCTGAGAAATAGGAACGTGATGGAGAGGACCACAGGGCTGGGACAGATGGCCCTGTACTCACCAAGTCTGCCCTCCCTCCTGACTGCTCTCTGCCACCTTGTGGAACAGAACTGGGTGGGCGACCATGTGACGGACTGTGCCCATGGTCGATCTGTTGAGTGGAGGGACGTGAGGGTTACAAGGAGAAGACAGCTTTGATGGAAATGATGTTCACAGGCCTGGACTGTGGAACGTGACGCAGCCTTGCTGAAGCCCTGGGGGTGGGGAGAGGACCACTGGTCAGTAAGGGAACACAGGTAGGATTTACCTGTCATACCAGAAATTCAGTGAGTTCTGGCTGGAGGTCACAATCCAGCCCCTAGATGTTAGGAAAGGAAAAAGTAAGCCAGTTAATTGAGCTCTCACATTTATAAAACATTTTATGGTTTATAAAACCTTTTACTTCAATTATGATATAACTCTCCTAACAATCCTATAAGGGCCCCTGACAGGGGCCCTTGCCCCCTGTGAACACAGCTGTCTGCAGCCCCTTCCCATCCCCTGCCTGCCCAGTCCTGGCTCTACTCAAGCTAGGATGGCCCATGTGTCCCTGCCTGGGGAGTGGGGATGATGGGAGGAGGAAATGGGCCAGAGCCAGGCCACCCCAAGACGTTAACTCCCTAGTGCTGAGAGTTTTCATTGGGAATTGCTCAGAGTGGCAGAGCTTTCAGTGCTTTTCTGTGGTCCCATGGCCTTGAACTAGAGAGCGGGGCTGGAGGTCCCCAGGAAGCATGAAGGTTGCTAGGGCAGGTATTACTATCTTTATTTTACAGATAAGAAACTGTGGCTCAGCGGAGCAAAAGACTCCTTCCAGGAGCAATGCCAAGATAAACAGGCAGACCGGCCTTTCCAGCCTTGAATTCTCCAAAATCATCACCCGTTGAGATCTTAGAGCAGGGTTCTTAAAATTTGAGGGTTTTAGTTTTGGGGAGGAATCTGGTTAAACCTTTGAATCTCCTCAATGAAATTATGGACTTTAAATGGTCCACAACCCCCTCAAAATTTTACAGAACATATTATATGTCTCTTATGGGGCAGGAGGGAGTAGAGGCAAGGAGAAACAAGATCAGAGTTTTAACAGAGTCTATGATGTCCAAAAGGTCAAGAATGAGAGAGCTATTCCAATGCCTTTATTTAGCAGATAAGGAAACTGAAGCTCAAAGAGGGCCAGTGAGGTACCCGGGATGACTCCACCTCGGGGCAGAGGGGGAACATCTGAGTCAGGCTGCTCTTTTCACTGTTCACCAAGCTAATGAGGTGTACGGGGACCCTGAGCTGCTTGTGGATCCAGGAAATCCCAGCTTGGGAAGCAATACAAAGACTAAGAATGGATGTACAAAAGCAGAAAGTGTGATGGAGCTCCCAACTTGGGGGACGGCGGAGGGGAGGACAGAGGGAAGGAAGTGGATGTGCGCCCCAGTTGAAGAGGCCAGGGCTGGGCCCTGAGTAAATGAGATGGGCTTGCTTTAGCATCCCGTTTCATTCCTGGTGGCTCAGTCAGTCAAGAATCTACCTGCCAGTGCAGGAGACCTGGGTTTCATCCCTGGGCTGGGAAGATCCGTGGAGAAGGGAATGGCAACACACTCCAGGATTCTTCCCTAGAGAATCCCATGGACAGAGGAGCCTGGCAGGGCTACAGTCCATGGGAGTCACAAAGAATTGGACATGACTGAGCAACTAACATTTCATTCCCTGGAGCTAAATTTCCCCCAGGATGAGCCCCTTTCCTCATACTGTGTAGCCACAGTCTCCTCAAACTTTGCCCCTGTATCATCTGAAATAACAGACTCCTTCTTTGTAAAATTAAAAAAAAAACCTGAAATTTTCTCCATCTGGTTTAAGTATAATGAAATTTATTATGGACATTGGGAAGACTGAAAAAATAGACTCCAGCTGAGTTTCTAGGACAACTCCCAGAGCCACGCTGCAGGTCTGGTGGTCACGGGAGCCGCTGCCCATGTCAGGAGCAGCTGGGTGCTGCCTCTAGCCTGCAGGGGGCCTGCCCCAATCTGGCACCAGCAAAAACGATGACCCCTGTGACATCCCGTCTCTAGGTAACACTGTTCTCAAGAAAAAGTGCATCTGACTGGTGGAACTTAAATCCCTTACCTGCCTTCTCAGAGCAAGGGAAACTGGAAAACAAGAGCAGTTTCATTTTATTTTGCTTCCCTTGGGAAGGTGGGGTGTATACCCTGAAGAACTGTTAGAATATTGAGAGGGTGTCTCAAAGATTTGAGCAACCACAAATAATGTACATCTGCTGGGAAGGATTGGGGGCAGGAGGAGAAGGGGATGACAGAGGATGAGATGGCTGGATGGCATCACTGACTCGATGGGCGTGAGTCTGAGTGAACTCCGGGAGTTGGTGATGGACAGGGAGGCCTGGCGTGCTGTGATTCATGAGGTTGCAAAGAGTCGGACACAACTGAGCGACTGAACTGAACTGATGATAGTGGACCTTGGGAAGCAGAGGACATAGTCCCAAGAGGTTTGCTATGAGAATTAAGTTTTTGAGGTCTCTCATTTTAATTTAAATATTTTTTGAAAATTCATGAAACTTCTGTATTATATGTGTATATATCTCAATCTACCGATACAGACGTAAGTATGTATATATGTTGACAGAGCACGCATATATACTCCTAAGTATACACACACACACTTCCCTCATAACTCAGTTGGTAAAGAATCTGTCTGCAATGCAGGAGACCCGGGTTTGATTACTGGGTCGGGAAGATCCTCTGGAGAAGGAAATGGCACGCCACTTCAATATTCTTGCTTAGAGAATCCCATGGACAGAGGAGTCTGGTGGGCTACAGTCCATAGGGTTCAGTTCAGTTGCTCAGTCATGTCTGACTCTTTGCGACCCCATGAACCGCAGCACGCCAGGCCTCCCTGTCCATCACCAACTCCCGGAGTTTACCCAAACCCATGTCCATTGAGTTGGTGATGCCATCCAACCATCTCATCCTCTGTTGTCCCCTTCTCCTGCCTTCAATCTTCCCAACATCAGGGTCTTTTCAAATGAGTCAGCTCTTCACACCAGGTGGCCAAAATATTGGAGTTTCAGCTTCAACATCAGTCCTTCCAATGAACACCCAGGACTGATCTCCTTTAGGATGGACTGGTTGGATCTCCTTGTAGTCCAAGGGACTCTCAAGAGTCTTTTCCAACACCACAGGTCAAAAGCATCAATTCTTCTGCGCTCAGCTTTCTTTATAGTCCAACTCTCACATCCATATATGACTACTGGAAAGAGTCAGACACAACTCAAGTGACTTAACACACATACATACACACTATATATAGAGTAATGTTTCTGTAAAAATCATCAGATAGAATTAAGCTGCTGAGGAGGATATTTGAAGCTAATCTGATTTTCTTAAAACCTCAATTGCGCACACACCTAGAGCCTTAAAGATTTTAGGAAGGGATAGTAGCAAAACGTCCTGATTTATCTGGAATCGGCCTGGTTCATGCTTGTGGGCCCAGCATAACCTTCAGTAACCTCCCTTCCCCTGTCCACAGCCCCCCATTTTGATGAGCAATGATAAGTCATCTGATTCCTGGGGGCACAGGGCAGGTCCCTGGCCTCTAGGATGTGCTCATAGAGACGTCATCGCAGCCTGCCCCGGCGATCCCGCGGCTGGCTTTGAAACCCTTGGGGAAAACTTGTAGGTCAGTCGATTCATCTTCATTCTCCTGCTGTCAGGTATTGGACCCCCAGGCCCTGCCTCACCACCCCGAACCAGTCAACTGGAGACCTCTGGGGATGTGGGCTTCTGACTCCCGCTTCCCTAAGAACTAAAGCTGCAGCTCACACTCATACCCAGCCTGTTGTTCTATTGTCCTCACCAAGCCATGGCCATTCAGCTGCTCAAAACTGCCTTTCTGTAGGAACCACCCCTAACCCCATCCCACTGTAAGTGTAATTCCTTTACATAGTATTACTAAATGTAATTCCTTTAGCATGGCCTCACTTCGCGCAAAATTCACTGGAGCCTGTTTTCATGCTAATCTGATGAGTTTCAAATGTGTTTCATTTGCTACAGTCCTGCCTCCCCAATCAGACTGGAGACTCGGTCAAGAGCTGTCTACTGGGAGTCCCTGCATTCAAGGATTGAGTTTTTCCGGTGAAACTGAGGTTCCCTGAGGGCAACAAACTGTCTCCCCTATCAGATAAGTGCTCCCAAAGACCCAAATCCTATAATCTGGAAGATAAAGATTTCATCTCTACTGGTATAGCCTTCTATGTCCGAAGTTAGCTCCCAAGATTCTGGGGCAGTTTTAAGCAAGAAGCTCCTTCTCCTAACTCCTCACCCACTTGGGCTGGATGCAGGGGTGAGATTTGTCCCTGTGACTCCTGCTCAAAGCAGTTCTGATTTTTCTAGCCTGCCTGGGCCTCCGGGCTGCAGAGCGGACTCCTTGCTTAATGAAGCACGTTCTCCATCTGTGGTCTGGCCCTCCTGGCAGCCCCAGCTGCCTGGGGCCTGACTTTGGGGAAAGCAGTAAAGAAGTCCCCTCATCCCCGCCCCCCCACCCCAACCAAGG
>SJXQ01009877.1:141744-152668 GCA_006408695.1 Aepyceros melampus | reverse complement strand
AGTACACACCAGGGGATGCACTCCTTCACAAGCCAGCACTACCCCACCCATTTTAGGCTAATGAGATCCAGAGCCCACACCAGGGCTGCTCTGACTGGTTTGACCTATTTAATGAAAACAGCAGCTTCCAAAAATGGAGGCTCTGCTCCAAGGCTCTGCCCAGGGCCACAGAGACAGACTCGGGCGTCTCTGGCAAGCTCGGACTTTGGCATTCCTTCTCAGCCCCCGACTTTCTTCTCTCCCCTCCCGCCTTCCCTCTCCTCTGTTTTCCAACATCTGTGTCCAGAAAGGAAGAAAAACCCTGTTTGGACTGGCTTCCTTCCATCTGTCATTTTTTTCCCCCCTTTCAAACGTCTTGTCTAAAGCAGAGTCATTACATAAACATTCCACCTCTTTCCATAAATTGGCCGCAGTTTCTGAACAATAGAGTTACTGTGAAGGGGAAGAGAGAGCCCAAGGCCACACCCCGCAAGGGCTGGTCCCCCAGCCAAATAGAACCAGAGACTTATTCTTTGAAAGAACCAAAGAGGAAATCCAGAATCTTCAGGCGAGAGCTCTTCTGTTGTGCTTGGAACCGTTTCTTCACCAGCCCCCCTCTTGCCCTGCCCCTCCCTCTGCCATCCTTCCATCCCTTCAGCTACAAGCTGTTTGAGCGGCTGCCCGATTTCTGTTTTTTCCCTCAACGGCCTGACAGTGTGTGTCAGGATGCATCCCTGTCCTTAGGGCAGAGTGTGTGGATGATGGACTTGGTGGCGGTGTGTGTGTGTGTGTTTTCTGGCATGATTTTTGGAGGCACGCCCTGAAGATTTTGTTGCCTTTTTCTTTAAATAGAAACTGTTGGACCTCACTAATTCAGACCAGTTGGAGAACAGTCTGGAGGGGAAGGAAAAAAAGTCTGACTCTAACATAACACATTGAAATGTAGGCCTTCTTATTTCTCCCAAGTTCATCGAGTTACTGGAATTGGACTAACCACACTGGCAGATACGGTCCTGCCAGACCTGCTTCGTGTATCGATGGAGTTTGTTATCAGCATCCTCTTGAATATGTAATGAAATCTGAGGGTTGCTCAGGGTGTGAAAACACATTGTTTTGTAATAGGTCAAATATCTTCAACATGAGTAGCACTTCTCATTGGTTTAGGAAACTGTCTTCTTAGCCAGGCTGAGTGCTCTTTAAGGACAAGTTGCGTATCTTATCCATTTGGTGAAGTCACTCAGTCGTGTCCGACTCTTTCTCACCCCATGGACTGTAGCCTACCAGGCTCCTCCATCTATGGGATTTTCCAGGCAAGAGTACTGGCGTGGGTTGCCATTTCCTTCTCCAGGAGATCTTCCCAACCCAGGGATTGAACTCAGGTCTCCCGGATTGTAGGCAGATGCTTTACCATCTGAGCACTAGGGAAATCCATTTGGTACCTGGGGCCTACTGCAGCTCCCACTAAGTGTGCAAAATATGTATTGAATAGTGGATGAATGAGTGGATGGAGGGATAGACTGATAAGACGAATGGGCAGGAATGGGGGCGTGGGGAAGGAGCCTTGGTAGGAGCCTAGGTCCGTACAAAACTTACAGTGGCCTCACAGATGTGTGGGAGAAGTGGCAGAGATCTATGTCAGGGCAAAAGCAAGTAACTGAGAGCCTTCCTGTCAGCTCCTGCAGCAAGTGGCAGGAGATGACGAAGGCAGAGATGGTGGGGGACGCGGCTGCGGCTGTGAGTGAATTCTGAGAGTTCAGAGGAAGCAGAGGTAAAGAAGGCTAGGATGGAAGGCGATGGGTGGGCGCAATGTAATCACTCGAACTAGATCTGTGATTATAGGGCAGGTCTGGGGCTGGAGGAAGATGTGGGTGGGCAAAGGTGAAAAGAGATTAGTCTGTTTTGAGTAAACAAAGTTGGGGGATGCTGTATCACTTAAGATGCTTTTTGACTACAAGTAGCAGTTAAGCTCAGCTGGCTTACATCAGTGGTTCTCAACAGGGGATGATTTGATCCCTTAGGGAACATTTGGCACTGTTTGGAGATGTCTTTGGTTTTCACAGCTGGGACTGGGGCGGGGTGGGGGCTGCTACTCGGATCTAGAAGGTGGAAGCCGAGGGTGCTGCTCAATATTCTGCAGTGTGTAAGGACGGCCACCCACAATGAAGGATTACGTGGCCCAAAATGTCAGTAGTATTGTCGATGAGAAACTCTGGCTTAAACCATTTATTGTCCCATATCACAAGCAGTTCTAGGTCAGTTATTCTGTTCTCTCCATCCATTGGCTTTGCCTCTGCCATTTCGTGGGGCTGTGTTCTCTCTGGACCACAACAGCCTACAGTGACTCCAGTGTTACATCTTCACCCAAGAGCATCCTCCTGTCTCTTTTTAAAGCTCACCTTCCCTTCTTGTCTCACAAGCCTTGTACCCCATGCTGACTCTGTCTCAGTCCTGGGCAAGGGGATGCCCATGATTGGTTTTAAATTAACTGTGATTCGTCACCCCTATCCCCCTGCCCCACACACTGGTGCTGGGGTCTGAATCCCGAAGGCTATTTATATTTTAGAAAATATTGTGTCTTCCAGAGAGGAGAAAGTATACTGAATAGTTCATGACAAAAGCTTCTAAAACTGAGAAGGCTGTCCGTGATAGCTCAGTTGGTAAAGAATCCACCTACAATGCAAGAGATCCCAATTCGATTCCTGGATGGGGAAGATCCCCTGGAGAAGGGATAGGCTACCCACTCCAGTATTCTTGGGCTTCCCTGGTGGCTCAGCTGGTAAAGAATCCACCTGCATTGTGGGAGACCTGACTTCGATCGCTGGATTGGGAAGATCCCATGGAAAAGGGAAAGGCTACCCACTCCAGTATTCTGGCCTGGAGAATTCCATGGACTGTATAGCCCATTGGGGGTCACAAAGAGTCTGACATGACTGAGCAACTTTCACTTTTCCACTTTCACTTTCTAAAACTGAGAAATGTGCTCCTGGCCCTCAAGGCTATAGCTTGCCACTCACCTATCCACTTGGTATCCTCCACTCCCTAAATCATTCATTCCATAAGCGGTAGATGTTACACAATGCCTTCTCCCTGTGCTAAGGGTGAAACAGATATGGTTGCTGCTGGCCCAGAGCCTTTGCTCTTGAAGGGGAGATATTGATCAAACGATCTCATGGAGGATGTGCAATTACAGCCAGAGATATGCTATGGTTTAAGAGTATCTGGAGCTGTGACAGCATCTGACAGAAGATCCTACAGGGAGGATGGGGGAGAGTCACATCTGAAGAATGAATAAAAATTGATTAGGTGATGGTGGCTCAGAGGTTAAAGCGTCTGCCTCTAATACGGGAGACCTGGGTTCGATCCCTGGGTCGGGAAGATCCCCTGGAGAAGGAAATGGCAACCCACTCCAGTATTCTTGCCTGGAGAATCCCATGGACGGAGGAGCCTGGTGGGCTACAGTCATGGGGTCGCAAAGGGTCGGACACGACTGAGCGACTTAACTTAAGGTGAAAGATGGGGAACAGAGGAGATTTTCCTGGGAAGATGAGCACTTGTGCACGTCCCTCTGTCGGGAAGAGCACAGCTCAGTCCCGGAACTGACGAATGGCAGGGGGAGAGATCTAGGGGAGGATGGCCCAGATTTTGAGAGGATGGGCAAGGGCTGGCTGTCCCATGGTCTTGTATTACATGCTAAGTATTCCAGTCTTGATCTTAAGGACGTAGAAATGTCATTTGAGTGCTCTCCTGTGCTGATGGCAGTCTGAAGAATGAACTGGAGAGAATCAAGTGAGATTTGGAAAGATGGGGAACAGCAGGTCTAAAGGCAGGTGAGGAGTGCTGGTGGCTTGAGCCAGGCTGGTAGTGAGGGTGAAGAAAAGGTTGTTAGATTAGGGAGATATTTAAGAGCGGAAATTGACAGAATTTGTTGTGGATCGGGGGAGAGAAGAAAGGGTTACAGATGGGTTCTAAGTTTCTGGATTGTGAAAATGGTAAGAAGGTGGAGCCATTTGCTGAGAAAGAAAACACTGGAAAAGGAGCACTCTTGTGGGAAAATTAGAGTTCAGCTCTGGACATGGTGGGATGGCAGTTCCCTTGAGACCTCCATGTGGCGATGATGAGTAGGCATTTGGAATATGGCTCCAGAGATCAAAGGAGAAGACTGGGATGGAAATATATGCGTAGGCGATATCAGAATACAGATGGTGTAGGGGTTGTCTATTGATGAGTAACAAATTACCTCAACTCTTAGTGACTTAGAACAACAACAGTCATTTATTATCTCTTATGGTTTGGGTCTGTTGGGACTTTGGACAGGGTACAGAGGGAATGACTTAACTCTGTTCTACAATGTCTGAGGTCTCAGCTGGAATTCTCCATGGCTGGGAGCTGGGAGCTGGAATTATCTGATGTTGATGTTGGCTCTTGGTTGAGACCTTAGCTTGCTGTTGGCTGTAACACCCACATGTGGCTTTCTCCATGTGGCTGGGCTTCCTCACAAGGGGATGGATTGGTCCTAAAAGCAAAAATCCCAAGAGAGAGAGCCAGGTGGAAACTATCATTTACATGACCTAACCGTAGAAGTCATATATACTGTCACTCCCACCATATTTCAGTGGTCCAGGAAGGCATAAGCTGCCACCTGGGTTCAAGGGGAGGGAACTCAGATCCCACTTTTTGGTGAAAGAGTGTCAGTTACATTGTAAGAAGAGTATGTGGGATGGGATAAATATAAAAATGTGTCTATCCTTGGATTATACAATCTGTCACAGATGAGAACTGAAGGTAATGAATAAGATGTCCCAAGGAAAGAGACTCGACATGAGAAAAGAGCCTAGAATGGAGGCTTAGAGTCATCCCCCCATGTCAGTATGCAGGAGATGAGTCTACAAGAGAGACAGAGAAAGAGCAGACAAGGATGTAGGAAGAGAGTATGGCATCACAGAAGCCAATGGAAGACAGTTCATTCACTCATGCATCAGACTTCATCAAGTATCTTCTGTGCCAGCCTGTTCTGGGTGCTGGGACTATAGTAGTGAATGCAGACTTCTCTGACTTCATCACGATTACATTCTAGGAGAGAAATATCCAGTTAATTGAGGACGGAGAAAAATGTGCCTGGATGTAGTGACATGAAGATCAATGGTGACTCTTTCTAATATGATGTTATTTGGAAGCCAGATTGGGAAGGTGAAGGTAGCTCCAGGCTTCTGGAGGTAAAGATGGCTGCCACAGAGCCCTGGCTGGGCATAGCATCCTCTCTATAGCCTGTCCTGCTGCCAGTCTGGGTGTCTGTATTGGCTCTTCATGCCCAGGGACTCAGAAGTTGGGAGGGGTTGAAGCCCCACTGAAACTGGAAAGGGACCTGGATGAATTTTTCCTGGGTTCCACACACTGTTGTTTGGGAGGGAACTGAGAGAACGCCGTGCCTTCTGCACCCCCTGCTGCCAAACCTTAGCCAGCAGCTCTGTTATCTTGCTTCCTGTCACAGGGTTTTCCCTGGATGCCTTTGGGTGCTGCCTGGCCTCATTCAGAACCCGCAGCCCAGACTCCAGCCCTGCTGGTTTCCTCGCAGGCTATGCCTGGTCATTCCTTTGATGTCTGGACTCCCTTCTTCCCTCCCTCCCTCCTTCCTTCTTTCTACCCCTCCCCCCGTGAGGCCCACTTCAATACTCCTTCTCTATGGAGAGGCACCCGCTCCAGCCTTCAGGGATCCCCTTACCCACTGCCCTGAAGCTTGGCCCTGCACCTGATGTGGTTCTGAGCAGCCCATGATGTGTGTGTCCTATTTAGTCTCCCCAGACTACATGCAAACTCCTTGAAGAGATGTTCCTTATGTCTTCACAGAGACCCTGAGCAGACCTCAGCATTGAGCTAGGCAAACAACCGAGGACCAATATTTGTTGCATGCATTGAATCAATCAGTGCAGAGTCCCACTGTGGCCTCCCACACTTGCCCAGAGTACACATCCTTTGAGTTTGTAGCAATAACTAAATCCAGGAAAGGGATCTCGGTGATTTTTTCCGGAATCTGCTTCCAGAATTCCTGGGGAATAATAGGATAAGCAGCCGAAGAGACCCTTTTTATACCTATGAAGCTTCTATCTGGGAACAGGGGATGGAGTATATGGTTCCCCAACCCCCAGAAGTGTTCTTACCTCACGTAGGCAAAATACATGAACTCACAGCAACAGCTGAGCAAATCCATTTAGGTACAGTGAATAAATACAGACTAAAGTTTTAGCCAAAGCCTTGGACTGTGTGGATCACAATAAACTGTGGAAAATTCTGAAAGAGATGGGAATACCGGACCACCTGACCTGCCTCTTGAGAAACCTATATGCAGGTCAGGAGGCAACAGTTAGAACTGGACATGGAACACCAGACTGGTTCCAAATAGGAAAAGGAGTATGTCAAGGCTGTATATTGTCACCCTGCTTATTTAACTTCTCTATGCAGAGTACAACATGAGAAACGCTGGACTGGAAGAAACACAAGCTGGAATCAAGATTGCCGGGAGAAATATCAAAACCTCAGATATGCAGATGACACCATCCTTATGGCAGAAAGTGAAGAGGAACTAAAATGCCTCTTGATGAAGGTGAAAGAGGAGAGTGAAAAAGTTGAAAGCTCAACATTCAGAAAACGAAGATCATGGCATCTCACCATCACTTCATGGGAAATAGATGGGGAACCAGTGGAAACAGTGTCTGACTTTATATTTTGGGGCTCCAAAATCACTGCAGATGGTGACTGCAGCCATGAAATTAAAAGACACTTACTCCCTGGAAGGAGAGTTAAGACCAACCTAGATAGCATATTCAGAGAAGGCAATGGCACCCCACTCCAGTACTCTTGTCCAGAAAATCCCATGGACAGAGAAGCCTGGAAGGCTGCAGTCCATGGGGTCGCTGAGGGTTGGACACGACTGAGAGCTTTCATGCATTGGAGAAGGAAATGGCGACCCACTCCAGTGTTCTAGCCTAGAGAATCCCAGGGATGGGGGAGCCTGGTGGGCTGCCGTCTATGGGGTTGCACAGAGTCAGATATGACTGAAGTGACTTAGCAGATAGCATATTGAAAAGCAGAGACATTACTTTGCCAACAAAGGCCCATCTAGTCAAGGCTATGGTTTTTCCAGTGGTCATGTATGGATGTGAGAGTTGGACTGTGAAGAAAGCTGAGCACCAAAGAATTGATCCTTTTGAACTATGGTGTTGGAGACGACTCTTGAGAGTCCCTTGGACTGTAAGGAGATCCAACCAGTCCATTCTTAAGGCGATCAGTCCTGGGTGTTCATTGGAAGGAATGATGCTGAGGCTCAAATTCCAATACTTTTGGCCACCTCATGCAAAGAGCTGACTCATTGGAAAAGACCCTGATACTGTGAGGGATTGGGGGCAGGAGGAGAAGGGGACGACGGAGGATGAGATGGCTAGATGGCATTACTGACTCAATGGACATGAGTTTGTGTAGACTCCGGGAGTTGGTGATGGACAGGGAGGACTGGCATGCTGTGATTCATGGGGTCCCAAAGAGTCGGACATGACTAGCAACTGAACTGAACTGAAAAATTTAGCTGAGGCAGGGTGGTCCTCTCTAGCTGTATTCTTCCCAGTGACATGTCTTAAATTTGATGTGGGTGAAATACAAAGCCTCACCTGCTAGCTGTATTGCATCATGCAAATTGCACAACCTTTCTGAGCTTCAGTTTTCCAATCTTTAAAATGGAATAATAATTCCCACCACAAGGGATTGTTAGAAAAAGTGAATGAGATAATGGATGGTCAATTCTCATTATTTATGGGGTTCTATCTTTGCAAATCCAACCTACTCACTCAAATTTGTAAACCTAAAATCAATATTTGCTGTGTATTCAAGATCATTCCTGGACATGCATAAAGATGCAGAAATTTTGAGTCAGCTGATATGCAGGCTTCCAGCTGAGGTCAAATAAGGCACACTCTGCCTTCTTTTTCCTCTCTCATGCTATAAACAAGTGTCTGCTTTGTGGTTTATTCAGTGCCATGTTTTTGACATTTTGTGCTTTTTGTTGACAATTTCTCTGTTTAAAGTGGCCCCCAAGCACAGCGCTGAAGTGCTGCCTCCAGCACAAGAGGGCTGTGATGTGCCTCACGAAGAAAAGACGTAGGTTAGATGAACTTCACTCAGGCGTGAGTTATAGTGCTGTTGGCTATGCATCCAATGTTAATGAGTCAAAAATACATATTAAATAAACACATAAAACAAGGTCGTGTGTTGATTGGTCGATGAAAATGTTGTAGCCAGAGACCCACAGGAACCGACCACCATATCTCCCCCAGGAGTGATGGTTCAGTGTTTGCTAATTTGAGGTTCATAGCAGCTCTGCAAATGAAATGTCCACGAGACTGAGAATGGACATCGGAGAAGCGCCGGAACAGCGTCTGGTGTAGATAAACGTTCTGGAAGCGTGGACTCTGAGCCTCAGTGAGAGGAGGGCAGAAAGCACTCCAGGTACTTATTGCCAGAGTTGTTCATGCCTTGCCAAAAAGTTGGTTTCTGCTGCTGCTGCTGCTGCTAAGTCACTTCAGCGTGTCTGACTCTGTGCGACCCCATAGATGGCAGCCCACCAGGCTCCCCCGTCCCTGGGATTCTCCAGGCAAGAACATTGGAGTGGGTGACCGTTTCCTTCTCCAATGCATGAAAGTGAAAAGGGAAAGTGAAGTCACTCAGTGTGTCTGACTCTTAGCGACCCCATGGACTGCAGCCTACCAGGCTCCTTGGTCCATGGGAGTTTCTAAGAGGGTCAAAAGAATGTTTTTGCCTGTCCCCGACCTTCTCTCCTGGCAGAGGCAGTATTACAACAATGGGATATAACCAGCCCTTATAGCTCTGTCTGGCACTGCACATTATGTTCTTGTTAATAGGTTTCTGTCTCATTCCTCTTCTAGCATTGGATGCCTCATGTTTCTGTCCCCAGACAAGGACCTCAGGGCAAAGGCTGTGTCCTTGCAGCCTGGGAGCGTGAGGCTCTTTCGTGTGTTTTTTCTGCCCTCCTTTCCTCTCTGTCCCACCTCTCTTGTATTTTGTTGCTTCCACTTTTGTTGTTCTCCCCAGAGGAAGAAAAAAAAGAAACAAAAGCCTTGTCCCCGTCCAGGTTTTTCGCGCAGGGTGAGGACCTCTCTGAACTCCAGCCCTGGAGCAGGATGTTGAAGAGTGGGGGAGGGGAGGGACTCCAGCCACCAGGCTTCCCCTAGAGGAAGCCCCCCACCCCGATCGAGCCACTCTTGTCTCCTCCCAGGCCCGGTGGAAGCAGCAAGAACAAGGGGAAGGGATGTGAGGTTTTCTCCACACCTGGATCTCATTAGACTCCCATTCCGGAGACTCTGGGCTCGCACACTTTCTCTCCAGGCAGCCAGTTGCAGAAAATCTGTAAACCTGTGCGGAGGCCAGGCTTCAGGAGGCAACCCTGGCTGAAATGCGAGGGCTGTGAGTACTTGATCTTTATCAGAGCCTCTCTGCCTTCCCGGCCTCCTGCCAGCTCCCCGTCGCCCCCAGCCAGGATCCTCAAGGAATTCAGAGCCTGGGGATTGTATTACCTTCTGAATTCTATAGCACAGTCTGGCTGGAGTGGGGATGAGGGGCAAGGGGGATAAGTGGGAGGGGGCCATCCAGCAGCCTTTGGTGCCAAGCAGGCGCCTTTGGTTGCTTGTCTCTGTTTCTCCAGCTTCCACTCTTCCCTGCCCCCATCTCTCAGGCTCTCTGCAGGGAAGGATGTGGATTACGTATATATAAACTAAGATATGGGTTTTCAGATGTTCACAGAACAGAAACTAACAATGATAGCAATAATAGCAAAACTGTGTGCCAGGCACTAGTTTAATTGCTTTGTATATATCAGCACATTTAATTCCCAAAATATCCCTATTTTACACCAGGAAACAGATAGACCTATATGACCTCCAGGACATCAACAAATCCCTGTTTTGAACTGCTATTTCATCATAACTCTAAAGAGGAGTTAGATGAGATAAAGCTAAGGCACCTTTCATCACCAATTTCTTTTTTTTTTTTTTCCTCTTTGTTGGTCTCTTTTAGTAACAAGGAGGAGGAAAAGGAAGGAGAAAGAACTGAGTTCTTGCTACAGAGTTCTTGTAACAGAATAGGCAAATACTTTTGTGAAGAGCCAGACAATAAGTATTTTAGACCTTGAAGTCAGTGCACTCTCTGTCCTCTGTGTCACAAATACTCGGCTCTACTTTTCACGGCGTGAAAGCGGCCACCGACAATATGTGAGCCAATGAGCATAGCTGTGCTTCAGTAAAACTCAACCAAATGGGAAGAGGGCTGGATTTGCCCCTCTTGCCAGGTTGCTTTCTAAGAAGCCTGATCACCCAGGCCGGGGCCCTGCCGGCAGAAAGCTTACACTCTGCTCCAGGCTTCGTCACGGGATGCATGCAGGTGACAGACAGATTCCATTTGTTAACATGTAAATTACGTACACGTGTAGACATACACACACATACAGTTCCTCAGGTTTATGTCCATTTACACACACTAAGACAAGACCGGGAGCTGACTGTGGCTCAGATCATGAACTCCTGATTGCCAAATTCAGACTTAAATTGAAGAAAGTGGGCAACACCACTAGACCATTCAGGTATGACCTAAATCAAATCCCTTATGATTATACAGTGGAAGTGAGAAATAGATTTAAAGGTCTAGATCTGATAGATAGAGTGCCTGATGAATTATGGAATGAGGTTCGTGACATTGTACAGGAGACAGGGATCAAGACCATCCCCATGGAAAAGAAATGCAAAAAGGCAAAATGGCTGTCTGGGGAGGCCTTACAAATAGCTGTGAAAAGAAGAGAAGCAAAAAGCAAAGGAGAAAAGGAAAGATATAAGCATCTGAATGCAGAGTTCCAAAGAATAGCAAGAAGAGATAAGAAAGCCTTCTTCAG
>SJXQ01009877.1:81029-130127 GCA_006408695.1 Aepyceros melampus | reverse complement strand
GTGATGCTTTCTAAGGCCCACTTGACTTCACATTCCAAGATGTCTGGCTCTAGATTAGTCAACACATCATCATGATTATCTGGGTCATGAAGATCTTTTTTGTACAGTTCTTCCGTGTATTCTTGCCACCTCTTCTTAATATCTTCTGCTTCTGTTAGGTCCAGACCATTTCTGTCCTTTATCGAGCCCATCCTTGCATGAAATGTTCTCTTGGTATCTCTAATTTTCTTGAAGAGATCTCTAGTCTTTCCCATTCTGTTCTTTTCCTCTATTTCTTTACACTGATTGATGAAGAAGGCTTTCTTATCTCTCCTTGCTATTCTTTGGAACTCTGCATTCAGATGCTTATATCTTTCCTTTTCTCCTTTGTTTTTTGCTTCTCTTCTTTTCACAGCTATTTGTAAGGCCTCCCCAGACCATCCCCATGGAAAAGAAATTGCTTATTCTAATAGGTACAAAAAAACCCTTCCCCAAATTTTTCCTTTCTACCGGGCAGGGACCTTATCTATTCTATTCAGTGCTGAATCCCTAGCAACTAAAATAGACATGTGTGTGTGTTAGTTGCTCAGTTGTGTCTGACTCTTTGTGATTCCATGGATTGGGGCCTACCAGGATCCTCCGTCCATGGGATTTTCCAGGCAAAAATATTGGAGTGGGTCGCTCTTCCCTTTTCCAGGGGATCTTCCTGACCCAGGGATCAAACCCAGGTCTCTGCATGGCAGGCAGACTCTACTGTCTGAGCCAGTAGACACAGCTGGGCTCAATAAATACTTTTAAAATGTTGAATAAATGTTTTAAAAGGATCCTCCTGGCTATTGGGTGAAGAAGGAAAGGCTGTGAGGAGCAAGATGGGAAGCAAGGTGGCCATTTCGTGGGCTCCCGGTGT
Source organism: Aepyceros melampus (assembly GCA_006408695.1). NCBI lineage: Eukaryota > Metazoa > Chordata > Mammalia > Artiodactyla > Bovidae > Aepyceros > Aepyceros melampus. The sequence continues at coordinate 129,241 of SJXQ01009877.1, read as the reverse complement.
GGATGCTGGTGACTTGGGTTAAGGTTGCTGATGGAGATAATAATAAGTAGTCTGATTGGAGATCTCTTTAGAATGTAAACCTGTCAGGACTCGCCAATGGACTGGCTGTGGAGTGTGGGAAAAGGAGTCAAGGATGACTCTTAGATCCACGGGCCAGAGCAACTGTATGAATCATAGGTTCACTGATGAGAACTGCAGGCCTAGGCAGGTGTGCGCTCTGCCTGTTCTAGGAAGAACAAGGAGGCCAGTGACTGAGCTAAGGGGAAGGTGGTGAGCTGAGGTCACAGAATGGCTGGAACCAGATCCCAGGAAGCTTGGCGGCTAAGGAAGACCCTGATGTTGTTCTAAGTGATGGCAAGGTGTTGGAGGGTTTTGCAGGTTGTTGTAACATGACCTGATTTGCATTTTAAAAGGATCACTCGGGCTACAAGTGTAGCAAATCAACCATAGAAAACAAGAAACAGAAATTGGGGAGACCAGCTCCAGGTTATGGTAGTGAGCCAGGTGGGAGAGTGGGAGAGCTGGACCAGGCTGGCAGCCTTGGTGGGGAGGAGACAAACGCGACTGGGTCTCCCCTGTGAAGAAAACTTGCTTCTTCTCAAGCACATCAAACTCCCTCTCTCATCTGGGTCCAGACTGTGCTTCGCTCTCTCATTTCATGCAGGTCTCTGCCCAAATACTACCTCCTTGGAGGTGTTCTCTCAATCTTTTTTTTTTTTTAAACTGAAATATAGTTGCTTTACAATGTTAACTTCTACTGTACAGAAAAGTGATTCAGTTATGCATGGATATTTCTCACATTCTTTTCCATCGTGGTAGGATATTGAATAGAGTTCCCTGTGCTGTACATTAGGATCTTGGTGTTTATCCATCTACGTTTTGATGCCTTCTTGAATTTGGTGCCAGATACCCTCTTCTTTTTCACTCCCTTTCCCTGCTTCTTCGTTTGTTGTTGTTGTTGTTTTCCGTTTCTTTTGTCCATGCCATGTGGCTGGTGGGATCTTAGGTCCGTGACCAGATACTGAACCTGGACCCTTGGCAGTGTGAGGAGTCCTGACTGCTGGACTGCTAGGGAATTCCCTCCTTGCTTCATTTTTACTCACCCCTTGTTCTTATTTCATTTCCTTGCTTTTATCATCTGTCTTCTCCCACTAGAAGGTAAGTTACAGGAGGGCAGGGTCTTGGTTGTTGCCTTTAGGCCAGTAACTATAAACAGACTCTCCACAGTTCAATTCAGTCGCTCAGTCGTGTCCAACTCTTTTGCATCCCCATGGACTGCAGCACGCCAGGCCTCCCTGTCCATTGCCAACTCCCGGAGTTTACTCAAACTCATGTCTATTGAATTGGTGATGCCATCCCACCATCTCATCCTCTGTCGTCTCCTTCTCCTCCTGCCTTCAATCTTTCCCAGCATCAGGGTCTTTTCAAATGAGTCAGCTCTTCGAATCAGGTGGCCAAAGTATTGGAGTTTCAGCTTCTGCATCAGTCCTTCCAATGAGTATTCAGGACTGATTTCCTTTAGTATGGACTGGTTGGATCTCCCAGTAGCTATAAACAAACCCTCCTACAGGTCTTTGATAATCAAAATGAAGCACTAGTGTAGGAGCTGGGAGGGTTTTCTTTACATAAGAACAGGGTTTCATATGCAAATGTATAGTGGAACCATGCTTTAAGGGCAGTAGTCGTGTCCAACTCTTTTGCATCCCCATGGACTGCAGCACGCCAGGCCTCCCTGTCCATTGCCAACTCCCGGAGTTTACTCAAACTCATGTCTATTGAATTGGTGATGCCATCCCACCATCTCATCCTCTGTCGTCTCCTTCTCCTCCTGCCTTCAATCTTTCCCAGCATCAGGGTCTTTTCAAATGAGTCAGCTCTTCGAATCAGGTGGCCAAAGTATTGGAGTTTCAGCTTCTGCATCAGTCCTTCCAATGAGTATTCAGGACTGATTTCCTTTAGTATGGACTGGTTGGATCTCCCAGTAGCTATAAACAAACCCTCCTACAGGTCTTTGATAATCAAAATGAAGCACTAGTGTAGGAGCTGGGAGGGTTTTCTTTACATAAGAACAGGGTTTCATATGCAAATGTATATGGAACCATGCTTTAAGGGCAGAGGAATATTCAAACCATCTTAGGGAAATTTCTGTTTTAAATACCTGTTGACACACAGCTAACTTACAATGGGAGCACCAGTTGGTCCTTACATGCTGCTAAGTCACTTCAGTCATGCCTGACTCTGTGCGACCCCATAGATGGCAGCCCACCAGGCTCAGCCGTCCATGGGATTTTCCAAGCAAGAGTACTGGAGTGGGTTGCCATTGCCTTCTCCTTGGTCCTTACATGGATGTGAGCAATTTCTTGCATCTCAACACAGGTTTAAATGAAAGGATTATTTATTTTAGATAACTTATGACTGATTAATCATCTAAAAAATAGCACATATCCACAATACATATCTTTATATAAATGCACGTGTCAAATGTGTATATGCTCTTTTATTATTTTTTTTTAATGCTGTCTTACTTTTCAGTTCCTTTTTGTATGGTCAGCCCTAGCCCCATTTTCTACCCTCTCTGGTGGCTCAGACGAGTAAAGCATCTGCCTGCAATGCAGGAAATCTGGGTTTGATCCTGGGTCAGGAAAATCCCCTGGAGAAGGAAATGGCAACCCACTCTAGTACTCTTGCCTGGAAAATCCCATGGGCAAAGGAGCCTGGTAGGCTACAGTCCATGGGGTTGCAAGGAGTAGGACACAACTGAGTGACTTCACTTTCACTTTCACAATGCCTTTAAGATAGATAGAGTATGCTTTTCCATGTTTTCTCTAGGCTCAGATATTTTACTTAGAAAATATACATATACACATACTGAGGAGAGGCCGTTCCTTGGTTCACAAATGTGGGATCATATATACACCTTTTCTCCCCACACCTTACTTTTCTTCCTCAGTGCTATCTCATAGAAATTCCTTTATGTAATCTGGCATAGCTCTGATTTTTCATGTTCATTGGTTACATACGGTTGCTATTTCATGGTGTATCCACATGTACAGTAATTCGTTCAGCTACTCCCTTTTGGAAGGCATTCTCTCTACGTTTTCTGTTTTTTTTTTTTTTTTTTTTTTTGCTCCTTTGAACTGTGCTACACCACTCATCCTTGAAATGTGCAGTGAGTTTCAGAGCCAGAGATGAAGTTACCTATTCTTTCATTCAATCCCATAGCTTTTTTACAACTGAGGCAATGAAGATCAGAAAGGGAAAGGAACATGCCCAAGATCACACAGCTCTTCAATATTTTACAAAAATTCAAATGGCCATTATTTCACAGAATCTTCACAAGCAAGGAAAGTATTATGTCAACCTTAAAGGTATAAAAACTGAAGCCAAAGAGACTAATTGCTTTGATTTCATGGTCAGTGAGGGCAAAAGCCAGGGGTGATAGCCAGGACTTTTGATTCCTGATTCCCAGTAGATTCTTCCACTTTTAGTTTTATGGATGCCATTAACACAGACTGTCTACTGGATGGCTTTTGTTAATTTATTCTGGACTTTAACGGGCCACCCTGCCTGCATAAAAGTTTTGTTAAAAGAATGACACAGTTTGGATTCAGAACACACTTTTCTTACCTATTCAGGTTGAAGTCATGGTTGAAGTTGTTAAAAAACAGACTTTGGAACCAGACTGATTTCATTTGGAGTGCTGGCTTTGCCACTAACTTTCAGCAGATGAGTCAGCATCCCTGAAACCCAGTCTCACCTGTAAACTCGGGATATGATTGTGCAGCTCCCACCTTATCAGACATTGTTAGGATTAGACAACACAAGATGCTGCTGCTGCTGCTAAGTCACTTCAGTCATGTCCGACTCTGTGCGACCCCGTAGATGGCAGCCCACCAGGCTCCCCTGTCCCTGGGATTCTCCAGACAAGAACACTGGAGTGGGTTGCCACTTCCTTCTCCAATGCATAAAAGTGAAAAGTGAAAGTGAAGTCGCTCAGTCGTGTCCAACTCTTAGCAACCCCATGGACTGCAGCCTACCAGGCTCCTCCGTCCATGGGATTTTCCAGGCAAGAGTACTGGAGTGGGGTGCCATTGCTTTCTCCGAACACAAGATGTATGGGCAGATAGGACAGTGCCTGCCATAATAAGTTCTCGATAAATATGAGCTATTATTTTGGATGTTTGGCGCCACCCAACTGACTGGTAGATATCTATGCTTCCTAACTGTTCTTTATCTGAGGTAGGAAAAGCCTTTCTCATCGCAGGCCCAGGATAGGATGTCTTTGATGGTTGCCCTCTGGTTTCTTCATAGGCAGCAGGTAAGAGAGAAAGACCAGGAAAGAGTTTTCCCTTTTTGCATTGCTCGGTGCCATGAAGTGGAGGGGAATCTGTCTCTTGAAAAGGAAAGTAGGAACATTCTGACCTTCCCGAGCGTGCCTGCGTGTGTGAGACACTGCGAGTGCAGACATTTTTTAGCAACAGAGCATTAACTGTCAATGGATGTGTTACAGCTACTTGAGTGCCTTCTCCTTTCCAGGAGAAAAGCCATTTTCAAGCCAGTTACTTGCAATGCATCAAGTGATGAAATACAGATAACAAATTGTGCATTTGTTTGGCTTCATGCTTATTACACCCCCGCTTCTGGAAAGCATTGCACTTAGCCCCTTAATAATCCCTCTCCGGAGATCAATTACCAGGATTTATCTGGTTCCTCGAGCATAAAAGTGTTTTATTGTTTTTACTTTTGCTCCAAGCGAAGTGTGAGGGGGTAGGCTAGGTTTAAAGGACTGTCCCAGGCAAGAGTGTGAAGCTGGGATGATCTGCCTTGCTTTCCTGCCTACTAAATCCTCCTCAACAGGAAAGTAGGGAGCACTTGGAGGCATCTCCCTGAGGAGGGACCAGGCCCAGCTGTTCTCATCTCCGATTATTTGCTCATAGACCATAGGCTTGCAGGTGCCTGGAAAGGTGGGTGCCCCTTGAGGGGAGAAGCTGGAAAGTGGAGCTAAGTCACTATTTCAGACCAAATCATTTTTCCTCTAAAGTTTCGCTGTAATCCAAACCAGTTGAGCATTTGAGAAGAAGTAGGTACCATGAAAAGGGGTAATGGAATTAGCTTTCATGTTTTTCCAGGACTCTAAACCATATTTCCTGTCACAACTGACATTATTAATACAAGGCATCTGTTAGCACAGAACTGCCCGAAAATGTGCACCCAAAACCTTACATCTGGTTTCGATAATTTATTTCTGACATTTGTAGTTGGTGGGGAAGGGGGGGAAGGATGGGAAAAAAGGGGGGAATTAAACCAAGATGTTGCCTTTAACCCATCAGAAGCTCCTAGTCTGAGCCAAAAGCCTGAGTTCTTAACGTGGTTTTTGCATTAGGTAATATAATTATATTAATTTAGCAGCAAATAGCGTGACTCCAGGCCTGGTGGGTGTGGGTCCACGCTGGCTTTTATCCTGCCTGCTCGGGCTGCAGCAATTAGCTTCCTCTCGCGAAGGGGATTAGCAGGACCACCCCCCGGCGGCGGGGGTGGGAAGGGGGGGCTCGCTCAGAGCCGTCAGGTGTCCCTCGGCCTTCCCGGGCCCCCTCGCCCGCCCCGCCCCTGCAATTAATTCCCTCTCCTGCTTTGCGCGAGACAAAGCGGTCGGATCGCGAGGTGTCCGACCTCCCGCCCCCTCGTCGCGCCCCAGCCCGGGTTCCTCCAGCAGGAATCGCCCCAGGCGCTGGGAGCCCGAGCCGACCGGCCGGGTCTGAGACCCGCCCCAGACGTTCCACGATCAGATTTCAGCTCGACTAACGAGGAGAAAAGAAAGAAAGAACGCGCGACTTCCTCGAGCCGGAGCCGCTGGGGCCCCGGGGAGGGGCGAGAAACGCGGCCGGGGCGGGAGGAGACGCGGGGAGGCCCCGGGCCCGGCGGGAGGATGGGTCCGTCGGGCACAGGTGCCCGAGGCGAGCTGCCCTTGACCCAACGCGGGCGGGCCCTCTGAGCCTCCAGCTCAACCGTCGTCTCCCCAGAAATCCCCCCTGCTTCTGCCGGGGCGTCAAGGTCGCTGATGCTCCTGTGTGACGAATGTCCGCTTAAACCCGCGGTCCTCAGTCACCCCGCCGGGGCTGGGGGGCAGTGCCCAGATTGTCCTCAATAGAACACTCACAAAACGGGGGCTTAGTGGCCTTTGAGCGGGAGGGGGCTGTCTTTTTTAAAGGCAAGAGACTCTCTAGATTCTTTAGCTTAGAAAGACAGGTTTTCCGTATGTTTAATATCAGGACCTCAAAGATCAAGTCAAACGGCCTTCTCCTTTCCCAGATGAGGGAACTGGAAGCCAAGAGAGAGGGTTTGCGTTCTGCTCAGGGTCACATAGGTCACGTTTGTGGTTGGGCTGAGACCAGAGGAACCAAGTCTGTTGAGCCCAGCTCAGTGCTTTCTGCAACTATGATGAAAAAAAAAAAGCTTGGCTCTGTGGGGAGGAAGGGGGAGACAACCAGGCCTGACTTGGACAGCCAGGACTGAGGCTTAGTCCGGGGTTCAGATTTTCCTGGAGCCGGTCCACCAGCGGTCAGGCCACATGTGAGTAATAAAGGATTGAGTGTTGTATACTTTAGACTGGTTCCCCTCTTCTTGGCCCCCTTCCCCGGCCTTAACTTCCTTTTGGAGTCCCTACTGACTTCTGGGTGTCCACCATGGGCCCTGTTGGAAAATTTTCAGCTCCATCTCAGAATAAAAGGAATGAAAACCTGGGGAAAGCAGCCAAGGAGGAAAGCCACAAATACGCATCTGGCTGCAGCAGACGGAGCAGCTCCGAGGGTGCAGCGATGCACCGTGACGGCGCACTGTGGACGTGGAAGCTGCTCCCTCAGGACCGTCCCTGAGAAGTGAGGGCCGCCCCGGGGGGCAGTCCTCCTGCTGCCCACCCAGGCCCTGCCTAGTTTCTGCAGACCGTGCGGAACAGCAAGAGCCATGGGAGTCAGCCAGCCATGAGCTGGCATTTCTGACTCCATAGCCCATTGGCTGGGGCCTTGAGCAAGCTGACTTAGCTTCTCTGAGCCTCAGTTTCTTCACTGTTTACAAGGGTAACAGTAGGACTGCTGCTGTTCAGTTGCTCAGTCGTGTCCGACTCTTTGCGACCCCAAGGACTGCACCACGCCAGGCTCCTCTGTCCTGTACTGTCTCCTGGAGTGTGCTCAAACCCATATCCATTGGTTGGTGATGCCATCCAACCATCTCATCCTCTGCCGACCCCTGCTCCTTTTGCTTTCAACCTTTCCCAGCATCAGTCTTTTCCAATGGGTTGGCTCTTTGCATCAGGTGGCCAAAGTATTGGAGCTTCAGCTTCAGCAATAGTCCTTCCAATGAATATTCAGGATTGACTTCCTCTAGGAAATAGGACTGTGGAGATCCACGGCCATATTGTGACTTTCATGGGTCCTACCCACTTTTTTGCCTTTGTGGCTGTGGGCCTGCACCTCAAAGTTTTTTTTTAATAAAAATATATTTTATGAGAATAAAGATGAGTGTACTCACGTATTCAGACATTTTTAAAATCTAAAGCTTTACTGTTCTGTTTCTACAAAGAAAACATTTTCAGAGGCCTCCAAGAGTACTGTAGACCTTCTGCAGAGATAATCCTAATGGTGAGTGGGCCCTGTTTGTACCCATCAACTCAGAGTCTGTTTTGGGGGCAGCCCAGACTAAGACATACTAGGTTAGAGAAACTCCAGCAAAGAGGCTATTGAGAAGGGAGTGTGTGGGGTTGGGGTTGGAGGAAAGAAAGGAGCAGCTTCATAAACCCATCACCCCTCTCTCCCTCCCATCCAGTCTCCACCCCGTGGAGGCTGTCATGCCACTGCCATGAAGGATGGGTCAGACCGTGCTTCCTCTACCCGAGGTGTGCCCTCTGCATGTCCACCCCTTCCTCTCCACTCCTTCTGCTCACACCAGGCAAACAGTGAGGCCCACCCACCCCTATAGCCCATCTCCTCCGTCCCTTTTCAGGGACAGGCCTCTATCCTGCCCCTGCTGCCGGGGGAGATACGAGGCCCTGCATTTCTCAGAAGGCTCCCTCATTGCCTGCCTCCTGAGGCCTACGCCTGGCGTATCTGGCCATGCCCTCCGCACCCCCCGACCCTTCCTGGAGCAGGCCCCCTCCTCAGCTTCTGAGAGCCTCAGGAGGAGAGTAGACAGGAGGCACAAAAGCCGCTCTTGTACGATATTAGCCTTTCGCCGTCTGAGGCTGGATCCTGCCCTCCCTGGGGGGCTCAAAGCTCTTAGGCTTCTCTTCAAGCTACCAGGCAACTGGCAGGGACTAAAGAGCTTATGTTTCTTAAGTGGGAGTGGCTGGTGTTTATCAAAGACTCATGTGCGGGCTCCAGAGGCCCCTCTAGACGGTGGCGGTGGCGGAGGCCTGTCCCAAGCTCTGTGGAGGCAGGAAGTTTCCGGCTGGGCTGGGGCTTGCTGGCTTTGCTGGAACACTGGCAGGATCTGAGGGAAGCATTCCTCACGAATGTCTCCTTCAGAGGCTGCTGGATTCCTTTAAAAGCTAATTAGTGAGAAGTCGCTACTGTGATGGGGGCTGACCCAGGCCTTCCTCCACCTCCTCCTAGGGGTCAAGGCCCCCGGGGAGGCCAGCCATGCTTTACTACGGCCATATTTCCTCCCCGACGTCAGCTGTTTCTTCAGGAGTCATCTCTCCAGCTTTCAGCCTTTTTTTTTTCCCTTCAGAAACAGGCTTTTCCCTGACAAGTTTGCAGCTCAAAAGGAGCCGGCTCCTCTTAACTGTTGAAATCAGGCGCATCTGGAAGCAGTAAACTTTTCAACAGGCTGAGAGGAAGAAAAGACATATTGCAGGGGATGGATTCACCTCTGGGACTAATTATTCTTTATATTTCACCCGTCACATTTACAATCTTCGTCAGAGCAAAGAGACAATAAATGATCTCATTAAAACCCAGAAAGATGCTTCTCCCTGTTGAGAAGAACCTTGTCTCAACACCCTGATCTCTGCCGAGAGGGTCGTGTCAAGGAGGCTGGCGTGGGGCCTGGGGACCAAGATGGGAGGGGCAGGGCTCTGCCAACTGTCTTCCCTTGTTTGAATACAGTATCTTATTTTTTTCCGTCACTGGAAATATCCTCCTAAGTCTGAAATCAAAATCTTCTCCAGCCACATTTTTCCCCGAGGCAGAATTCTGTCGGGGGTGGGGAACACGGTGACCCAGAGAGAGAATGGGATTGTGAGGTTTAAAAAAGTTCTAAACCAAGAGAAAAAGCAAGAAAGGGAGAAAGAGAAAGAAAAAAAATTATCTCAATCAGCTCATCTCTCTTCCCTGTCAAAAACCCATCCTGGTGGAAAGACACTGCATGAGAGTCTTCCAGGGCTGGGGGGACCCCCACAGAGCCATCTCCCTTTCCCAACTATATACAGGGGTGCCCAGATGGGGCCACCACTCCCTAGAGTCCTCCCAGTCCACAACTCCTCATCCTCCACCAGCCCCAGTGGCTTTAGGGCAATTTAGAAGCGATCCCCCCGCTCCTACTCTAATCCCCAGTCCCAGGAATGTGCGCACGAGGAGAAAGTCTCTCTCTCTTGGAAATCTCAGGTGTTGACCTGTAGGTGGCCATGCTGCTGGGAAATCCTGCCAAAGAGGGCTGAGAGGGTCTAGGTCCTTGCTATTTAAAGTGTGATCAGAAGCATTAACATCACTTGGGAGCCCCTTCCACGCCCACATCTGGGACATTTTAACAAAACCTCCAGGTGATCTGTATGAATACTAGAGCTTGAGAGGTAATGCCCGAGGCCTGTGGGTCTCAATTTTCCTCTTGGCTTAGCTCACCTGGAGGGCTCTTTAAACCTCAGGATGAGACCCTTAACCGCAGAGATTCTGACTCAGCTGGGTGGAAAGGCTGCGAATTTGCATTCAGATACATCTCCAGGTGGTACGGTTGCTGCTGGTCCAGGGACCACACCAAGCTGATTCTCAAAGCCTAACAGCAAGGTGCTTAGGAAGTAATATTTTGAAATACCAACTCCTAGGTGCCACTTGAAGAAATGCAGATTCAAAGGTCTTGTCATCTAGTAACAGGGTCGATCGAACAATGCGCATCTAACAGCTGACAAAGCACTGACAATATTCTACTTACTCTTGGGGAATGAGACACTTCTTACAAGGGATGAGGCATTTCAGGCTCTGAGAGCTTATGTGAATTACCTAATGTTTTTTAGACATTGAGTGAATGAGCCAAGATTTGAACCCAGTTATGCCAGACCTATGCTTCTCGCCTCATCACAACTTGCCTTAAGAAAATCATTTTCAAGATGGTGAGTCCATTTCAGTTATTTTAGCTTCATGAGCATACTTGAGTCAACTGTTCATAGGGTTTCCCAGAGGTGATGTTATGGGTCTCTGGAGCATGGTTAATGAAAAGATAAGACTGTTTGGTACTGAACGGCATCCACTGCGATGCTGGTAATATCCTACAGTACTTAGAAGCATACCAAATAAAGTCAGTGTGTTTTCTCTGACCTTGCCTACCCTTTCAATTTAACCTTATGAACTTTTTTTTTTTTTTTTTTAAGAAAAAGCAAAAAGACCTAACCCTTTCTTTGAAGGTCAAAATGATCAGCTTTTGATTTAGCTTGTCTAAATTGATGAGTTCACTGTGTATCCACCTCCAGTGCGGATCACTACTATAATGCCCAGTGAAGCTTTTTTTTTTTTTTTTTACAGCATTTGCCTGCATTGTAAGTACTAGCTGTTGATGGAAAAAAAAAAACACCCACACAACACTATGCCTCGGGCCATATTTATGGGGAAAAAAAAATCTTCCCCTGAATCTGTCCTCAGATCTTTTTAAAAGTTCAAGTTGAGATGAGGTTTCCAAGCTGGCTCCAAAGGAGAACAATGCTCTCTGGGTGTGGGTGTGGGATTGGGTGCGGCTTGTCTTCCGGCAGCTTTTGAACAGGTGTCAAAAAAAAAAAAGGCCAGTTTGAAATAAAGGCTCTTTTTGCCTCAAAGAGAGCCATGCCCAGGTCAGAAATGTCCAGAGGTGTCTTTGAAGGAAACAAACGAACAAGCCAACTTTTCTGCTCCTTGGTGTCTGGAAGGGAGCAAAGCCGGTATTCTCCCATCGCCTGAGCACTTTCTCCCACAAGTGTTTCTGGAAGCGTGGAGATCAAATTACTAAGCCATTTTCTAAGTTGGGTTTTTAACTTGTAAAACTTTCTTCTTTCAAAGTCTAGTGCTACATTTATTTTCCCTCCCCTCCCTCGCCCCACAGGCGTGGGAATCAAGGTGCATTAGCCATCCCCAGAAAGGGAGCCAAGGGTGCCTCTGAGATGTCGTAGCCAGGAAATATTTTTAGAAATTAAAAAGAAAAAAATAATCTCCCGGGCAAATGGTGTCGATCTTGTGCTGTTTGGGGAAAGTGGCTCATCAGAGTAAATGCCTCTTTCTCTGATGCCTTAAGTATCCTCCCTGCCTCAGATGAGCGGGTTATTAAGGTAATGTTACCCTTTATTGCTGAAAAGCAGTGTAAATAGACACCCAGACTACAGAGATTACCTGCTTTCAAACTGCAGAAATGAGACACTTTCTCTTACAATTTCCTTTTCCACCAAATAGCATACCCTGTTTACTTGGGAGAATAGTCACTTTCTTGTAATGACCACACCCATTCACTCAGACAGCGAAAGCTGGCGAAGTAAGTGTAGCTATTATGTGGGTAAATCTGTGTGTGTCTTGCTCCTCCTGTGCGCTCTGCTGAGTGCTCGCTGCCCTCTCTTCACTCATGTACAGAAAGTGCTTTGTCTTTTCTGCCGAGCACTCCTCGACAAGGCTCAGAGAACTCCCCGTCCTAGGACAGAGGATGCCTCTGGACTGATGGGGTAAGCAAGCAGTGCAGGAACCCGGGAAACCCTGAGACTCGGGGAAAGACACAGCCACCTGCAGTTGGACAGCCCCTAGTTTGAGGAAAAAGGCACAAACCTGCAATGAGGAAACTCACATATACACACACATACACCTAGGCATACGCATCAGCATCGTTGTTTAGTTGCTAACTTGTATCTGACTCTTGTGACCCAATGGACTGTAGCCCAACAGGCTCCTCTGTCCATGGGATTTCCCAGGTAACAATACTGGAATGAGTTGCCATTTCCTTCCCCGGGGGATTTTCTGACCCAGGGATCGAACCTGCGTCTCCAGCACTGGCAGGTGGATTCTTTGCCACTGAGCCACCAGGGAAGCCCCATACGTGTATATGGGGCTTCACATACATATGTGCACAACCATATATGTTACATATTTCCACTAAACATATATTTATTAACAAAAAATTTTTTCCTTAGAATGCATATAGAAAAGTGACACTGACAAATAACGTTGAGACTTGAAAATAAGGACATAATTAGTATCAGTTGACCTAAACGCTGGAGTTAGTGCTGGAGAAATAGGTCTTAAAGGGAGAGAGCAAAGCCTGGGGATGCACTGAGGGCTTAATCTCAGGCTAGGAAAGAATGGCAGAAACCCCGCCTGCTCCTTCCCAACAGAGATCTCTTCATCACCCAAGCACAATAGCTTCACCCAGCCCACTGTAACAGGATAAACAAGTTTGATGTAACTTCCAAAGCTATTTTCTATTGTAAGTTCCGTTTATTGAATAAAATAGCAATTCAACATGTTTGCAAATCATGGCGCTGTTAGATGCCAACGCTGGCAGAGACTCATGTGTTTACTGTACGGCTCGCCCGGATAGGCTCTGAGACGCAGCAGAGCATCATTGTGGAATTCCAAACAGCTGCAAGGAATAAGTTGAAAGCAATTTCAGCTAATCTTTCAGGGGGCTGTGTGGCATGGTGGAAACTGGTTCCAGATAGCAGAAGGTACTTGATTTTAGTCTGAAGACTCAGAACAGCTTCTGGACACTCACCTTTTGGACTGAGGAAAACAAGAGTGAGACTGTGACATGGTACCTTGCATTTAATATTGTCTAAACATGAACCTGGAGCTTTCCAGGTGGTGATAGTGGTAAAGAACCTGCCTGCCAAGGAGGCAGACGTAAGAGACGCAGGTTCGATCCCTGGTCTGGAAGATCCCCTGGGAGAGGGCATGGCAACCCACTCCAGTATCCTTGCTTGGAGAATCTCATGGAGGAGGAGCCTGGTGGGCTATACAGTCTATGGGGTCCCAAAGAGGCGGACATGACTGAAGTGACTTAGCACGCATGCACGCAGACATGAACCTGAGTTTGCTTTATGTTCGTAAAACTTTTCAGCGTTCTTTGGGCCTGGTTCCCAGGCTCTGGGAAAATGTATAAAAAGTAAAGATGTGATCCACTGATGAGGGGAATGGGAAAGCTAACACTACCTCCTCAAGCTTGCCCAAAGGATTCCAAAATTCTGCAGAGACCTTGTCGCAGAGCTAGGTTGAACGTACTCAATAGAATTCACCTGCACATATTGGCCAGAGAAAGGTTGATCTTGCTTTCCTTGTCAAAGCACGCTTTCAAGATGGAGACACAGACTTTGGTGTTGTTCCACCAAGAAGTCCCCCTCATGTTATGAGTTATGCTGTCCAAATTTGGCCACAGTAAAACCAGGACTCTGCAGGCCTGATGCTTGAGTACTGTGTTTTGCAATGATTCCCAGCCCCATCCTACCACCACGTCTTGCCTACAGCTCATGGAAGCTCAGCCTAGAGGCCACGTTTCAGTCGCATCGAGACAAGGATGGGACCCTCTGGTGCTGCCTTTTGCCAGTAGCTGGAGCATGGTGAACACAGCCTTGGAACTCACTGTAAAATAGAAAAAAAAACAGAAGCACACAAGTAGCCAGGCTGTCTGCCTCTTCCCTTCTGCCCGGGTCTTTGGCATCGAGGTAGGCCTAGCCTGTGTTCCCGCCGCCTGGCTGCTTGCTGCCAGTTCAGTTTCCCAGGCCTTGGGTCTGATCCCAGTCTCACGCCTCACATGGAGCTGGCTGGTTCCTGTTAGCGTTTCAGTCTACCCCTAACAGTGAGCATCGCGGCTGCCAAGATCTCATGAAACTGGATTCCCATTTGGCCCCTTCTGATCAGACCCTGCTGGATCACTTTGCCTGCCTAGAAACAGACAGTGGCTGCGCCACGTCTCTTGGACCAGTCTGTTACAGCACAGGGAAGGCTGCATCTGGTCCATATATTCTGATTCAAGTTACCTCCTGTCTCCTCAGCTTGTGGTGCAATAGGCTCTGACTTGGAACTCTGTGTAATGCTAGTCCCCTTTCAGAATAGTTCCTGAGAGCTATAACCTGTGCTAAACAAAACAATTTCAAGTGAGGAGACTTGAAGGAAACTTTTATCTATTTTTCAAAGCCTTCCACAGAAAGTCCCAAGAACATTCTAGAAGATAACATAGTTTTATTTGCTCAGCACCTTAGCTCAAGTCAGAGGTAATTTATGACAAGGCCTTTTTCAAACACGTCGATCTGGTGTTCTGGCTAGCTTTGACCTGCCCTCAAAAGAATGTTCTGCCCTGAAGCAGGCCCATCTGGTCAGACATAGTTACACAAATGTGTAGGTTCTTGCAAATGGTCCATCAGCTTCCAGAGAGAAAAACAACCAGCTGAGTCGTTAGTTGTGTCTCAGAGTACTGCTATTTTCAAAGCTATTTTCATTGAGACCTTCTGCCTGGAGGAAAACACTTGTTAAATCTGTGTGTTATGAAGTGTTAGGCTAGTGACATTCAAAACTGTTAACACTTAGACAGTTTTTAATTTATTAATGGACTTTTCATCTTTTAAACTGGCTTTTTCAAATCAATAATAATCTCTTAATCAAAATGCATACAGAAACACAGTTTATGAGTTGGTCATTATTCTTTCTTGCTATGGAAAATTAGCCAACAACTGTTCAACAGACCCACACAACCAGCAATAACTTTGAAATATAGTTAATAACAAATATATTCATGATTTTTCACTATCTTTCTTGTTCTCAGTGATAAGAATCAATATAAACGTCTTGCATTAAGATTTGTGTTTGTTCATTTCTGGTGTGTACAAAAGAAATAAAACAGTATTCCCAACAGTTAATATTTTAATTGCTTTGTTCTTTTCAGTGTATTTTAGAAATAAATCACTCTGATCTTATCCATTAATAAAAAGTTATTATGACTTCAAATCCTCTTTTGGCTAGATTGTGCATACAAATAAATAATAGAATCCTTTGAAAATCTACTACATACAAGTCATTTAAAACAGAGCTGTTTTCAAGACCTTTCTACTAAGCTGTGGAGACCTTTTTGTTAATTTACGAAGCCTTTCCTACTACAGGGAAAGCAGATGAAATAGTGACGATTATGGTTGAACTGGTGGTGAAAAGCCCAGAGCCTGCCAGGAACTACTCCCGGATCTCAAGGTCTCTCTCAAGGGTCACCTCCAAGTATTCAGGCTACTGTGTAGCACAGTAAAAAGGCTATAGCCTGACAGGCAAAGTGTAATTTCAACCCTAGCTCTTCTTGGGTACCAAGGCAGGGGGAGTCACCTTAACAGCATCAAGCCAAATTTTACTGATTCTTCTTGCCACATATTTAATGAGGACATTGGACCTATTTCAACAAAGTCCTACCCAGACTCCACAAAGATGTCTCACGTGTCCTTATGAATAGTGACCATGTTATCAAAGGCAACAGGGAGAGTCTCCCAGGTACATCCCCTTGCCCTGGCCCTGGCCCTGGCCCTGGCCCTATCCAAGGTCCTCTGGCCTCAAAGCCTCTTGAGGGTGCCTCCCCATACCCCAACTTCTGGCCAGTTTAGTCAGAATTTCAACATTCAAGCCAAAGCAATTAAAGATAAGAGTCCAAAACTGGCAGTCCATAAGGGCTAGAAAGGGCTGTGTTCTGGCCCATCTGTCCAGTAGCCTGTGTCATGCTGGTCCCTTGGGTATATAAGAATGATACTCTTGGGACTTGCCCAGTGCAGTGGTTAAGAATCTGCCTTCCAATGCAAGAGGTGTGGGTTCAATCTCTGGTTGGGGAATGAAGATCCCACATGCCATGTGGTGCAGCCAAAAAATTAAAAATAATAAAAGATAAATAAATAGAGGGCTACTTTTGCCTCAGGCCTCACAGCGTCCTTCCTGAAGACCAATCTTACAGCTTTGGCTCAGGCTCTCTTCTGCAGGGCTCAAACACCAAGCTCAAACACTAAGGAGGAAACACATCCCATCCTGGCCTTTCATTTTCACCCCACCCTTCATCACTAAACTTCCTCTCTTCTCTTTCAACCCCATACAACAAAACCACGAACAGACTACTCTCATCCACTCAGCAATTTAGGTACATTCTGCAACACGTGTGCACCTTGATTTGGGTTCAAGGTGGAGTTCATCCGACTAAGTTACTTGGAACCAAGTGTGATATCAGCTGTCCTGCTTTTTTAGAATGAGACCATTGACTTGTTCAAGCCACGGCTCTGAGCCCAGCCCCCAAGGTGCCATGAGCTCAGACAGGGAGAAGTGCCCAGGACACGAGGCAGTTTCAGCAAACACGTCAATTCCCTTGGCCTTCGCAATGAACGCGCAACCCAAAGGGCAGCTACCGTCTTAATTATGTTTCCCGGAAAACTACGAAGAAAAACAAACAAACCAGGCAACCACAAAAGCTATTTCCTGGCTCTCCCAGCAACTCTGACTTAGTTCTGAGTGGTTGTTGTGCTTTTTTTTTTTTTTTTATTATCCCTTCCTTTGGGGAACAAATTAAAGTTGTGTGTTTATTTCTGCAACACTGAGAAACACAAAGAGAAAGCCTCCCAAAAGGATGATCCTGTTTCCTGTTTCAGAGATTTGCCAACAACACATGAAAAGGAAAAATAAACTTGAAGGTGTTGCATTATGTAATAGATCTGCCCTTTCATATTCCTTATAAATCCATTTCTATTTTAAATTCACTCAAGATATGACTGTCACCAACTCCCCCCATCCCCTTCCCTGCAAAAAGGCATAGACAATAAAGTGAATGATCCCTATATACCTAGTATATGTGTTATGTAGTAGTTCCCATTCTCAGGTTCCTCAAAATGTGGCATAAATGTGTTTTTCCTGATGTCTACATGAGTCAGTCCAAAGCTTAGCGATTTTTTAAATGACAGTTTATATTCCAACAACGTCATGGTCTCACCCATGTCTGCGAGATTAGGTGCGATACAGATCAAACTGAAATATTATCTCACACACTAGATTGTCAGGGAGAGATATCCCTACTGTGGCCTCCTTGGCTGGTCTAGGCTAGTCCTGATCTTTGTGTCTCAATACACAAGTCACATACTTAGACTTATCCCAGTCAGTGTGGGTTTCCTACTGAGTCCCTGCTCCTGAGGTCTAGAGGCTAGATTGCGGGAGTGGATAGGAGGCAATAAACCTGGGCTATCAATGCAACAGGTCTGAGCCTTTCCTGTGCACACAGTTGCAGGTTCCTGCCCTATTTTTCCTGGTGGGTGGCCCCTGGGATTTTCAGGGGATTGACTACAGCCCGGATGGTAACAGAAGCCACTTAAGCCCACATGTTTCCCCAGACGGAGGGAGATCTGCTCCCAGTGAGGATGCGCTGGCTGATCCAAGATCTCCTTGGGAGGAAGGGACTTTCTAAAGAGAGCAGCAAGAGGGCACTGGAGCTTGAAGGTAGCAAGCCCCATTGGCCTGGAAGAACTTAAGTGTCAGTTTCCTAGGGTGGGAGAAAAGTTGGAAGGACCCTGAAAGTTCTTTTCAAGGAGAGACTCCCCCTTCTTGAGGACTTGTCTGGGTTGGTTACAGTTAGTGGCTACTTATAGTCCAGCATTTTCAGATTCTTCCAAGAACAGCACTCTAAGGCAGTCTTTCTTCCATCAATAGCAGTGGCCTCTCATAACTGTGATGTGTTAAACATTATGAGAAAGTTATATGTTAAAAGTTCTTTTATGGTAGTAAAATAACTTTTCCAAGGTGAGGGAGGGATGGAACAAAGACAGTAGGGGGAACTGAGAGATACACATTTGCTAGGTTGCTACAACAACTGTAACAAATTATCCTAAACTTGGTAGCTTAAAACAATAGAAGTTTATTCTTTCACAGGTCTGGAGGTCAGAAGTCCAAGGTCAAGGTTCTTTCTGGTAGCCCTGAGGGAAAAAAGATCTGGGCCACACCTCTGTCCTAGCTTCTGGTGGCTACTGCAATTCTAGGCATTCCTTGGCCTGAAGAAGCAACACTATAATCTCTTCACAGCACCTTCTTTACTGAGTGTCTTCTCTCCTGTGACAAGACACTTGCCACTGGATGCAGGGTGCATCCTAATTAAGATGCACGCTCCTTATTTAACGACATCTGCAAAGTCTGTTTTTCCAAATCAGGTAGCCTTCACAGGTTCTAGGTAGACATATCTTTGGGGGGAGATACAATTAACCAATATAATACGTAAAGGAAAAGCAAGTAAATTCAAATAAGAAGGTAACCAACATAGCAATAACAATTGTGAAAATGAGAAAATAGATTAAATGAGCTCTTCCAGCTCTGCTGTCCGATGGTACCATTGGACAGTCTTCTGTCTCTCACGTGTTTATATGTGTGTACACACACACGCACACACACACACATGCATGCAAAGCACACACCTCCCTACTGCAGATCAAGCTAGACACCTTGCAGACATCCAACTGAGTCTAGGATTTATACTTTCTTATGTGGGGAGTCTGGAATCTCACTTCCATTGTGTCATGTTTGACTTGGCCGGAGGAATTTATTTGGCAGTGCTTAAAAATGCCACACCTTTACATGCTGAGTTTTTCTACAATCTTCTTGTCCTGGATTTTGGAACACTTCCTTTCCTCTTTTCCATTCAAGGATTTCAGTCTCTGGTCTTCAGTGTGTCCACTGTTCTCTCTGCCTCACGAGTGGTCACGTCCCAGATGGTGTGTCTTGGCTCTGGCAGATCACTCAAAAAGAGGGTGATGGATAAAGAAGAGAGGCTTGGAAATTCCACAGCTTTGTTTCTTTATGGAATTCCTGATGGTATAATGATCAAGCACTGGAATTTATATCACAGCCCTACTCCAGAAAACATGCATCATCTAATTGGGGTGAATTAACTGTGTTTTACTATCCCACACAGCTACATGTGGGGGCTGGGCAAAGGAAGAGTGTAGTCATGGAACACAGGATAAGAGCTGGAGAAACTATGTGCAATTGTTTCTGTGTGTATGAATGCTTAGAAAATACAAGTTTTGTGAGAGAACAGGGGTTACTATCTTGTTCACACCTGGACCCTCAGCACTAGCTGGAGGTGTGGCACATTGTGGGCACTCTTTTAATTTCTGAGTATGAATGAAAATGAACCTACGGATCAGACTCTTAGAGGAGTACAGATCCCATGCAATGCCTTCATTTCTGATTCATTTTCTGTAGATAGAAGTGGTAATAGGCTGACACTTATCTACTAAATAACTGATGATCTCAAAATGATTAAAGGTATAAGCGAATACCTTCTGTTCCTTATTAGGTCTGGTGGTGGTTGTTTAGTCACTCAGTCCCACTCTTTGCGACCCCATGGGCTGTAGCCCACCTCTGTCCACGGGATTCTCCAGGCAAGAATACTGGAGTGCATGGTCATTTCCTCCTCCAGGGGATCTTCCGGACCCAGGGATCAAACCCGGGTCTTTATGTGCTGCAGGCAGTCTCCTGCGTCGGAGGCGGATTCCTCACTGACTGAGCCACCAGGAATCACCGTCAGCTCCGGAGTCAGGTCCGCCCAGTCGCTCAGTCGTGTCCGGCTCTTCGCGACCCCTTGGACGGCAGCGCGCCAGGCCTCCCCGTCCGTCACCAACTCCTGGAGCTTGCTCAGACTCATGTCCATCGAGTGGGTGAGGCCATTAGCTCTGGGGTCCTTCCATTAATAGGTTATTAAGAAAAATAACCCTCTACTTACCTGTTTTATGAATTTAGGTATTTCGATGTTGGTTTTTCTTAAACTTCTATCTTTGCCTCCGCGTCCTCCTCACTGGGCACGCTCCTAAACACACACACACCTCACACCAGGAGAAGCAGGGAAGGTCGGGCCTCTGCCACCAGCGTGGCCGCGAAAGAAACGGGCGGTCTGTGCGGCCACCTAGTGGAGCCTCTTCATCGCCGCGGTTCCTCAGAGCTGCTGAAGGCGCTGAGGGGAGCGGAGGGCGCGAGGGTCTCTGGACTCCGCCCGACGTGCGTCGGGGGTGTGGTGGGGGAATGTCTGCCTGAGGAGAAAGGAGGCGTGCCCGGCTGGGGGGGGCGCCCCACTTCCTCAGGGACGGGCGACCAAAGGCTGCCGCGCGCGCCTGAGGCTGGCGGGCCTGACCCAGACGCCGGAAGTGACGTCACGGCCTCGCCTCAGAGACGGAGGGTGGGGGTGGGGACCGTGGGGTGAGTGCCAGGGTGAGACAGAAAGTCCTTGTTTCCCGGGAAAGGTCAGCCTCTGAGAGACTTTTGAGCAAAGACCACTCGCCTCAGTTTTCAACTCTCATTCTAGTTCCCTTAGAGAATTGTTTGGGGACTGAGAAACCGCAGTGATGATGGAGGACAGAGAGGGAGCACGAAGTGGTGCTCAGAGAACAAGGCCGGCAAAACTCCGCAGCTGCTGGGAAATGGAGGCTCCTAGGAGAAGGCGCTCTAGAACCTTCCCACAGGGTCCTCAATTTGCATAGATCTTTGCTGTTCAGTCGCTGAGTCTTGTCCGACTCTTTGTGACCCCAATGGACTGCAGCACGCCAGGCTCCCCTTTCCTTCAGTATCTCCCAGGGTTTGTTCAGATCCATGTCTGTTGAGTCGGGGATACTATCCAACCGTCTCATCCTCTGTCACCCCCTCTTCTCCTTCTGCCTTCAATCTTTCCCAGCATGAGGGTCTTTTCCAGTAAGTCGGCTGTTATCAGATGGCCGAAGTATTGGACTATAAAGAAAGCTGAGTGCTGAAGAATTGATGCTTTTGAAATGTGATGGAGAAGACCCTTGAGAGTCCCTTGGACTGCAAGGAGATCAAACCAGTCCATCCTAAAGGAAATCAGTCCTGAATATTCATTGGAAGGACTGATGCTGAAGCTGAAACTCCAATATTTTGGCCACCTATGTGAAGAACTGACTCCTTGGAAAAGACGCTGATGCTGGGAACGATTGAAGGCAGGAGGAGAAGAGGACAACAGAGCAACGGAGGATGAGATGGTTGGATGGCATCATCGACCTGATGGACGTGAATTTGAGTAAGCTCTGTGAGTTGGTAATGGACAGGGAAATCTGGCGTGCTGCAGTCCACGGGGTTGCAGAGAGTTGGACACCACTGAGCGACTGAACTGAATCCCTTGCCTCTGCCTCTGGCAATCACAATCTGTTCTCTGATTCTATGAGCTTGGTTTTTGTTTTGTTTTGTTTTTTAGATTCTACATATAAGCAAGATCTTAGAGTGTTTGTCTTTCTGTGTCTGACTTATTTCACTTAGCATAATGACATCACCAACTTGATGGATGTGAGTTTGAGCAAGCTCCAGGAGTTGTGATGGACAGGGAAGCCTGACATGCTGCAGTCCATGGGGTTGCAAAGCGTCAGACATGACTGAGCAACTGAACTGAACTGAATGGTCTCCAGGTCCATCCATGTTATTGCAAATGGCAAGATTGCATTTATTTTTTTTTTAATTGGTGTATAGTTGACTTGTTTATTAGTTTCAGGTGTGAAACATAGCGATATGATATTTTTATAGATTATACTCCATTTAAAGTTACTATAAATATTGGTTGTACTCCCTGTGCTTATATTACATGTTTGTATCCTATTTATTTTTTATTATTTTTAAAGATAATTTTATTTTTATATATTTACTTATTTTTGTCTGTGCTGGGTCTTTGCTGCTGCGTGGGCTTTTCTCTGGTTGCAGCACGTGGGGTCTACTCTCTAGTTGCAGTACATGGGCTTCTCATTGCGGTGGCTTCTCCTGTTGCAGATCATGGGCTCCAGGGAGCTCGGGCTTCAGTAGTTGTGGGTCCTGGGCTCTAGAGCACAGTTTCAGTAATTTGATACCTGGGCTTAGTTACTCTGCGGCACGTGGGATCCTCCTGTGTCAGGGGCTGAACCCGTGTCCCCTGCACTGGCAAACAGATTCCTCACCACTAAGCCACCAAGGAAGCCCCTCTATTCATTTTATACCGAATGGTTTGTGCTTATTAATTCCTTTCCCCTATCTTGCCTCTCTCTTTTGTTTTTTATATCTCTGATCTGTTTCTGTTTTGTTATATTCATTTGTTTTCTTTTTCAGATTTCACATATAAGTGAAAACATGCAGTATTTGTCTTTCTCCATCAGATTTACTTCACTAAGCTTAATACCATCCAGGCCCATCCTTGTTGTTTCAGATGGGAAGTTTTCATTCTTGTTTATGGTTGAGTAACATTCCATTGTACATATATGCCACATCTTCTTTTCCCCTTCGTCTGTTGATGGCTACTTAGATTGCTTTCATATCCTGGCTCTTGTAAATAATACTGCTGTGAACACTGGGATGCAGGTGCCTTTCTGAATAGTGTTTTTGTTTTCTTCAGTGCATACCCAGGAGTGGAATTGCTGGATCGCATGATAGTTCTGTCTTTAGTTTTTTGACGAACTCCATACTATTTCCCATAGTGACTATAGTAATTTACATTCCCATCAGCAGTTCAGTAGAATTCCCTTTTCTCTATATCCTCACCATCTGTTATCTGTTATTTTCGATGATAGCCATTCTGACAGATGTGAGGTGGTATGTCTTCATGGTTTTGATTTACATGTCCTTGATAATTAGTGATGTTGAGTATCTTTTCATGTGCCTGTTGGCCATCTGCATGTCTTCTTTGGAAAACTGTTTATTCAAGTCTTCTGCCCATTTTGTAATGAGGCTGTTTGCTCTTTTCATATTGAGTTGTATGAGCTCTTTGTATATATTGATGCAAATGTCTTCTCTCATTCAGTAGGCTGTCTTTTCATTTTACTTATGGTTCCCCTTGCTGTGCGAAAACTTTAAAATTTAATTAGGCCCCCTTTATTTATTTCTGCTTTTCCCTTGCCTGAGGATACAGATAAAAAAGTAATTATCACTAAGACTCATGTCAAAGAGTGTCCTGCCATGTTTTCTTCTAAGAGTTTTTATGGTTTCTAGTGTTACACTGAGGCCTTTAATCTATTTTGAGTTTTTTGTATATGGTATGAGAAAGCATTCTAATGTTCTTTTACATGGAGCTGTCCAGTTTTCCTAACACCATTTATTGAAGAGCCTCTTTTCCCCATTATATATTTTTGCCTCCTTTGTTGTAGGTTAATTGACCATATGTGCGTGGGTTTCTTTCTGGGCTTTCTATTCTTTTCTGTTGCTGTGTGTCTGTTTTTGTGCCAGTACCAAATTGTTTTGATTACTGTAGCTTTGTAGCATAGTCTGAATTTAGGTAATATGATACTTTCAGATTTGTTCTTTTTTCTTTAGATAGATTTGACTATTTGGTGTCTTTTGTGGATCTAAGGAAAGTTTAGTAGTATTTGTTCTAATCCTGTGAAAAATGTCATGGGTATTTGATAGAAATTGCACTAAATCTGTAGGTTGCTTTGGTTAGAATGGACATTTTAACAATAGTAATTCTTCCAATCCATAAACACAGGGTAACTTTTCACTTATTTGTATTGTCTTCAATTTCCTTCATCAGTGTCTTATAGTTTCTATAGTGTCTATAGACAAAATATAGGTCTTTGCTTTCTTGGTTAAGCTTATTCATAGATATTTTATTCTTTTTGATGCAGTTTTGAATGGCATTGCTTTCTTGCTTTCTCTTTCTGACAGTTTATTACTAGTGTACAGAAAAGCACAGATTTCTGTATAGCAATCTGTATCCTGAAACTTTACTGAAATCATTTATTAGTACTAATAGTTTTGTGGTGGAGACTTTAGGGGTTTCTATCAATATATATGCTATCATGTCATCTATAAATAGTACAGTTTT
Organism: Aepyceros melampus; assembly: GCA_006408695.1. Taxonomy (NCBI): domain Eukaryota; kingdom Metazoa; phylum Chordata; class Mammalia; order Artiodactyla; family Bovidae; genus Aepyceros; species Aepyceros melampus. Next base: position 105,262 of record SJXQ01009877.1, on the reverse strand, counting down.
ACTTCTTCCTCTTCAATTTGATGCCTTGTATTGCTTTTTATTGCTTGATTGTTGTGGCTAGGACTTTCAATACTATGTTAAATAGAAATGGCACAAGTGAGCATCCTTGTCTTGTTCCTGATTTTAGAGGAAAATCTTTCTTTTTTTTTTTTTTAACCACTGAGTATGATGTTAACTGTGGCTTTGTCATAAAAGGTCTTTATTATGTTGAAATATGTTCCCTCTATACCAACTTTGTGAATTTTAAAAATCATGAATGGGTGCTGGATTTTGTCAAATGCTTTTTCTGCATCTATTGAGATTACTATGTGATTTTTATCCTTCATTTTGTTAATGTGGTATCTCACATTGATTGATTTGCAGATATTGAACTATCTTTTCATTTCTGGAAGAAATCTTACTTAATCATGGTGTATGATCCTTTTTATATATTGTTGAATTCAGTTTGCTAATAATTTGTTGAGGATTTTTGCATATATTTAACTTTGTGATTGAATATATGTGTGATTATATATATATACTTAAAATAAGTTATATATATATAACTTCTTTATCCATTCATCCATAGATGGACACTTAGTTTGTTTCCATATCTTCATTCAGTTCAGTTGCTCAGTCGTGTCCGACTCTTTGCGACCCCATGAACCACAGCATGCCAGGCCTCCCTGTCCATCACCAACTGCTGGAGTTTGCCCAAATCTATGTCCATTGAGTCGGTGATGCCATCCAACCATCTCATCCTCTGTCGTCCCCTTCTCCTCCTGCCCTCAATCATTCCCAGCATCAGGGTCTTTTCAAACGAGTCTGCTCTTCACATGAGGTGGCCAAAGTATTGGAGTTTCAGCTTCAACATCAGTCCTTCCAACGAACACCCAGGACTGATCTCCCTTAGAATGGACTGGTTGGATCTCCTTGCAGTCCAAGCGGCTCTCAAGAGTCTTCTTCAAAACCACAGTTCAAAAGCATCAATTCTTTGGCACTCAGCCTTCTTCACAGTCCAACTCTCACATCCATACATGACCACTGGAAAAACCATAGCCTTGACTAGATGGACCTTAGTCCATCTAGTCAAATGGCAAAGTAATGTCTCTGCTTTTGAATATGCAGTCTAGGTTGGTCGTAACTTTCCTTCCAAGGAGTAAGCATCTTAATTTCATGGCTGCAATCACCATCTGCAGGGTGTTGTAAATGATGTTGCAATGAACTTGGGGGTACATATATCTTTTTGAGTTAAAGTTTTCATTTTCTTCAGATAAATAGCCAGAAGTGGAATTGCTGAATTATGATACTTCTTTTTTTATTTTTTTGAGGTATCTGCATACTGTTTTTTGTTTGTTTGCCTGTTTCAAAGCTTTTTCTTTTATTTATTTACTTTTGGCTCCATTGAGCCTTTGTAGTTGCATGGAGGCTTTCTCTAGTTGTGGTGAGCGGGGGCTACTCTTTGTTATGGTGTGTGGGCTTCTCATTGCAGTGGCTTCTTTTGTGGCCGAGCATGGGCTCTAGAATGTGGGCTCAGTAGTTGTGGTCCGGGACTTAGTTGCCCTTCAGCATGTGGAATCTTCCTGGACCAGGGATCGAACACGTGTCCTGTGTGTTGGTAGGTGAATTCTTAACCACTGGCCACCCGGGAAGTTCCCTCCATGCTATTTTCTAATTCTGTTTTAAAACAGGATTAAAATATAATCTCTTTTGGGTAGCTATTTGGGAGTTTTCTTCTCTTTAGTCATTCTCCTTCTTTCAGTCTTTGTCGCTGTAGAGGACATCTGTCTGAAGAGTAGAGCTTATGTCTACCCTGTTTTGGGGAGGAAACCAATGTCTGGCTCACCATGATACTCTGTCCACTGATGGCACATCTTCCCGTATGGCCCCATTGTTCTGAGCCAGCATCAGTTCCTAAGTCCAAGTTTCCATCATTACTTCTCCTTGCCTATTTCATCCTAGTCTAGACTCGGTTTTTCATGTCTATTTGGCTCACTCAGGGTCTCATATTCCTTTCTCATGGTGGCCACAACAAATTTTCACATCTTTTCCCACCTTGGCAAGATGCCTAGAACTCTGTGTAACCATCTAGGCTACAGTTTTTGTGTTGTCTTTTCAGTTTCCTGCATTGGAGAAGGAAATGGCAACCCACTCCAGTGTTCTTGCCTGGAGAATCCCAGGGATGGTGGAGCCTCGTGGGCTGCCGTCTATGGGATTGCACAGAGTTGCACACCACTGAAGTGACTTAGCAGCAGCAGCAGCAGCAGCATTCTGGATGTAGCAGTTCTCCCAGGAGCTGTTGTTCTTCCTGGGACATTCTGAGAGGACAGACACATGTGCCCTCTGCTATGGCATTCCTGGCATGTGCAAACTTCATTGACTGTGGCTACAGTAGGGCACACATTTCATATCATGACTGACCACATGCATACAACAGCTTAAGGAAACAATATTTACCATTACTCCTTGCAACATACTCTGGTATTTTCTATTCCATTCCATTCATTCTGGTTTTAGCTCAATACATCAATTTTATTTTCCAAGAGTAGGTCTCAACCCACAATTTGAAAAACATTGCCGTAAGAGTGAGTTTCTATCAGTCATTAGTCCTGGCATTTGGTTCGTGGGGTGTACACTGGGCCCCATGCCAAAAATCAGGAAATGCTTCACACTTGTTTTGTTCTTTCTCAAAATGCACAGCTTTTAGAATAAAAGAAAGTCCTGCTTTTCAAGATGTTGACTCTACTACGAGTTTAAAATAAATCCATTCAGACCTTCAACAGACTTTTTATTTTCAGCTTTTTCCACTCCTTGACAGAGAAGAGTATGCATAGACTATGACAGAATGATAGAGGAAAGAGTAGAGGAAAGAAGCAGAAAGAAATCAAACCTCAGTTCATATTTCCAAACATCTTATGTTCTATTGCTCATGGTAATAATAATAGTTGATAATGATTGAGTGCATATTATCAGTCAGGCACTGTGCTTAGCATTTCACATTTATTATTTCGGTTAATCCTCATACCATCTCAATGATATGCTACAAATATTATCCTCATTTTATTAAAGAAAAAATGAAGGCCAACCTAAATTTGACTCTGTTTCCTCCCTCAGCATCTAAAGACCGTTTCTCATTTCTACTTCCTACTTTAGGCTTATTCCACCTCCACAAGATGAGGGATGCGGACTAGACTGTCTCAGCTAAAAGAGAGCTCAACAACCCTACACAAGGCACAGCTGCTTTCTATGAAGTCTGAAAAGTAATGGTCTGTTGTAAGCTTGCAGTTTGACCTACACACAGTCTCTCCTGTTCTCTTAGTTACTTCCCATCCAGTGCTTCCTATGGTCTAGAACTCAAGGTCATCTACAATTCCCTCCCAAACTTAGAAGGGAGCCCTTCCTGGTTCTTATCAACCTGGAGGCCCTCACAGGAAATGACTCTTGCAGATTTTCTTTATCTTTTCTAAAACCTACATCTATCAAAGGGGGAAAGATGTCTGGATAATGCAAACAAGAGATAAATCACAAACTGTTAATTCTTGCCCTTTCCAAATTAGCTAGTTCATGTGTTCATGTTTGTTGACTGTGTCCTATGCACTGTGCTACGTACTTCTGGAGATTTGGTGGTGAACAGGACAGGTCAAACTCTTGCCTTTCTGGAGTTTATATTCTAGAGGCAGGGGTCCCAACCTCTGGGCTGAGGACCATTACCCCCCATCAGATCATCAGAAGCATTAGATTAGAAATAAAGGGCACAATTAATGTAATGCACTTGAATCATCCCCAAACCATCCCCTCCCCTTACTCAGTCTGGAAAAACTGTCTTCCATGAAGCTGTTACCTGGTGCCAAAAAGGTTGGGGACAACTGCATAGGGGTTGGTTTCAGGGCAGGGTAGACACTGACAGGTCAGGTGCTTTTTGACCTTCTCTCAAATCACACCTCCCAGGAAGAATGCTTTTTGCATAACAGAGAAGTTTATTCCTTCTCTTCTCTTTTCCCCACCCAACAAGATAAAAAAGTTTTGTAAAATAGCACTTACTTTTACTACATTAAAAAAAATGTAAAATTAATATTATCTTACTAATACTTGAATGCAGCATAGAAAAAAATGCCCAAATAAGCAATACAAAATCAAAAATTAGGCAAGATTTTATTTAATGCACTAGGTGCTTGTAAGCCTCTCAGTTTATTCCTGTCTGGAACATACAAGGACAATACTCTGTGTATCAATGCACAAGCCTGCTTCTCTCCTTTGTTTTAATCAGTTTTAAAGTTTGAAAATCCTGGTTCATACAATAATGGTAATAGTGATGTACTCTTTACCAATGGGTTGTCTTCTTTAATCCCGTCCTAAAATTGGTAACAAATTTAATGCTTTATGATCATCCTTTAGTAAACATGAAGAACTAAGCTGCAGTAATGCATCTGCCTCTTTGGGGCACCAAGTTTAGGTCAATGATTCAGAATTTTCAAAAAGAAAGTAGTTTTTTCATCTGAAGGAATTTTCCTAATATTTATCATTTCTCTGCTGGAAAGTAATGATTATAAATTTGAAACTGAGACATGGCATGTAACAATACCCCTACCCAGACTGGTTCCAAATTGGGAAAGGAGTGCGTCGAGGCTATATATTGTCACCCTGCTTATATAACTTATATGCACAGTACATCATGAGAAACACTGAGCTGGATGAAGCACAAGCTGGGTCAAGATTGCCAGGAGAAATATCAATAACCTTAGATACACAGATGACACCAACCTTATGGCAGAAAGCGAAGAGGAACTAAAGAGCCTCTTGATGAAAGTAAAAGAGAAGAGTGAAAAAGCTAACTTAAAACTCAACATTCAAAAAACTAAGATCATGGCATCTGGTCCCATCACTTTATGGCAAATGGCTGGGAAATCAGTGGAAACAGTGAGAGACTATTTTCTTGGACTCCAAAATCACTGCATATGGAGACTGCAAGCCATGAAGTTAAAAGACTCTTGCTCCTTGAAAGAAAAGTTATGACCAACCTAGACAGCATATTAAAAAGCAGAGACATTATTGACAAAGGTCCGTCTAGTCAAAGCTATGGTTTTTCCAGTAGTCATGTATGGATGTGAGAATGGGACTATAAAGTAAGCTGAGCACTGAAGAATTGATGCTTTTGAATTGTGTTGTTGGAGAAGAGTCTTGATAGCCCCTTGGACAGCAAGGAGATCAAACCAGTCAATCCTACAGGAAATCAGTCCTGACTATTCATTGGAAGGACTGATGCTGCAGCTGAAGTTCCAAAACTTTGCCCACCTGATGTGAAGAACTGACTCCTTGGAAAAGACCCTGATGCTGGGAAAGATTGAAGGCGGGAGGAGAAGGGGATGACAGAGGATGAGATGGGTGGATGGTATCACTGACTCGATGGACGTGAGTTTGGACAAACTCTGGGAGTTGGTGATGGACATGGAAGCTGGGCGTGCTGCAGTCCATGGGGTTGCAAAAAGTTGGACATGGCTGAGCAGCTGAACTGGATTTGATGTCAGTCTCTGTCCTTACTGTCCTTTTCAATATGTTGCAACAATCCTGGGAACAAAAAGGAGCTAGGGTGATTGCTTTCATGTCTTGCTTGCCATAACAACATGTCACTTGGAATCCTGAACATGTTTAGCTTGTTGAATCTTTGTGTTGTTTTCTCCCTGAAGTTATAAATTTCAGTTCATTAAAAATATCAATATTAGTTAAATATATAATTCTAAATCCCAAACATCATCTCTAAAAATGAGATTGCTTGCCAAATGAGATTGCTTTTTCACTAGAAAAATGTGACTGTCAGTTCTGAGTTTAATTATGCTTAATTCTTCCCCTTGGATTCCCTTAGGACAGTCAATGAACTTTATTCAGTATGCTTCAGCAGGAGGGTCTGGCTAACTCCAATCTGAACAAAACACAGCAAAATTTTGGCTAGTCCATGAGCTGTCTTTAATATATATATAACAACCTTCATCATGTCTTTTTTAACACTTCCATGAGATCCAGCAGAATAATTTCTAGATATAAGTAGAATTCCTATGATGCTGATTTCTAAGCACAAGTGTTATTAGTAGATTTAACAATATTCAAATAACTTTTTGTTTTCTAGCCATTTCTGCTGGTTCCATTTCTCATACTTTATTATTTTTCCAGTTTAATAGATATTGATCAATGAGGCATTTTTTCCAGTTTTGTTAATATATCTGCTCCAATGTGGCTGGAGTTAAATTTAGACTCACATAGACACACATGCACACACACATACATCCCTTGTCATCTTGCATAAACTAGAAGAGCTGAATAACTTACATAACAAAATAGCACCCATGCTATTTTGAGGATGGATCTCAGACTCAATACTGGATTTTAACCACATGAGGAGCATGGCGTTGGAAGATTCTGCAATAATGCAGACCCAACTAGAAACAGTATTATCCCAAAGAGTTGTAAATTTTAATTTATCAGCTGGTTTAGCATTAAAAAAAATCACATGCATCATTTCTATTCATGTTAGAGTAATGTTTTAACATCTATATGAGCCATTTCCTCTTTTGCCAAACCATATGCAACAGAAATCTTATTAACAATCTGTAAAACAACTAAGAAATTGTGCCAATACTTACTTGTCTTTTGTTTTCATTTAAAAGTGTTTGAGAGGCTTGTTGACAAGTTCAGTATGCTATGCTTCAAAGAGTCCTCTTAGCTCTAAAGGTGTCATTACAAATAATATATTGGGATGGTCACTTTTGTTGGATTTTACTCACTGAAAAAAATACTGTAAATAATCTGCCTCACAAAATCTTCCAATCTTTTTTTCTTTTTAGTATGCCCCTCCAACGAAGTTGAAGCTTACTATTAGAGCTGATATTTTTCTCAGGATTGTCTACAGTTCTAGATATCTGGAGGTTGAACTGGGATGTTCCTCTAATTTTCCCTCTATCATTCTTTTCTCTTATAATGATAGGGAGAAATCCCATTAAAGGGAAATCATGCTAATTTAATTAAATGTACATTTGATGCAAACCTGAAACATATCCTATTTGATAATGTCCTTTCAGAAAAATGTTTTATAATGAAGTCTGCATAATGTTAATATAAAATATATTTTGTTAATTGTCCTGTAACGATAGTCATACTCACATCATATACCAAAAACTCAAATGAGATATTTATTAGAAGACAGAATAACTTGCACTAGTTAACTGAAATTCATCATAACCTTCCATTATTTCTCTTAATTCTGTTCACAGCAACCGGATTCAGTATTTCCGACAAGTTCACAATTCTTAATAAAAATCCAATGATGTGTTCCTTCTATTCTACTCTATTATATACTTTGTTAAAAAAAAATTATGTCTGGTTATAACCCATTAGCTTTATTTTACAATCTATAAATGTATTATGTCTTGCCATTAGCCTGAATAATACTGGCATAGATAATAAACATGTGAAAAACAAAAAACAAAAAACAAGAGAAGTTCAGAGAGGGGTAGTGCTACAGGAAAATATAAAAAAATGACGTGATAGAATAGCGAATGCCTGGGTAAGGAGTAATTTTGCCAGTATAGTCAGGAAAGGTTTCCTGGAGGAAGTGACATTAAATTATGTTCTGTAGAATTTAGGCTACTGATATGAGCCCATTCGTCAGTATATATGGATAGTTTGAACCCCAGCTACACTACAACCTCCTGCAGGATGAGACTTTTTCCACTTAAAAAAAAAACTCCCCCAGCATTCAGTCTGTGCTGTGTGTGAAGTAGAGCTGGACAATTGCTAGCCTAACACTAACGATTGCAAATCACCGTCTAGCGGAGCTGACATCCTCGCAGGTGGAGCAGATGAGAGCGCGTGCCAGGTGGTGAGGGTTGAGAAGACGCTTGAATCTTCCCCACTATTGCCTATGTCTGAAATTTCATAATTAGAAATTCACTCCTTTGTCTTCAAGCCTTTATTAACTGTCTTAACAACCATTTGTGCCTCTGTGGAATCAGTATAATTTCTATGAGTCATAGTTGAATTTACAAAGAAGAGTTGGGGGGTTAATCCCTCCTAAGCACCAGTCCTGCAGGCTGGAGAGTGGCTCCCCGGTGCTCAGGGTTGCCTGTCTAGACAAGAGGCCCCACCAGACTACTCAGGCCCCACTAACTAAGAGGTCCAGAGAGAAAACAGACCCAGTGAAGGCACCTGATTAATGACTTCAGGATTAAAATAATGGTATAAAGAGTGACTGACCATTAATTACCCACATTTACATGCTAATTTTGATATTTTTGCTTTAAAGAGACGTAATACCAAGTCAGAAATTAGTTTCCTCTTTGAAACCTCAATTATCATCAATTTTGGTCAATTTACTCTAGCCTCGGTTTGCTTCTTAACTCCAGGGAGGAATCTCTCTGGCTTTACTTGAGTGGTCAGAACAGAAGTCTTCCAAGGCAAGGCAGCTCTGGCAATATCCGGGCCCTGGAGTGGCCCTTCAGCTGGGAATCAGGGAGCGCCAGAACCCTGATGCTTTGCTCTGAGACAGGCACAGATCACTGAAGGTCAGATAATCGCACCTGTGTGTAAAGCATTGTGTGTGTGGGGGGGACAGTGCCCTTCTCTTCTCTCAACTTTTCTCCTGGTATTTAGATTCTGATCTATCTTATCTCTCCCTTCCAACAGGAACTGAATATCCAACCATCCATTCTTTCCCCTCTACATACGCTGGTGTTTCAACAAATGGTGTTGAGAAAACTGGAAATTCATATGCAAAAGAATGAACCTGGACCCTAACTTTACATCATTACAAAAATTAACACAAAATGGGTCAAACATCTACTCTAAAGAACACAAACTATAAATTATTAGAATAAAACAGGGAGACATTAGGGGGAAAAGTTTCATAGCATTGGATTTGGCAATGATTCTCTGGGATGACACCCAAATAGCTGACAACAAAGTAAAAAATAGATAAATTGGACTTTACCAAAATTAAAAAGTCATAAAGTTGGGACTTCCCTGGTGGACCAGTGGCTAAGACTCCTTGCTCTGAAATGCAGGGGGTCTGGATTTGATCCCTGGCCAGGGAACTAGATCTCATATGCTGCAACTAAAGATCCTGCATGCTATAACTAAGACCCAGTGCAGCCAAGTAAATAAATACAAATAAATATTTTTTTAAGCCATAAAATTAAAATTTCTGTGGACACAATCAACAGAGTGAAAGAGCAACCCACGAATAGGGAGAAAATAATATATTTGACAAATCATATACTTCCAAATCATGTATCCATCATGTATCCGATATCCAGAATATATAAAGATCTCCTCCAACAGTTCACCAAAAAGATAACCTGATTATATAATAGGCCAAAGAGTTGAATACACATTTCTCCAAAGAAGACTTGTAAACGGTCAATAAGCACATGAAAGATGGTCAGTATCATCACTGCTATTGTTCAGTCTCTAAGTCCTGTCTGATTGCAGCTCAGTAGGCTTCCCTGTCTTGCACTGTCTCCCGGAGTTTGCTCAAACTTCTATCCATTGAATTGGTAATACCATCCAACCATCTCATCCTCTGTTGCGCCCTACTCCTTTTGTCTTCAATCTTTCCCAGCATTGGGGTCTTTTCCATTGAGTTGGCTCTTTGCATCAGGTGGCCAAAGTATTGGAGCTTCAGATTCAGCATCAGTCTGTCCAATGAATATTCAGGACTGATTTCCTTTAGGATGGGCTAGTTGGATCTCCTTGTTGTCAAAGGGACTCTTAAGAGTCTTCTCCAGCACCACAGTTCAAAAGCATCATTTTTTAGTGCTCAGCTTTCTTTTGATCCAACTCTCACATCTATACACAACTGCTGGAAAAACCATAGCTTTGACTCTACAGATATTTTTCAGCAAAGTGATGTCTCTGCTTTTTAATATGCTGTCTAGGTTTGTCATAGCTTTTCTTCCAAGGAGCAACCTTCTTTTAATTTCATGGCTGCAGTCACCATCTGCAGTGATTTTGGAGCCCCCCTCAAAATAAAGTCTCTCACTGTTTCCATTGTTTCCCCATCTATTTGCCATGAAGTGATGGGATCAGATGCCATGATCTTCGTTTTTTGAATGTTGAGTTTTAAGCTAGCCCTTTCCCATTCTCCTTTCACCCTCATCAACAGGCTCTTTAGTTCCTCTTCACTTTCTGACATTAGAGTGGTATCATCTGCATATCTGAGGTTGTTGATATTTCTCCCTGTAATCTTGATTCCAGTTTGTGATTCATCCAGCCTGGCATTTTGCATGATGTACTCTGCATGTAAGTTAAACAAGCAGGGTGACAATATACAGCCTTGATGCACTCCTTTTCCAGTTTTGAACCAGTACATTATTCCATGTCTGGTTCTAACTGTTGTTTCTTGTCCTGCGTACAGGTTTCTTAGGAGGCAGGTAAGGTGATCTGGTATTCCCATCTCTTTAAGAATTTTCCATAGTTTATCGTGATCCGCACAATCAAAGGCTTTAGTGTAGTCAATGAAGCAGAAGTAAAGGTTTTTTGTTTTTTTTTTTGTTTTGAATCCCCTTGCTTTTTCTATGATCCAACAGATGTTGGCAATTTGATCTCTGGCTCCTCTGCCTTTTCTAAATCCAGCTTGTACATCTGGAAGTTCTCAGTTCATATACGTTTAAGCCTAGCTTGAAAGATTTTGAGCGTTACCTTGGTAACATGTGAAATGAGTGCAACTATACAGTAGTTTGAACATTCTTTGGCATTGCCTTTCTGATTGGAATGAAAACTGACCTTTTCCAGTACCGCGGCCACTGCTGAGTTTTCCAGATTTGCTGGTATGTTAACTATAGCACTTTAATATATCATCTTTTAGGATTTTAAATAGCTCAACTGGTATTCCATCACCTCCACCAGCTTTGTTCATAGCAATGCTTCCTAATGCTTTGACTTCACATTCCAGGATGTCTGACTCTAGGTGAGTAACCACACCATCATGGTTATCTAGGCCATTAAGACCTTTTTTGTGTAGTTCTTCTGTGTATTCTTGACATCTCTTCTGGTTCTGTTAGGTCCTTGCTGTTTCTGTCCTTTATTGTGCCCATCTTTGCATGAATTGTTCCCTTAGTATATCCAGTTTTCTTGAAGAGATCTCTAGTCTTTCCCATTCTGTTGTTTTCTTTTATTTCTTTACATTGCTCACTTAAGGCTTCTTCTCTCCCTTGATATTCTCTGGAACTCTGCATTCAGTTGGATATGTCTTTCCCTTTCTCCTTTGCCTTTCAATTTTCTTCTCTTCTCAGCTATTTGTAAGGCCTCCTCAGACAACCACTTTGCCTTCTTGCATTTTTTTTCCCTTGGAGATGGTTCATTAATTATTAGAGAAATGTAAATCAGAATCACAATGATGGGATCATCTCATACCCATTAGGATGGTTGCTATCAAAAATCAAAGAAAAAAAAACAAAGAAATTCCAATAAAACAGCACTGGTGAGGATGTGGAGAACTTGTAATCCTTGTGTACACTGGTGGGAAAATAAAATGTAAAAGAGTGCAGTGGCTGTGGAAAACAGTATGACTGTTCCACAAAAATATGAAAAAAAATAGAATTACTGTGTGATCCAGCAATTCTGCTTCTCCTTATAAACCCAGAAGAATTGGAAGCAAAGTCTGGAGAAGGTATTTGTATATCCATGTGCATAGCAGCATTATTCATAATAGCCAAAAGGCAGAAGCAACCCCAGTGTCCACTGACAGAATGGATAACAATTGTATATACATACAATGGAGTAGTATCCAGCCTTAAAAAGGAAGGAAATTCTGATACATGCTACAATAAAGCTAAGCCCTGAAGGCATTATGCTAAGTTAAACAAACCACTCCCGAGGACAAATGCTGTGTGATTCCACTTACATAAGTGACCTAGAGTAGTCAAATTCATTGACAGAAAGTAGAGTGGCATTGCCAGGGACTAAGGTAGTGGGGAGCTACTGTTTAATGGGTACAGAGTTTCAGTGCTGCAAGAGGAAGAGTCTGGAGTGGTATAACAAAGGGTATATACTTAACATTTCTGGATTATATGCTTAACAATAACTATGATGGTAAACATTGTGGTATTTTACTACACAATTTTTAAAAAGTCCATGCAATTAAGCTTGCCCCCGTTGAGAATGTAATTTGAAGGGACAAAAACCCAAGGCTTCATATAGTTTGCTAAATCTAAAAAATACTTAAAGCACTTTAATTATTATATGGTTATGTAAATGACGAAGTTGATAAGCGTAGAACAATTTGCTAAGATAGATCCTAGGTTAACAGATAATGTGCAGAGTTGGTTAAGGTGTTTCTATGTTTATATCTAGGGAAAATGTTTTAACTATTAGATAGTTTCAGCATTTAATGCATGTGTGTGCAAAGGTGAGATTTTAGAGTTTTAAAACTGATAAGACAAGTCCTTTGTTTTTTAGGCAGCACCATGTTGAGATTTATCTATTATCAAATTAATTAATCTCAACAAAAATGTAAAAAAATTACGAATAAAGTTCTACCACCCAGATTTTATTTCCTTTCCAGTCATTTTTCCATGCATAGATCTAGAAAGTACTTAGTTATGATCATATTACATATGAATAGTAACCATTATTTTCAAAAGGTTGCAAATATAATAGATCACAAAATATGTAAATTTCTGTTTAATTTCCACTTCTTTATGTCTGGAAAATTACAGAATTTCATGATATTCCCCCTTTTCTCTAGTATACTTTGGTACATTATAATATTTTCCTTATTATAATAAAATTGAAATCATGTAATTTAAAATCGAGGACTTCCCTGGCAGTCCAGTGATGAAGACTCTGTGCTGCCACCGCAAGGAGCACAGGTTCGATACCTGGTCAGGGAATTAAGTCCTGAACCCTGCAGCCCAAAAAAATAAAATTAAAACTGTAAAGAGCATTTTCTAAGTTATGGATTATTTCCTTAGAATCTATTCCCATTAACAAAGTTCAAAATCAAAAGATTTAAACATTAAGGGTTTTCATAATTGTAAGGGTTTTGATACTGCCAAATTGTTTACCAACCTAAAAAGTGTTCGATTGCTATCATACAGCACCCTTGCCAACCTTTAAAATTATTAATTTTTGTTAATTTTTTTGGTGAAAAATTGTTATTTTACTTTGCACTTTGAACTTTTTGCAATATGTTTTTTTCCTAATTGTGCATCCTATGCTTTTCTCTTTCTCTTTTTTTTTTTTTAGCATTTATTCATGTGTCTTGCTCATCTACAACTGGCTTCTATTTTTTAGTGATTGTATTTAATCTTTACTTAGTAAGTAATAACACTTTGTATCATAGCTTCTGCAAATACTTTTCCCAGTCTATTGCTTACTTTTTAAATTTTACTATTTTAATTTAATTGACTTTTTAATTTACCTATGATGAAATCAGCTCTTATTTTCATTTTGTGTTTTCCAGGGAATATGTTGTGTGTGCAGAATGGGGTTAAAGGTAAATGACAATGAACCTGCATTACTATCCAATAGTGTCATTTAGAAATAACACAGGAGCTGTTATATCATTCCTGACCCTGAGTCTGACACTTGCTCTGCTGAGTTCTTACTCCATCTCTCAGTCTGCCAAACCCTTTTGGTGAGGGTTGCCATATCAAATACAGGATGCCCAATTAAATTTGAATTTGATAAACAACAAATTTAAAAAAATCAGCAGGTCTTAAATATTTCATGGGCCATACTGATATTTTGAAAAATCATTCTTTGTTCATTTGAGATTCAATTGTAATTAGGCAGCCTGAAGTTTTGCTACACCTGGCACTCCTACCTGGGGCTAGTTTATTAACACTTGCTTCCTTAACATCATCCTCTATTACGGTTGAGGGTGGGGATGGTGGGAGCTTACAGGAGCTAGTATCTTTCTCAGAGAGTTTGTACTCTGGTTTCCCACAGAATTTTTGCAGTCAGAAACATAATCTCCTGGACTATTTCAATGACTGCTAGAAGAAACTCAACAGCACTGTGTTTTCCTGCTACCTAATGCAGTTATCCCATGTATCTGATCACAGAACCACCTGAAACTCTCTTCCCCTGGGGAGTCTGATTCTTTCAGCGTGAAGAAGGATCCAAGTGCTAGAAGTTTTCACAAGAGCCCAGGTGACTCTCCAGCTCAGATAAGTCTGTGGAACTCTGGCAGCCCTGGCATTGGAGGCCTCTGAGTAACACCTGGCAGGAAGTCACGGTCCAAGACAGATTCAGATCTCCCACTCTTACAACCTATTCAAAATCACTGACAGAACATTCCGCAGTACTGATCATCCTTGTAAGTTGCTTTGTCGTTCACGAAGTTCATCTATTTTGGTCTTCACTCAATTCTTCAGGAAAGCAGGGAAGCTTATTTCCGCTTTACAGAGGACAGGGAGGCTCACAGGGGCTAAGATCACAAGGCAAGCTCTAGAAGCGGTCCGAGCAGCAAAGCCCGCCTTCTTTCCACCCCACCAAGCTACCTCCTTTAGCCTGCAAAACATCCGTGGGGACCACTAGAGCCGGATTTCAGGTGACTTCCGTTCCCAAATTTGCGGGCAGCCGCAGGCCTGCAATTTAACAAACGAGGTGCAGCGATCGGTGCCTGCAATTAACAAGGGGTGGAGTAGAGATCGGCGCCTGCGATTAAAAACAGAGGTGGAGGAGCGATCGGTGCTTGCAATTAACAAGGGGTGCAGCGATCGGTGTCTGCAATTAACAAACGGGTGGAGAGATCGGCGCACTGCTAAGCGCAGGCACCAGGGCCCGCCGGTGAGCGGGGGCTGGACCCGGGTGGGCCGGCTCCGGGCGCTCCCGGTGCGGAGGGGCGGGCCGCCTTCCCACTGGTCCGCTCCAGCCGCGCGGCCTGCTGGCCACAGTTCCCAGCGGGCACCACCCGCTCGCGAGCCCGGCGGCCCGAGCGGCGCGCGCCGGTCCGAGGGCGGGGACGTGCTTCGAGGACGCGCGCGGGGCTGGGCCTCCAACCGCCGCTCGCGGGGAAGAGGGCGGCTTCCCGCGAAGCCCGCCGCCGCCGCCGCCGCCGCCGACTCGGAGGTGCCGAGGGTTGTGGGGGAGCTCGGGGCGCGCGGGAACATCGCCGCCGCCCGGCGCGGCCCGGAGGTTGGTAGCTGGTGACCGTAGAGGGTCCTCGGGAAGTTAGGTGTTGACTTTTTGCTTTAGGTTGGAAAACAAAAAGAAACGCACCAGACGCTTTCCGTTTCCCATTCCCGTGCCTACGTGCGCGCCCGGAGGCGGGGCAGAGGACGCGCCGGGTCCCGCGCTGGAGACAAAGGCGGCGGCGGCGGCGGCAGTGGCCGTGCGCCGGCTCAAGGCGGGGCTCTCCGCGGCCGGCCGAGTCCGTGCGCGCCCCTGCCCGCGCCCCCTCTCCCTGGCCTCGTCCCAAGTTGGCATTGTTGCGGGGGGTGTGGACGCTCGACCCCTTGGCGGTCTTAGAAGTTCGCTGGCTTGACTTGCTGCGGCTCCGGGGACAACGCTCCCCATCACCCCCCGAGAGTTAGAGACTTCTTGCTTTCTACTCTCTGGACTCAAGTTTCCCTCCTTTACGCCTGACCTTTAGGTGGGATCAGTCTTTACGTGGGAAGGCCCTCCTCCCTGCAGTTCCTACCAAAGCAGGCGGGAGAAGTGCTAGGATGGATGGCATTGGCATTAAGAAATGTACCGCTTGATTGGTTCGTGGCTCTTGGATCAGGGCGGTCAGGCCATTGAGTTGGCATCCCGGGGTTGTTTGTATCATGTGGGGGTGAAACTCATTGTTTCTGTCCTACTGTTTCGTGTTCCTCCTCCATTCATTCGCAAAGCCAGGTGTTTACCGCCCCATGATAAGCGCTGTGGGAACGCTAGGAGAGGAGGGGAAAAGCTTTCCTGTGGAGGGGACTTTATACTGGACTTTGAAGAATAAGTATGATTTTTTTTTCCTTCCGTGTTCATGGTCTATCTTTTTTTTTCTCCCTCTTGTCTCAGTGACAGACCATAATTGTCATTAAGTGTTGGATCAGAGCTCTGACCTGAAAGATTTAACTAATAGTAACAGGGGTGGTGTGCTTGTGAGGTGCTTTAAATCCAGTATTTCTAAACCTTTCAGTAACCGGGAAGGACAGTATTAACCCTTGTCACAGCAGAAGAAAGAAAGGCTTAGAGGAGGTGCCAGAGCCACAGAGAGTAGGTGTTGGGGTCGGGTTTTGCACTTCTCTTTCTGGATCAAAGGCTATGCTTTATTTATTGTTTATTTTGCCCCCTCCTTGGGAAGTAGGTTATGTAGACTAAGGGTGAAGGTCAAGTCTCTGGAGGTAGCCATCATTTTTGTGGGTGGCTCTGTGTTGGTGTTAACTCTGTAGGTAATGTCAGGAGCTAGCCAGCGTGATGGGTCTGGTGGCTCAGACAGTCAAGGATCCACTTGCAATCCTGGAGGTCCAGGTTTGATCCATGGGTAGGGTCTCCTCTCTCTTCCCCGGAGAAGGAAATGGCAACTCACTCCAGTATTCTGGCCTGGACAATTCCACGGGCATAGGAGCCTGGCAGGCTACGTCCATGGGGTCACAAAGAGGTGGACAGAAGACTGAGCGACTAATGCTTTCAGCCAGGGTGAGCCTTACTCATCTGTGTCTCCTTCTGGGGCAGGGCCTAGGCTACGGGAGGCGCTCCTTAACTGTTGCCTGGGAGCTCCCTGGCCTGGGTGAGATCCTTGATTCCTTGTTGGGTGCTTTACCCTTTTTTTGTTGTTGTTGCCATGGACTTCTTTCAAGTCTGGGGAAGCCAATTTTTAAAAGGCGTTCAAAAATACATAGTTACAAATTCTATTGAAACAGCAATCAAAGTGGTACAAAACCTCCACAATTATAATGTATTTCTTTAAAAAAAAAATCCATTAAGTATCAAAACTCAGTGCTGTATCACATAAGGTCTCAGGATTTCAAAGTAGTGATGCCTATGTGAGTGATATTTGCAGTATTTGCAACAGCTGCACTGTGGCGTGACAGAATCTGTGACTCTTACTGGCGACAGAGTCCCTGGAAATGCTCTGGCCCTCCACATATAATCAAATGAACTCCCGAATTTCAGAGACTCCTGAAAATAAAGATGTATGAGAAAAGGCTTTGACGTTCATGGGTGGAATTCAGGAGCCCATGAACGCCTCTTGGATAGAGGGCTGGATGTCTAGGTTACAAGCCCGGCTTAGCCGTGGTTTTGCTTCCTGCACACTCTTGCTGGCCACACAAGCGTTACAGTTTGTTTCCTTCTTCACTTCCTGTCTCCTTTCCCTCAGGTTCACAGTTGTTCTTGACGGTCAAAGCTGTTGAAAGAGAATTGCTGGATTCTTTACCTGCTCCATCTGCGCTGGGCTTGCTGTGCATAATTCCGCTGGAGAATATTCCCACAACAATGGTTTTGTTATCTAAAGCATGACTATGTTCCCGTCTTTCCTTCCCTCCAATGGTGTATGGCGTTACCAATGTCAGGCAAGAAGGGAGTTATCACTACATGTCCTACAGATGTTTTAAAAAAATCTTCAGATGTTATTGTAAACAATTTGATGGTGGTACATTTAAATATTCAAGTGACATGGACAAGTTTTTTGAATAAAATACCTCTTAAGACACAAGAACTAGAAAATTTGTGTAGTTCCATATCTGTAAAGAAATTAAATTTGTATTCAAAAACCTTTTCAGAGTAGAATTTCCAGGCCCAGATGGCTTCACTAATGCCATATTACAAACATTTAAAAAAATAAAAAAGAAGGAATACTCCCTGGCTGCTTTTATGAGGCCAGCATAATCTTGTTACTAAAACTTGATAAGGAGGTTCCAAGAAACTCTAGGCCAGACTCCTGGAAAAGACACAAAAGCCCTAAAAGAAAGTATTGGTAAATCAAATCTAGTGACCTATACCTGTATTTATGGGACCTTGCTTATTTAACTTATACGCAGAGTACATCATGAGAAACGCTGGACTGGAAGAAGCACACATCATGAACGCCTCTTGGATAGAGGGCTGGATGTCTAGGTTACAAGCCCGGCTTAGCCGTGGTTTTGCTTCCTGCACACTCTTGCTGGCCACACAAGCGTTACAGTTTGTTTCCTTCTTCACTTCCTGTCTCCTTTCCCTCAGGTTCACAGTTGTTCTTGACGGTCAAAGCTGTTGAAAGAGAATTGCTGGATTCTTTACCTGCTCCATCTGCGCTGGGCTTGCTGTGCATAATTCCGCTGGAGAATATTCCCACAACAATGGTTTTGTTATCTAAAGCATGACTATGTTCCCGTCTTTCCTTCCCTCCAATGGTGTATGGCGTTACCAATGTCAGGCAAGAAGGGAGTTATCACTACATGTCCTACAGATGTTTTAAAAAAATCTTCAGATGTTATTGTAAACAATTTGATGGTGGTACATTTAAATATTCAGTGACATGGACAAGTTTTTTGAATAAAATACCTCTTAAGACACAAGAACTAGAAAATTTGTGTAGTTCCATATCTGTAAAGAAATTAAATTTGTATTCAAAAACCTTTTCAGAGTAGAATTTCCAGGCCCAGATGGCTTCACTAATGCCATATTACAAACATTTAAAAAAATAAAAAAGAAGGAATACTCCCTGGCTGCTTTTATGAGGCCAGCATAATCTTGTTACTAAAACTTGATAAGGAGGTTCCAAGAAACTCTAGGCCAGACTCCTGGAAAAGACACAAAAGCCCTAAAAGAAAGTATTGGTAAATCAAATCTAGTGACCTATACCTGTATTTATGGGACCTTGCTTATTTAACTTATACGCAGAGTACATCATGAGAAACGCTGGACTGGAAGAAGCACACACTGGAATCAAAATTGCCAGGAGAAATATCAATAACCTCAGATATGCAGATGACACCATCCTTATGGCAGAAAGTGAAGAGGAACTAAAGAGTCTCTTGATGAAAGTGAAAGAGGAGAGTGAAAAAGTTAGTCTAAAGCTCAACATTCAGAAAACTAAGATCATGGCATGTGGTCCCATCACTTCATGGGAAATAGATGGGGAAACAGTGTCGGACTTTATTTTTTGGGGCTCCAAAATCACTGCAGATGGTGATTCCAGCCAGTGGTCATGTATGGATGTGAGAGTTGGACTGTGAAGAAAGCTGAATTGATGCTTTTGAACTGTGGTGCTGGAGAAGACTCTTGTGAGTCCCTTGGACTGCAAGGAGATCCAACCAGTCCATCCTAAAGAAGATCAGCCCTGGGTGTTCATTGGAAGGACTGATGTTGAAGCTGAAACTCCAATACTTTGGCCACCTCATGTGAAGAGTTAACTCATTGGAAAAGACCCTGATGCTGGAAGGGATTGGGGGCAGGAGGAAAAGGGGATGACAGAGGATGAGATGGCTGGATGGCATCACCGACTCGATGGATGTGAGTGAGTGAATTCCGGAAGTTGGTGATGGACAGGAAGCCTGGCATGCTTTGATTCATGGGGTCACAAAGAGTCAGACATGACTGAGTGACTGAACTGAACTGAAGCTGTGACCAAGTTGGATTTATTCTGGGAATGTAAACCTTTTGTCTAACATTAGAAAATCAGTAATTGTAATTTAGCCACATAATAAAGGAGAAAAACTAATAAAATTCAGCACCCATTTGTGATAAAATTTCTTTGTAAGCTAAAAAATTGAGAGATTTAAAACACTTAAAATAATAGACGGTAAATCACTGCTCCACAGACAACTCTGTGGATTCATTATAAGCCCAACTGAAATCCCAACAGATTTTTTTCAAAAGTAGCCAATAAGCTAATTTCAAAATATATATGGAAATTCTAGATGGTCTTAGTAAAGGAGGAAAGTTGGAAGATTTAAGCTGCTAGATGAGTATGTAGTTTGTCAGTGTGGTGTGGATACAATGCCAGATAGACCATGGAACCGGGTAGAGAATCCATAAACAGGCTCACACTCTGAGATCTCTTGATTTATAACAGAAGTGACTCTGCAGTGCTCTAGAGAAAGGAGAGTCTTTTCAATGTTCTTGGGCCAACTGGATATCCAAATGGACAAGGTGAAGTTTGATCATCTGCCTCACCCTGTATACAAAAATTAATTGATATCTCATATGGCTAAATGGGAGATCTGAAACAAGAAAGCTTCCAGAATAAAGCAAACTAGAACACCTTTATGACAAGGTTTATTGAATAGGACACAAAAAGCACTAATTATAGAAGAAAAAATATTGGTAAGAACTACTGTTCATCGAAAGATTCCATAGAGAGAAAAGGCAACTTGCAGGATGGGTGAAGGTATTTGTAAGGGCTATATCCAATAAAGGACTCACACGCAGAATGTAGAAACAGTTTTTCACAAATCATTGAGAAAAAGATTACCCAGTAGAAAAATGGGCAGGTCACTTCCCGAATAGGATTTTCAAATACACAATAAACATATGAAAAAGAGATTAACCTCATTAGTAATTGCTGCTCCTGCAAGTTGTTTCAGTCATGTCCAACTCTGTGTGACCCCATAGACGGCAGCCCACCATGCTCCGCTGTCCCTGGGATTCTCCAGGCAAGAGCACTGGAGTGCATTAGTAATTAGGGAAATACAAATTAAAACTACAATGGGATATCACTCTGTACTCACCAGAGTGGCTAAAAAACACAAAACCCTGTCAGTGCTGAGTACTGATTAGAATATGGAAAACTGGACATGATGGTTGATGGGTATGGAAGTTAGTATAACTGTTTTGGAAAGTGTTTTGCAATATTGCCGTATCATTACTAAAACTGGGCAGATGCGTCTCCTATGACTCAGCTGCTCTGTTCTTGATAAACTGTGAACACTAAGGCAGATACATTTGCACCGAAAGGCATGTCATAGTATGTGCAGAGCAGTATTATTCCTAATAGCTTGAAGTTGAAAACAACTCACGTGTTCATCAATAGTAAAATGGACAAAAGTGTAAGCAAATTGCTTATACAATGGAATACGCCACAGTAATGAAAATGAACAAATCTGCTTAACACACAACATGGATGAGCCTTGCAAAGGTAGAACTGAAAAAAAGGTGGACACAGCAAGAGTTAGTGCTTTGTAAATCCATTTTTTGGGGGAAGTTAAAAAATGGGCAAAACTAAATAAACTAGGGTGTTAGGAGTCATGCTAGTGGTCACCTTTAGTGGAATTGAAAGGACAGAGAGGGAATTCAGTTTTTTTTCTAAGTAGTAATTACTGGAATGAGTTTGCTTTTTGGAAGTCTTATACTTAAAAAAAAAATTAAGCATACTTTAATACAAAATTCACTTAAATATATTATTAAAATTTTTGACTCATTCAGCTGCCCCTAATCTGGAGAGTGTAAGATGTGGTGAGTATGATTCTGGAGATTAAAAAGGCTTCAAATAGGTTGAGAATTTTCCAGGGAAGGGATACAGTATCACATCAGTAACTTTTCTGAACTAGGGGCTTATAAATCTGCCTCCTTTTCTTCCAATCTTTAACAGCAGAGACTGGCTCAAGGGCAGTTCATATAAAAGGACTTAGAGTTATGTTGTATATTAAGATTGACAGCAGTGTGAGATGGAAGCTGAAAAATGCTAAGTTGAGAACTGAATACAAAATTTTGTTTTCAGGTTTCATTTTCTTGCAGCTTAAGTTTTTAGTTTATAACAATTAGATTAAAATATTCTGATGTTTTATATAAATCCTTTTAATGAAGTACTTTCCTCCCACTTGACCGTGAACTAATTGAGGTTAGGGGTGGCATATTAGTTTCCTATTGTTTCTGTAACGAATTACCATAAACTTAGTGGCTTAAAACAGCAGAAATTGGTTATTTTATAGTTCTGGAGATCAGAAGTCCAAACTGGGTTGTGGGGGCAGTGTTCCTTCTAGAGACTCTGTGTGGTGGGGGGTGGGGGCGGTGCAGGGGGAATGTCTTTTTTCTTTGCTAATGTTCTCTGTCGCTTATGTTCCTTTATTCTCGGCCCCTTCCTCCATCTTCAGAGCATATTCTTCTGACCTCTGCTTCCATCATCCTCTCTCTCCTCTGTCTCTGACCTGCCTTCTTCCCTATTAGCAGGACTCTGCTTACATTAGGCCCATGAGGATTATTGGGGATAATGTCCCTATCCTGACATTTTTAACTGAATCATATCTGCAGAGTCACTTTGCCATGTAAGGTAACATATTTACATGTTCGGGAATTAGGGCATGGATGTTTTTCTAGGGGAGCCATATCTGGCGGATCCTCCAGATAGAATCTATTTTGTCTTCACAAATAGCACAGTGCCTGATTCTCTGTAGGAGCTCATTGATGTTTGTCAAATGAAGGAATGAGTCCCAGTTTTCACTGTTTGCAGTCTAGTTCCCAAGAGGAGAAATGATGGTCTTGTCCTACTCTGGCTCTGCACACCTGGAATTTTGTGTTCAGCTCTAGGCACCTGTACTGTGAAGAGACAACTGACAGCTGATCAAGGGTCTGGGAACCAAGCCATGGAAGAAATGACTGAAGGCAGCCTGGGGGTTTGTCTGGAAGAGGGCTTGGGGTGGAGCAGATGGTATTAATTATCTTTCAGTATTTATGAGTCTGATTGGCAAGAATAATGAATTATTCTTTCAGTACACTTAGTGGGAATAATACTAAAGACAACAAGAATAAGCATTTTAGAGCTTACTATGGTCAACGTAATGTTCTCTCTCTTTGTAAATGCATTTAGTTGTCACGGCAACTCTCAGATGATAGTTACCATCTCTATTTTATAAGTAAGGGCATTGAAGCACAGAGAGGTCATGCAACTTGTACTAGGTCACACAGCTAGAGAGTAGCAAAGCTGGGATTCAGCCTTTGGCGTTCTGACTCCAGAGCCATGCTTTAAACTATCACACTATCCTGCCTCTGGCTTTCAGTTTCTCCAGGTGCAGTAAGACTAGTAGCAGAGTGCTTTTTAGAAATGGAGGGGCAGATTTTGACTCAGTTTAAGAAAAAAAGAGATAACAATAAGAACTTTTTTTTTTTTTAAGAACTTATTTGAAATAGAGTTTCCCTGCTTTGCAGTGTTACTGGACATGGTCAGGTAGGGTGTTGTACTGAGTCGGCCAAAAAGTTCATTTGGGTTTTTCTGTACCATCGATGGGAAAAGCCCGAACAAACATATTGGCCAACCCACCAAAAGAAATTCCCAAACTGGCTCGATCAGACCAGACGACAGTACCGATTTTGAAATTTGGTTTGGGAAGGTAATTCTTTAAAATATACGTCTCTCTCAACCTTTATGCAGAGAAGGCAATGGCACCCCACTCTAGTACTCTTGCCTGGAAAATCCCATGGATGGAGGAGCCTGGTAGGCTGCAGTCCATGGTGTTGCTAAGAGTCAGACATGACTGAGCAACTTCACTTTCACTTTTCACTTTCATGCATTGGAGAAGGAAATGGCAACCCACTCCAGTGTTCTTGCCTGGAGAATCCCAGGGACGGTGGAGCCTGATGGGCTGCCATTTATGGGGTCGCACAGAGTCGGACACGACTGAAACGACTTAGCAGCAGCAGCAGCAACCTTTATGACATTTTACTTAATAAAGATCTCCTGTGAGATGTAGTTTTCCCACTGCCTCTCCAGAGGCAATTATTAGCAATTTACTTATTAGCAATTCTAACATCCTCGTGTGGTAAGCCATGTTTCTGCCCCTTTTTAAGATACTCCCAGCTGGCGCTAAAGAACCTGCCTGCCTGTGCAGCAGACAAGAGACGTGGGTCAGTCCCTGGGTTGGGAAGATCCCCTGGAGGAGGGCATGGCAACGCAGTCCAGTATCCTTGCCTGGAGAATCCCATGGACAGAGGACCCTGGCGGGCTACAGTCCATGGGATCCCAAAGAGTGGGACACAACTGAAGTGACTTCATATATACACACTCCCCCAGTAAAGAGATGGAAGCTGTTCTCTCTTCCCCCTTGAGTCTGGACTGAGCTTTTGACCAATAAAACGTTCTGTGAATTCTGGAGCCTGGTCCTTAAGAGACCTTGCCGCTCTTGCTTTTGTTCTTTTAAGACCCCGGAGCCACCATGCTATGAAGGCCCAGCCTACTAGAGGACACATGCCCACGTGGAGGAGAAGTAAGGTACCTAGGTGATGGCTGGCACCAAATGCCAGACGTGGGTGAGATCATTGTCCCCTCCAGCTGCCTTGAGCCAGGGAGGTGACAGTCATGTGAGTTGATGCCAGGTGAGATCTGCAGAAGGATTGCCCAGATTGCCACCCGCCCACCCCCCCCCCCC
>SJXQ01009877.1:0-80864 GCA_006408695.1 Aepyceros melampus | reverse complement strand
AGGCTGCCACCCGCCCCCCCCCGCCCCCCAGAATCACAGGAGAGAATACAGCTTGTTATTTTAAGCCTCCATGTTTTGGAATGATTTATTGCACAGTGACACATAGCTGATACCTAACATTTTGGAGCATATTTGGATGTTGTGATAATGTATTTTTAAATATTCAGTAATTAGACTTTTGCCCAGCCCAGTGGACCTCTCCAGTCACAGCCGATCATTCCAATGTACTGGTGAAGCCTTTCCGGGTTTAGGAAAGTGTTTCTCTTTAGAATGATGTGGGTAGAAGAATAAGACTCTTAAGCACGGTTGGGAAAGCACTGTAGTATGAGAAGACACCATGAATCTGGGCTTGGTTTTTCTGGTAGAAGTCATGTAATTTATATTCTGCAAAATAGGTCTCTGTTTCAACAAGTTGGACCTGGAAAAGAGTAAAAGTCTCCTAACACTTTTTCCAAATGTGCTAGAATATTGCTCTGCTATGGCATTTTCTTTTCTGTAATGCCTTTGTCATTTCAGTGGGCATGGGTTTCTTTTGCTTTATTACTTTGTGGTTTCCAGAGTGCTCATTTGTTCCTAAATGTAGAACTATTTCAAGTTTCCTCAACCCTTATCTCTATATAACTGCTGACTTTCCCCTCATATCCGAGGTAAATGGTTTGGTTTAGTTCGTCTTCTTCAGTAAATCTCTTAAGAAATGTGTGAGTTAGATGTTTCCTGTGTATCTGGATTACATCTAGTTGATTTTCTTCCTGGGGAGTATCTATACTATACGTAACTTTAAATTCTTTTTCATGCGTTATCGCTTGTATTGTTGTCTAGCTTTCCTCATGAATTGACTTCATTGTAGATGTTGAAAAAAATGAATCGGGTGAACTGGAAGAATAGGGAAGTGGGTGAAGGAAAGCTCTGGAATTAGACTTGGTGAGTATGAATCTAAGCTCTGCTGCTTAGATTTGTGTGATTTGGGGCAGATTTCTTGATCCTTTCAGGCTTTGGTGGTCTTTTGTGTTAATGAGGGTACCAGAAGTACCAACCTCAGAGCTGTTATGGAGATTAAGTGAAAGAATACTTTTAAAGTGCTTTCTCAGTGTCGGTAATCTGTCAATACTACTTATTGGAGTTCAGTTCAGTTGCTCAGTCATGTCCAACTCTTTGCGACCCCATGGACTGCAGCACGCCAGGCTTCCCTGTCCATTGCCAACTCTTGGAGCTTGCTCAAACTTATATCCATTGAGTCGGTGATGCCGTCCAACCATCTCATCCTCTGTCGTCCCCTTCTCCTCCTGCCTTCAATCGTTCCCAGCATCAGGGTCTTTCCCAATGAGTCAGTATTAGAGTACAGCTGTTACTTAACTCTGGGTAAACTCAGTAGAGAAATATTTCAGTTTAGTTAGTTGGGCATGATGATGGTGATGGTGCTGGAGATTGTTAGCTTCATGCTGAGGTTGCTGTTTTAAAGTCATCTGGTGCATGGGAGTATTTGGCTCCTCTGTCCGTGGAGTTCTCCTGGCAAGAACACTGGAGTGGGTTGCCATTCCCTTCTTCAGGGGATGTTCCTGACCCAGGGATTGAACCCAGGTCTCTTGAATTGCAAGTGCAATAGGATGAGGAGCAGGAAAGAATTTAAAGAGGAAGTGTTAGAATCCATTTGTTGTACTTAGCAACAGTAAAGATAAGGACTTTTGAAAAGATATTGGAAATCTCTGGGGAAAAGCGTCTTACAGAAGTTGTGTGTATGCACACTTCAGGCTTTGGCACAGTGAGCTGTCCTTTTCTGCCAAGAGTAAGGAACAGGATTTCTGCCTAAGAGAGTGGGAGTTGAGAACTTGGGTTCTGTTTTTTGCTCCATTGCTGGCTTCTCTGGGTCCTTGGGCAGATTGTGTCTTTTCTCTGAGCAGGACTCTGATCCCTGAAAAAAGAGCTAACTGTTAGTCCTCCTGGTGAGAATGAGAGTGGATGGCATCTTTGAAAGCAGGTGGAGTGTTAAATTACAACGTGAAAGCAAATGTACACTGCTTCAGTATAGAAAACTTTCTCTTCGTGGAGGAAGTCTTGCTGTTTTCCAGCTAAGATTTTATTACGTGGGCCCCATGAGTTCTATAGTTCCCAGATAAATATAGTGCTTTTTGGAACTACTCAGCCTGGGGCTCTTCTACCCAATACAAGGTAGAGGAATCTTGTTCATCCAGTCTGACTTCTTTCCCTTAATCCCAGGAAAACCTTTGCCATGGTTTTCTTCCAAGACCTAATCTTAAGTGCATTTTCTCTCTTAGTCTACACTTTGTGCCAGTTCCTTACTCTCATCAGTAATACCGGCTTTGAGATAATGTAGTCTTAACAGCTTTGGAGATGCTGTTTTAGGTCCTTTATTCCCCCTCCACCCCACTGCCTCCTGGACTAGTTTGGTGCCATGTGCAACTTGATTTTTCCTACTGTGTTGCATGGTTCTAGAATTTTCTCTCCACTTCCTACAGAGGGCCTGAATCGCTGACCTCCCTGCCTCTCGACGCTACCACCATGTCAAAGGTCTTCTTCCTGAAGCTTCACACAAAAATTAAATGTCATATATGTTTAAGACCCTTTGCCACTTGGCTCTAAAACTGCCCACATTTTTTCTTTCTCATGGTCCTGACCAGTATTCCCTCTGAAGTGGAAGTGTCCTCAGACACATCTTTACCATCAGATCTCCCTGTAACCTCCTTGGTTCTCACATCAGTAATGTAACCTCCTTTATAGAGATTGACAGGTAGATTCCTACTTTAAAACAGTCAGTGTTGTTGTAGGTTGGCTGTTTCCTATAGAAATCATGATGTAAGTGGTGATGAGTTTCTAGGCTGTTGAATATGCGAGTGTTAAGTCACTCAGTCATCTCTGATTCTTTGCAGCCTTGTGGACTGTAGCCTGCCAGGCTCCTCTGTCCATGGAATTATTCTTCAGGCAAGAATACTGGAGTGGGTTGCCATTCCTTTCTTTTCTATGAAATCTTCCTGACCCAAGGATCAAACCTGGGTCTCCTGCATTGCAGGTGGATTCTTTGCCGTGTGAACCACAAGGGAAGTCCAGGCTGTTGCGTGGATGCACACTTAACTGATAATGTTGCTGCAGCCCCGAATCTATGCATGAAAAACAGAAAAAAGGCACTACTTACACATTTGAGTAAGGATTCCTTTAATTTCATTGTGGTAGCTTGTGCCTAAAGAAGAGCATAATCATATTTAGAAAAGTGAAACATTAGAAACTTGAGAATTTTCTGAGTCTTTAGGAACCTTTATGAGTTTGGACATTAAAAAAAAAAAATTCTAGTTATATTCCCAAAGGTGCAGCTTTCTTTTCTTTGATACTGTTGTGTCATTAAATCCCTTAAAACATATCTACCCTGATTGGCTCTCTGAGTGCACAGCTGAAATGAACAGAGGTGGGGAGAGCACTGGAGAGAGCAATCTTCTTGAGATAAGTGGACAAGGGTTGAAAAGAATTATTAAGGAAGAAGGATCTGTTAAGGACAAATGGGTGCGTGTGTGATGGTGGTGTTTTGAGATTACATTCCTGGGATTGTGAATGGTGAGGCAGGAAGAGTGAGTACTGCATATAATTCCTTTTGGGGCTAAGAAAAGAGAAGGTGAGAAGAGACGCTGGGCAGAAAGCTCACCGGAGGGCCCCCAAGGACACATTGTTGCTGTCTGAGGTGGCCTTGGGCTGGATGTGGGGACAGGAGGAGATGAGACATTGGAGAGAGCTCTTGGGGTGCTGATGAGCGGAAGAAGGCCCCAAAGCAGGTGGGATGCTCAGTCCCTCCTCCCATGGAAGGTCAGTTGCTGCTGCTGCTGCTAAGTCACTTCAGTCGTGTCCGACTCTGTGAGACCCCATAGACAACAGCCCACCAGGCTCCCCCGTCCCTGGGATTCTCCAGGCAAGAACACTGGAGTGGGTTGCCATTTCCTTCTCCAATGCATGAAAGTGAAAAGTGAAAGTGAAGTCACTCAGTCATGTCTGACCTTAAGCAACCCCATGGATTTGCAGCTTTCCAGGCTCCTCCATCCGTGGGATTTTCCAGGCAAGAGTACTGGAGTGGGGGTATCATTGCCTTCTCCGATGGAAGGTCAGTTAGAGGTCATCAACTCAGAAGGAAACCCAGGGTTCTGGGGAGGTAAGCTCCCGATCAGTTCAATTCACTAAGTGATCCGCTGAGACGGATTTTAGCTAGTGTTCACTGACTGCTTCCTCTGTGTCAGGCCCTGGCTATGCCTTTTACATTTAATCCACTTAATAAATCTCTAAGGAAGCATATCTGGGAAGCTGTGACCCACTTAAATTCCTGAGCCAGTCAGTGGCAGAGCCCGGTTACCCCCCAAGTCTGCCTGATGCAGAATCCACTACTATTTGTCAGCAGGAGGCCATTTGGTCCAGTCTCCAAATGTTAAATATGAGGACACAGCCCTCCACTTTGTTGCTTATTACTGAGTATCTCTGTGTATATGTCTGCAGAACGTATACGAATAGCCAAGAGCAGCGTCAAAAAACATTTGAGTTTTCTAGTTTTCTGACAGTTAAATCACTAATGCAGGGGAATTTCCTCGAAGGAGAATGTTCACTAAAAGCTTCAAAAGTGCAGGAATTCTGGAAGTTTTAGTTATTCTCCAAGATTATTTATGTTCAAATTGCAGTAGCTTTTGAAGGGGGTTCAACTCTTTGCCGATTGAGGAAATTATCCAACAGAGTAATACCAGCATCCTTGGGAAGAGAGCAAATACAAGACTCAGAGGTTGTAACGATGACGTACCGCATAGGACAGGGAACTGCTCAGTGTTCTGTGGCATCCTGGATGGCAGGGGGGTTTGGGGGGAGAACGGATACATGTATATGTATGGCTGAGTCTCTTTGCTGTTCACCTGAAACGATCATAATATTGTTTATCAGCTGTAATGCATGACAAAACAGAAAGTTAAAAAAAAAAGCCCAGAGGTTGAAATTTACTTACCACTAAATGGAAAATTACTATATTCCTACAAAGTCCCCCAAAGAAAACACATTCTGGAAGATGCCAGATATTTAAAAATAAAGGGTTGTTGTTGTTAAGTTGCTTCAGTCATGTCCAACTCTGTGCGATCCGATATACGGCAGCCCACCAGGCTCCCACCATCCCTGGGATTCTCCAGGCAAGAACACTGGAGTGGGTTGCCATTTCCTTCTCCAGTGCATGAAAGTGAAAAGTGAAAGTGAAATTGCTCAGTCGTGTCCAACTCTTTGTGACCCCATGGACTGCAGCCTTCCAGGCTCCTCCATCTATGGGATTTTCCAGGCAAGGGTACTGGAGTGGGGTGCCATCGCCTTCTCCGAAAATAAAGTGTAGTGGTTCTGAAAAGTACTAGGGGATCCCGCGAAGGCGTTGTTGAAATTCCAGGGCTTAGAGAGATTGGCCGTGGAAGTATGAGTGCCGGATTCTGGGTATTCTAGGAGCTCTGCGGGAGAAACTCATGCCTCGGCAACTTGTAGGTAATTACCAGGGGACCGTCTGGTTGGAGGACCACTGATTTCTGACTTTATATTTTATGAAAGGGAACGTTTATATCCCTTCCTGCTGTGACTCCCTGAAGAAAGGGGTTTGTGAGTAGTAGGTTCTGAGCTAGACTCTGAGGGCAAGTAACTCTGAGAACTGGTACTAAAGGGGCTCCATCCCTGAGGGGTGAGGTGGGGGTCCAGGGGTCTTAAAACCTGGATTTGAGCCCTGGCACCATTATTTCTGATTGAATTACCTCACCATGTCACATTCATCATCTATAAATACCTGCCTCTTTGCTCCACATGCTTCACCCAACTCTTGTGAAAATACAATGAGCTCATGGGTGAGATCTGAGTTTTGGCATTACTATCACATATTAGAGGTGCTTGCTGGGGGCTTAACATTTTGCTCTTGTTTTAATTTGACTTTGACATATGTGAGAGGTTTAAGTAAAGCAATGACGGCCATAGAGGGGTTTACATTTAGCTAACTATGTCATTTGGGATCTGATCATTTAATTTGCTGAATTTTAGGACTTCCTGTTACCTGCTTTATTACTGAGTATAGCCATGGCTGCCGTAACAGAGAGCTTTAGAATGGCACAGCCTTAAACGCCCTGGGAATGCATTTCTCTTTCATGTAACAGTCCAGAGATGTAAGAAGTCCAGGGCAGTTTTGGGGGTGGGGTGGGCTGGTACATGCAGTCAGGAACTGAGGCGCCTCTGTCTTGCTTTTTTCTGCGGCTTTCCCCTCTTGGTCTAAAGGTGGCTGTTCCAACTCCACCCAGCAGGAAGAGGATGACCACAGCCTCAGCGCCAGAACTATTCAAATATACACCCTTGGATACACTGTATGCGCTCAGCATCCTTGTGTCCAGATAAAAATTCAGTTCCTGTGCAAGAAGGGAGACTGCGTATACAGAGTGGGCAGCTTGCAGTCTGCCGGTGGGATCAGGCTGTCAGCTTCCCTTTAAGAAGCGCCTGGAAGATGGAAGACACGGTGGTTTTGTTAATCCAGTCTTATAAACCACTGTTGGGATGGCATTGGAAGGGGCGAGCGAGGAGGAAGAGGCTGTTGGGTTAGAGGAGGCTTGGAGGTGGTTTGTGCTTTTAATTTTTTAATGTATGTATTTACTCGGCTGCCAGCAGGATCTTTAGTTGCGGCGTGTGAACCCTTAGTTGCAGCGTGTGGGATCTGGTTCTCTAAGCGTGGAGTCCTGGCCACTGAACCGTCAGGGAAGACCCAGGGGCTTCCTTCTCTTCAGCTTTTGAGTAGTAATCTGTTTTCCTGGAGCATGTGATGGCCCCATCCTGCTGCGCTTGGTGCCCGTGCTGGGTTCTGTGGACTCACGTCGTGGTCCCTGCTCTGTAAAGCTCCGCTCTGCGGGGAGACGGGTGTGGCAGGAGTGAGGACAGATGTGGCTGGTGTACACTGTGCTGGAAGCAGGCGGGCGGCGGGGGCTCAAGGGGAAGACCTGCCCACCCTGGGCAGGCAGGGTGTGTGTGTGTGTGTGTGATGTGTGTGTGTGATATGTGTATGATGTGTGTGTGATACGTGTGTGTGTGGTGTGTGTGAGGTATGTGTGATGTGTGTATGTGTGTGATGTGTGTGTGTGATATTTGTGATATGTATGCATGTGTGACGGAGAAGGCAATGGCACCCCACTCCAGTACTCTTGCCTGGAAAATCCCATGAGCGGAGGAGCCTGCTAGGCTGCAGTCCATGGGGTCGCTAAGAGTTGGACACGACTGAGCGACTTCACTTTTACTTCTCACTTTCATGCATTGGAGAAGGAAATGGCAACCCACTCCAGTGTTCTTGCTTGGAGAATCTCAGGGACGGGGAGCCTGGTGGGCTACCGTCTATGGGGTCGCACAGAGTCGGACACGACTGAAGCGACTTAGCAGCAGCAGCAGCATGCATGTGTGATGTGTGTATGTGTGTGTGTGATGTGTGTCTGTATGATGTGTGTGCACGTGATGTGTGTGTATGATATGTGTGATGTGTGTGTGATGTGTATATATGTGTGATGTGTGTATATGTGTGTGTGTGATGTGTGTGTATGCGTGATGTGTGTGTATGATGTGTGTGTGATGTGTGTTTGTGTGTATGTGTGTGTGTGATATGTGATTGTGTGTGATGTGTATGTGATGTGTGTTTTTGTGTGTATGTGTGTGGTGTGTGTATGTGATGTGTGTGATTGTGTATGTGTGTGATGTGTATGTGTGATGTGTGGTGTGTGTGTGTGTGTTTGATGTGTGTTGTGTGTGTGTGTGTGTGTGAGATGTGACCAGGTGAGATGAGGTATGGTGGAGGAGGTGTCCCTGGGAGGAGGGGTTGTGTCTTGCCGAGTGTTGGTCCCTGGGAGAACAAGGGAACTAGCTGGCGATGGGGATGTGGCGTTGTCCTCTGGTGTATGTTTTTGGCTTAACAGCTTTTATTTCTGTTTCTCTTCCTAGAAACTCTCGGCGTGGGCCACAGGACCCTTTGTCACAGGAGCAATGCTGCCCTGGTGGGAACTGTCCTTTTACCTGTTAGCTTCCATAGGCTTCCACTTCTATTCTTTCTATGAAGTTTACAAAGTCTCCAGAGGTAAGGTCCTAATTTTTCTAAATTTGTGTCAGGAAAGCAAGGTGGGGGCGGGAGTGCTCAGAGGTGGAAGGTTCAGGAAGACGGCCTTATGGGCGCGGGATGGCTTGAGCTCTGCTTTGCTTTCCCCTTGTCTTGGACAGTTTGAATCGATGACCTGAGTCAGTGGAGGTTTCCACCCTAATCTTGGATCTTTTAGGTGATCCTGTGGCTGGTCCTCTGAAGCAGGAAGGTTTGGTTCAGTGGCCACTGAAGGCCGTGGAGGTGCTTTGCATTGATAAATAGTAGTAACCACTTAATTTCTGCCTTGCCACTGCTCCTCTCGGCCATGTGGAGGCTGCCCACGGTGTCGGAGGCTCGGACTCCTTTCCTCTTCCCGTCCTGCTGTCTGCCGTGCTTTTGTGCACATGTGGAAGAGGAACTGTTACCAAGCCCTTGGGAGGGGCATGGGCGCTCCTTTCCTTTAAGGGCATCTTGGAACAAACATCGCCATGTCACTTCTGCTCACACCAGTTGACCAGCGCCAATTCCGTGGCCCCAGCTGGTAGGCTGGGAAATATTGTGGTTTGCTCAGTGGCATGTGCTACATAAAACTTCCCATACTGGGGAGGAATGGAAGAGAGAATTTTGGCGGGTCCGTGAGTGGTCTCTTCCATAGCCAAGGACAGTTTCCTAGAGGTGATGGTGAGCCTCGTCTTAAGGAAGAACAGAAGTCAGCCAGGTAGAGAAGAGGGCAGAGCTCTGTGGACAGAGGTGGGTTTGCAGGCAAATGGACACATGTGTGCCATGCCGCTGGGGTGTGAGGAGACATAGCATGGCCTGGGAACTCCACACCGCTTGGTAGGGCTGGTGCTTGGAGGGAGGGGGCCAAGGGTTGAGCTTAGATCAAGGAGTGGGGATAGGCTGTGAAGGACTCTGTGTATTCCTTTGGCTGAGACTGCTGCTGCTGCTAAGTTGCTTCAGTCGTGTCCAACTCTGTGCGACCCTATGGACAACAGCCCACCAGGCTCCTCTGTCCATGGGAATTTTCTAGGCAAGAATACTGGAGTGGGTCGCCATTTCCTTCTCCTTTGGCTGAGGAGTCTGGACTTGATCTTGAAGGTAGGAGAGTTTGCTGAAAGTAATTGTGCTTACTGAAAATGGCAAAGGTGGTTTTGGGGGAGCACGGTTGGCAGTGCTGAGCTCTGGGTGTCTGCCTCCGCATGGATCCCTGGTTCGTATCGGCGGAATCAGCCTTGCTCTCATTCTACACATGTCCCGCTCAGAGCTGTGGGCTTGGTTGCAGAGACTGACCGTTGAAAGCAGATGAAGACGGTTGGGTCAAGGCCATCCGAATAGCTGCATTCCCCTGCTGGAGGCTCTCAGCTCTCAGGCCCCATGTGCACAGAGCTCACCTGCTCTGTGTCAGGCACCCTGTTAGATTCTTTCTGTACCTGTCTCATTTCATGTTTAGGGCGGCCCTGAGATGTGGTATATTACTTGGGAGACGGGCTTGGCTGCAGAAACACAGCCTCCGCAGTGACTGTAGTCAGGGCTGGTATGGTGTCTGGAGAGCACCCACGACCTTGCCTCTTTCTGCCACATTCCCCTGCCATCCTTGACATGTGGTTCCCCTCTCATGACATGAGATGGCTGCTCCAGCTCAAATGCCATCTTTGCTTCTTTTCCCAGCAGGAAGCATGGAAGGGATGGGGAGGACAGACCCTCTTTTCCAAAGCATAACCCTGAAAGTTCCTTTATCGTGTTCATCCAGGTACTGTTCTTAGATCCTAGCCCTGTGGACTCAGCTGTGCTGGAAGCTAGTAAATGTAATCTTTGGTTGGGAGGCCATTTTTTCCCTCCAGCGGAACTGAAGGGTTCTATTATAGAAGAGGAAAGAAAGAATGGGTGTTAGCAGTTGGTCATCAGTCTTTTCCATACATGGGGTGTCTTTGTTATCCATTGTTACATAACAGATCGCCCTGAAGCTTTGTGATTTAAAACAACCACTGCCGTTTGCTGTCAGTCACTGTTCTGTGAGGTTTTTTCCCCTTTTAAATAGACTATTTTTTTAAAGAGCAGTTTTAGGTTCACAGCAAAATTGGGCAGGAAATACAAAGAGCTTCTATGCACTCAGTGTCCCAGACAGGCACAGCCTCCCTGACTACCAGTGTCCTGCACCAGATTTGTTACAGTTAACAACCTGCGTTGATATATCATTATCACCCAAAGTCCGTGGTTTGCTGTAGGGTTCATTCTTGGTGATATTCATTCTGTGAATTTTGAGAAATGTAAGTTACATGTCTGCCTCATTGTATCAATTATATCACACAGAGGAGTTTCATGGCCCTAAAAGTCTTCTGTGCTCCGTCTGTTCAGCCCTCCCTCCTCTAACCACTGGCAACCGCTTATCCTTTCACCATCTTCATAGTTCCACCTAAAACTTTTTTTTTTTTTTTTTGCCACACCATGCGGCTTGTGGGATCCTAGTTCCCTGACCAGGGATCAGAACCTGGGTCCCCTGCAGAGTCTTCACCACTGGACTGCCAGGGAATCCCCCAATTTGACCTATTTCAAAATATCATATAGTTGGAATCTGAAATCGTCCCTTTCATTTAATATGCATTTAAATTCCTCCTTGACTTTTCACAGCTTGAGAGCTTATTTCTTTTTAGTGATGAACAGTATTCCTTTGTCTGAATATAGTGATGAACAGTGTTCCATTGTCCGAATACTCATTCACTGATTTAAAGGCATCTTGTGTCCTCCTAGTTTTGGCGATTCTGAATAAAGCTGCTGTTAAACTGTATGAAGGTGTTTGTATGGACATTACAACACCCATTACTTCCTTTGGGTAAATACCGAGGAGCAGTGGCTGAATTGTACGTTAAGAGGATGTTTATTTTTTTATAAGAAACTGCCAGTTTTCTTCCAAAGTAGCTATATATCATTTTGCATTCTCACCAGAAACGGGTTCCTGTTGTTCCACATCCTTGTAAGCATTTGATGTTGTCAGTGTTTTAGATTTTGGCTGTTGTAGTATGTGTGTAGTGGTATCTCATTATTATCTTAATTTGCATTTTCCTGAAGACGTGTACTGTGGAGCACATTTTCATACGCTTATTTGCCATCTGTACAGTCCTTTGGTGACCTGACAGGTCAGGACTTCTACCCATTTTAAGATCAAATTGTTCATTTTCTTATTGTTGATTTTCAGCAGTTTTTTTTTAATATCTTTTAGATAATAATCCTTTATCAGATATCTCTTTTGCAGGTATTTTCTCCCAGTCTGCAGCTTCTCATTCCGTTGACTGTGTCTTTCACAGAGCAAAAGTTTTTAACTTTAATGTGCCCAACTTATCAATTTTTCCTTTCATAGATTATGGTGTTGTATCTAAAAAGTGTATCTATGGTGTCTTATCTAAAAAGTCATTGCATACTCTGATACTGTCCTTTAGGAGTTTATAATTTTGTGTTTTACGTTTAGATCTACAGTATCCGTTTGTGATATCCATTTGTGGGTGTCTGGATTCTTTTTTTTTTTTTTGCATGTGGACGTTCATTTGTTCCAGCATCACTTGTTGAAGAGATACTCCATTGTATTACCTTGGCTCACTTGTCATAAAGACTGGCTGAGTAAACTTATGTGGGTCTCTTTCTGGGCTCTCTGTTCTGTTGCGTGGATCTCTTTGTTCTTTCACCAATACCAAACTGTCTTGCATATCATAGCTTTATGGTAAAGTCTTGAAGTTGGATTGTATTGGTCATTCAATTTTATTTTTCTCTTTCAATATTATGTTGTATATTCTGAGTCTTTTACCTCTCCTGTAAACTTTAGAATCTGTACCAAGAAGATACCAAGTTTATTGGTATCTACGAAATAACTTGCTAGAATTTTGATTTGGATTGCATTGACTATATAGAGGTCAAGTATGGCAGGATGGACACTTAGACAATATTGAGTCTTTCTATCCATGAGCACACAATACATATATCTCCATTTATTTTGTTATTTGATTTCATTTGTCAGAGTTTTGTTATTTTCCTCATATAACACACATTTTGTTACTTAAATATTACATTTTTGAAGGTGCTGTTTTTAATTTCAAATTTTACTTGTTCATTGCTGATATATAGTAAAGCCATTGTCTTTTGTATATTAACCTTGTATCCTATAACCTTGTTACGATTGCTTATTAGTTCCAGGAGTCTTTAGGTTGATTCTTTGTTTTTTCTAGATAGACAATCATGTTATCTGCATACAAAGACAATTTTATTTCTTCTTGACATTCTGTTCATCTTCTATTTCATTTTCTTCTCCTTATTGCATTAGCAAGATTTCCAGTACACTGGGGAGAAGAAAGATCCTTACCTTTTTCCTGATCTGAGCAGGAAAGCTTCTAGCTACTCACCGTTAAGTATGATGTTAGGAGGTTTTTGTAAATTTCTTTGCCCAGTTAGGAAGGGTCCTCTCTTATTTCTAGTTTGCTGGGAGTTTTAAGTCCTAAATGGGTATTGCATTTTTTTCCCCCAATGGTTTTTGTGCATCTACTGATATGATCATGTGGTTTTTCTTCAGTCTGTTGTGATGGATTGCATGGACTGATTTTCACATCCTGTGAGACTTTGTTTTTAATAAATCTGGATTGGACCTAGCTGGGCAGTGCTTCTGCTTTATGTGTTAGCTGGGCCGCAGTCATCTGGTGGCTGAGCTAGGCTGAAACGTCCAAGATGGCTCACTCACATGACTGGGTATCAGTCAAGAGCTCAGCGGAGGCCGTCAGCTGGAACGCTACAGTTCTCTGTACATGGCTGGCTTTCAAGAAGGAGCATTGCATGTGTATAAAACAGAAGCTGCAGACTTCTTAGAATACAACCTAGAAAGTGGTATATGTCACTTCTGCCTCATTTATTGGTCAAAGGAAACCTTAGGGCCAGTTTGGATTCAAGCAGAAAAAAAGACTATGGCTTTTTATGGCTGGAGCCATAGACAGGGAGAGAAGGGATTGATGGTGGTCATCTTTAGGAGCCTCTACCACAACGAGTATTACAGTTCTTTACCCAAACAGGGATACCAAAGTTGAAAAATATAACTTGTCCAAGGCCACACATCTGAAAAATGATGGAACAGTTTTGTCCAACACTGGACCCAATATTTTATTCTGTTCTGCCACTCGTGTTTGTTGATAATTTAATTTCCTAAAGTGGCTTGCGTTACAGGGGAAGCTCTTTTATCCATTGTATGGTAAAACTTCAAAGCTTAAGATTTCAACTCACTGGAATAAAACTTTTCCTTTCTCTGTGGTGAAAGCTACTGGGATGGAGGTGGGAGAGGACCCTTCTGTGGAGCGTACAAAACTGTTCTGCACTTGCGTTGATCCGGAGGCTCTGTCCTGTTTGCCTTCTTACTGACCACACCCTCGCCTGGGGCTTCTTTTATCTTTCATGCCTTTGTCTTTCAATGTCAGTGCCAAAGTGTGTGGCCACTCCCAAGGAATGTCTTCTTCCTCTAACGCTTTTACCCATGCAGCTCACAGAAACCAGATCCGTCTGCCAGTGTGTTCAGTGGTGCGATGTTGAGTCTTCTTGGCTCCATGTCTTACTGTCTAATTCAGGAAAAAGTGCTGCCTAACCCAAATTATGGAAATAAGTCCACCGGGAAAAGTCTCTTCTATGAAATTTTTTGGAGTGTTTGTCTCTGAACAAATACAGGGCCTGCTGCTGCTGCTGCTGCTGCTGCTGCTAAGTCGCTTCATTCGTGCCCAACTCTGTGCAACCCCATAGACATCAGCCCACCAGGCTCCGCCATCGCTGGGATTCTCCAGGCAAGAACACTGGAGTGGGTTGCCATTGCCTTCTCCAGTGCAGAAAGTGAAAAGTGAAAGTGAAGTCGCTCAGTCGTGTCTGACTCTTAGGGACCTTATGGACCTCAGCCCACCAGGCTCCTCTGTCCATGGGATTTTCCAGGCAAGAGTACTGGAGTGAGGTGCCATTGCCTTCTCTGAAATACAGGGCCTAGAACATATTAAAAACTCAAAGCTTATTTGTTAAGTGAAATGCCACCAGGGGGCATCTGCACGGCTGACTTCTCTGGGCACAGAGGTGGTGTCTAATTTACCATTTTCTTCCTCATCAGCAGTCGCAGAGTTGTCCAACCATGAGGGACAGCAGACTGATTTTAACAGCCCTAGTCAAATGGGATCTCTTGGTAAATCCACAGCAGGCACTGAACAGAACACACACACACCTCCTTCCTCCCAGCTCTACCAGAAGTCTACTTAGAGCATCTCAAAGTCATATGCAGGTGCTTGGGGGTGCTGTTGCGGGTGGGGAGGGTGGTGATGATCTGTGCTGGGTGACCTCTCTCCTGGTATTCTGGAGAATGGGGGCTTATCAGCCCTACGGCATTACGTTTGTGTCTTATGGTTTAGAATATATAGAAACTACTTTTATGTCTCTCTGATTGCACTTAATTTGAGGAAAGCTACAATGAGCCATGCAGTAACCTTGAAAGAATGAATGCCTCTGCCTAAGAGAGGGCCATGTAGTTTTGTTGTCCATATCAGCTTAATGCAGTTCTTGAGATGAAAACAGTTGAATTCCCATCAGAGAAAAACCACTGGTGATAGGCGATCACCTGGAAAGGCATCTGGAAAGGAAAGTCTTAGCCTGCTGTTTCAGTTTACTACAGATGGGTTTATACTCAAATTTTCTATTTCTTTTTGTGCCCCTTTTTGACATTTTGTAGCTTTCTAGAGATCTGTGCATTTTATGGAGGTTTTCAACCTGATTAGTATATGAAAGTGAAAGAAAGTGAAGTCACTCAGTTGTGTCCGACTCTTTGCCAACCGTGGACTGTAGCCCACCAAGCCTCTCCGTCCATGGGATTCTCAGGCAAGAATACTGGAGTGGGTTGCCATTTCCAACATATTGGATCACAATACTCATTAAATTTTTGTTTGTTTCTCTAGTTGGCTTTTCTCTTTATATATTGTATTATTTGCATCTTCTCCTTTACTCCATCCCTCCCTTCCTCTTTTGTTCCTCTCCCTCCCTCCTATTTTTTTTTTTTCCTTTGGTCAGTTGTGTTAGAGATCTTAGTCATCTTTTCAGCTTTGGCTTTGTTAGGTTTCTCAGCTGTTTCTTTGTCTTTTCCAACCCATTGATTTCTGCCCTTATCTGATTATTCCCTTCCTTATTGTTTCTTTAGATTTGCTTTGCTTCTTCTCATTTCAGCTTCATGAGTTGAATGCTTGTTTATTTTGTGAGAAATCTGTTTGTACTCTTGTGTCTGATTGTTTTTCTCAGAAGGATTTCCAGAAGAGGAATTACAAACTACATGAAAAAGATTTTAAGGTTCTTGATAGATATACCTAGATCGTTCTCCAGGAATTCTTTGTCAATTAACACTCTTTCTGTTGGAGAATGTCTAACTTTCTGTAGTCTCAGCCTTTATTCCTCAGTCCATCTCACATGTATTTGATATATGGTATGAAGTGAAGGGGAGAAGGCAATGGCATCCCACTCCAGTACTCATGCCTGGAGAATCCCATGGACGGAGGAGCCTGGTGGGCTGCAGTCCATGGGGTTGCTAACAGTTGGACATGACTCAGCGACTTCACTTTCACTTTTCACTTTCCTGCGTTGGAGAAGGCAATGGCAACCCACTCCAGTATTCTTGCCTGGAGAATCCCAGGGACAGGGGAGCCTGGCGGGCTGCCGTCTACGGGGTCGCACAGAGTCGGACACAACTGAAGCGACTTAGCAGCAGTAGCAGCAGCGTGAAATGAAGAGTTGAATTATTTATTTTCCCACCTAGATAACTGAACACTATAAGTCTTTCTTTACTGAATTTTAATGCAATCTTGAGCATGTACTAAATTCTTTTATGTATACACACACACACATATACACCACACAGTTTGGGGGCTGTCTTTTCCAGGGGCTGTCTCTTCTGTTTCATTGATTTTTCAATCACTTCTTACATCAGTACTGTGCTGTTTTAATTATTTTTGCTTTTTGAATGTCTGAGTATCTGGTGGAGTAAGTTACCACTGTTTTTTCTTTATTTCCATTCTTAGCTATTCTTACTGGTTTACTCTTTGAGATACGTGTTTGAAATTGTCAAGTTTGAAAAAAATGTCATTAAATAATTTAAAATCTTGTAACACTGTGTTTTTTCATCAAGGAGTACGGTATTTTTTTCTCAAGGTTTCTCTTATTTCCCTTAGTAAAAGTTCATGGTGTCTTCATAATAGGGCCTGTTAAAATTCCTGTTAAGATTGTTTCTTTCTAAGTCTTTTTTTCCTTTTGTAATTGGGATATTTTCTAGTTGTATTTTCTGTAGTTTCTAGCTGATTATGTCTGGTCTGTAGTAAAGGTGTTTGTTTTGGTTTCTGTATTTTATGTTACAACAGTTATTTAGTTCTCTTAGTGTTTGACATTTATCATTTAATTCTCCTGGTTTTTGTGTTTGGATAATATCATCCATACATAATGATAATGGTTCCGGTTCATCTGGGCTTCCCTGATGGCTCAGCTGGTAAAAAAGTCCACCTGCAATGCAGGAGACCCTTGTTTGATTCCTGGGTTTGGGAAGATCCACTGGAGAAGGGATAGGCTACCCACTCCAGCATTCTGGCCTGGAGAACTCCATGGACTGTCCATGGGGTCGCAAAGAGTCAGACACCGCTGAGCAACTTTCACTTTTTGCTTCATCTGTTATTACTTAACCAGGACTACAAGAACAATGTGGTAGTTGGAAAAGAATGCTATGCTTATTTTAATCCTTACTTTAATGGAAATCCCTATATTGCTTTACTGTTAGTGATAACTGAATAAGCTTTGATCTGGGGGGGAAAATCATGTTAAGGTATACTTTGCTCCCTTTTACTAAAATTTTAAGATAAGCAATATATGTTGAATTTTATCCATTTTTAAAGTATCTATTCAGATGATCACATAGTTTTCCTTTCTCAACCTGTTGATATCACTTAAAAGATTTTTCCAGTATGGTTTATATGGATTCCTACAACAAACCTACTGTGACTAGGGTATTCTTAAATACACTGCTTGTTTCCTTGTTTAAAAAATATTAATAATTTTGAAATGAGATTAGTTGGCCTACAGTTTTGTTGTTTCATCTGCAGATTTCAACATCAGCATTTTGTTAACTTTCTGAAATGAATGAGGAAGCTCCCCCTCTTGTAACTTGGAACGGCTTAAGCAGTGTCAGATTTTGATGTTATTCACTTGTAAATTTGTCTAGCCATGAAGCCTCTTTTTAAGTAGACTCATTAAAAACTTTTCAGTATCTTTCAGGATTCTTGGTATATTTAGGTATTTTTCTCAAGTCAGTGGCATTCATATTTTTCAATTTCATTGACGTTTTCAAATGTACTAACATATGGTTGTATATCATATTCTTAGAATGTCTTGAATCCCACCTGTCTCATTTCTCTTGTTTTAGGAAATTTACTAAGGTTTTGTCTATTTGATAGGTTGATTCTCTTTTTGAAGAACAAGCTCTTGGATTTATTTATAAATTCTATCATTTTTCTGTTATTGGTGATTACTTTCTCATGAACAGCAGCTGCTGATGCTGCTGCTAAGTCACTTCAGTCGTGTCTGACTCTTTGTGACCCATAGACGGCAGCCCACCAGGCTCCACCGTCCCTGGGATTCTCCAGGCAAGAACACTGGAGTGGGTTGCCATTTCCTTCTCCAGTGCATGAAAGTGAAAAGTGAAAGTGAAAAGTGAAAGTGAAGTCGCTCAGTCGTGTCCGACTCTTAGTGACCCCATGGACTGCAGCCCACCAGGCTCCTCCGTCCATGGGATTTTTGAGGCAAGAGTGCTGGAGTGGGCTGCCATTGCCTTCTCCGATGAACAGCAGGTCATTTGGCTTTATAGAGCCCAGGCTCACCTCTCATGGAATAGCCGTCTTCCTGAAAAGTTGCATTAGAGACATTTTATAAAAGAAACTGCTTTTTATTGAGTTATTTCACAGACATTTTATTTTCATTTCTTTAATCTTCAGTGACAAGCAATTAATGTTTTTCCAGATAAACTCTGTGACACCAAGGAGCCCTGATATTTAAGCAAATATGGAGGAAATTATTTGAATTACTGCCTGAAGTTTCTTTTCTTTCTCTATAAATAAATATATATTTATACACACACACACACATATATGAGTTAGTTCAGTTGCTCAGTCGTGTCCAACTCTTTGCGACCCCATGAATCGCAGCACGCCAGGCCTCCCTGTCCATCACCAACCCCTAGAGCTCACCCAAACCCATGTCCATCGAGTCAGTGATGCCATCCAGCCATCCCATCCTCTGTTGACCCCTTCTCCTCCTGCCCCCAATCCCTCCCAACATCAGAGTCTTTTCCAGTCAGTCAACTCTTCGCATGAGGTGGCCAAAGTACTGGAGTTTCAGCTTTAGCATCATTCCTTCCAAAGAACACCCAGGGCTGATATGTAGTAGGTGGTCTTAAAGTGGGATGCAGATATAGTTGAGCGTATTCATCTTTGGGCTTTTGTTTGTTCCTTTGCAGGCCTGTTCTTATCACTTGTTGCTAAT
This sequence comes from Aepyceros melampus, assembly GCA_006408695.1. NCBI lineage: Eukaryota > Metazoa > Chordata > Mammalia > Artiodactyla > Bovidae > Aepyceros > Aepyceros melampus. The sequence goes on along the minus strand of SJXQ01009877.1, from coordinate 62,212 downwards.
CCCAGCTAGTGAGAAAAGGATACAGCAGCTCATTTATAGATGAATTCTTTCATGTTGTTCGTTTAACACATGGACCTCTCGTGAAGGATGGGCTTTGCCAATCTGGAAGTAATTTTTGCCACTTACTTTTGTGATTAGAGGAGTTTGTTGCAAGATGGCTGGTTAGTTATGTGGGGCTCAGTTCAGGATGGGGATGAAGACTACCAATCCTGTGTTTGAACAGGTGGCCTTGCCCTTGGAACCAGGGGGCTTGCTGCCCATGGAGAGGGCCACTAGGGGCCTGTCAGTTAATACAGCCTTGTGGAAGGACCGAAGTGCCTAGGCCCTGCAGAAGGCAAGCCTGTCTAGATAGCCAGCAAGGATAGTGGGTGTCATGACTCAGCTGAGGCTCCGAACTGCAACCTGGTAGGGCTGCATGTTATACTTGACCTTTGTTTTCTATGTGGCTTCCCTAGTGGCTCAGTGGTAAAGAATCTGCCTGCAGTGCAGGAGACCCAGGTTCGATTCCTGGGTTGGGAAGATCTTCTGGAGGAGGGCATGGCAACGCACTCCAGTATTCTTGCCTGGAGAATCCCATGGACAGAGGAGCCTGGTGGGCTACAGTCCATGGTGGTCACAAAGAGTTGGACATGACTGGGCAGCTAACACTTTCCTATGTTACTCGTGACCAGGGTCGTAGCAGATCGTCGACTCCCTGCCTTCCTCCTGGGATTCTGGGTCTCCTGGCCCAGTCCTTCTTCTCAGGCTTACACCGGTGGTTTCTTCCTAGGCTGATACTGCGAGGAGGGGCTCGTGGGGGCCTGCAGAGAGTCTGCTTTCTTAGTGCCTGAGATAAACCGCTCCGTGACTCTGGACAGGGTGGGGCTGGAGGGCTTTTGAAGGCACCCCTCAGGGTTAGACTCCACAGCACCTCCCTTCTCAGGCCCCTTGCTTCCTCAGCCGTTGCTCCGTGTTGGATCAAACACAAGGACATAGCTTATGCATTTCTCTTTGCTGGAGCGTCTCCATCTCAGGCTGGGGCTTCTGCCTCTCCGGGAAGCCCTAAGGAATCCCATGCAAATTGTGTGCCTGGTGCCTGTCTGGATAGACCCCAGAATTCCTAAGGAGCTGCAGATGAGATGCTCTGTGATGGAGGTTTGAAGGTCATTTTTGTCCTATGTTGCTTTGCACCCTATTTACATATATGATACGTGCTTACTTGGGCTATTTTTAAAGCACTTTTTTTCGTTCCCTGAGTGGGAACTGGTATAGAGGAGAGGAGGCCCTTGGAGCATCTCATGGGAAAACCAGCACCTCGTCTCTTGCCTGTGGTCACGTCTGTCTGCACATGTGAGAGCTGCTTACTGTTAAGTTCTCTTACCTTTAGAAGCCCGTCTTTTCTGCTCCCTTCTCCACTCTCATTCACTACCACAGTCTTCATAGCCACCAGCTTCCTACGAGAAAGGAACAATCCCTAGGAGCTAAATGGAATTCCTCAAATGCTAGAAGCATTTGAAGGACAGATAAGCCACAATTGGGCATGCTAGTCCTTAGCAATGGCTTGAGTCAGATGAGGGTGTGTGTGTGTGTGTATTTCCCTTGCCTTTTACAACAATTAGAGACTACAGTCTCTAATTACCCCTGCCCCACCCCAGAATTGATTTCCCATCAAACTGTTGACGGTAAAAGGGGTAGTTTAGTTAGAGGCTTTAAGTGAACAGTTTACACCGGCCCTTAAAATGCAGACCTTCTCAGTAGGTGGAATGGGGCTTTGGTGTATCCATTTGTGGAGCGGTGGTTGGTGGCAGAGGGCTGGGGGAGAATCAACAGCAGACTTAATATTGAGCGCTCATCTGTCGAAAGTGCTTCATTTCTATGCTCTCGGGCAGTTCTGTACAGCACTGAACTTTGGGAAGTGGAACCAGGGCGTCTAGAAGAAAGGGCTGGCTCTGCTCACAGTCAGGCCTGTGTGGTGTGGAGAAAAATCACTCAGCCAAAGAAAGCTGGTTTCTGTTTGCAGTGTACTTTTGCTTAAGAGAGTGTGAAAGGGTGTTGCTCAGTCGTGTTCGACTCTTTGCGACCCCATGGACTGTAACCTGCCAGGCTCCTCTGTCCATGGAATTCTCCAGGCAAGAATGCTGGAGTGGGTTGCCATGCATTCCTCCAGAAGATCTTCCCAACCCAAGGATTTAACCCAGGTCACCTGCATTGCAGGCAGATTCTTTACTGTCTGAGCCACGAGGGAAGCTCTGAAGAATGTGTGAGTTACGATGAAATCTCTTGCCCAGGAGGTCCCTCACCAAAGAAGGTAGAATCAGAGAAGTCCTAAGGGCCATCACTGTTTTCCAGAAAGAGCTCCTGCTGCAGCTTGTCAGCTTCCATTCTCCTAGGTCAGCTGAATTCTATAGCAATGCATTTCAGCTGAATCAAGACAGTCTGGAGACAGTGATCACCAAAGTATACGGATGGATTTATGTGGTAATGTATGTCATACACGTTTGTTTGTGTCGAGAAATCAAACAAGGGTGACTGTAGGGTAAGGGAGTTAGAGAAGGTGAGGTTCAGAAAAAGAACGAGACCAGCACTTTCTAGGAACCTTTAATGAAGCAAGAAGGGACAGCAGTCAGATTTGTGAATAGCAATCAGTATTAGAGCTGCAGCACTAACCCAAGAAAAGAGTAAGTATATACAGGCATATATGAGGAACTCTGTTGTCTTAAGGGGGCCTGTTCTTCTCCAAGGTGGTTTGGAGTAGTTCTCTCTTAAACGGCTGGGGCAAGGAATTCTGGAGATCAGCCAGAGGCTGGACTGGCTGGGAGCTGGGCGTAATCAACTTTAATGTCCATTTTTTTTCTTCGGGTGAGAGAGTTCTTTGTTTTGCACAGAATGGTGGGGAGGACCTGGAGGGGAGTTTTAACTCCAGGCTATTCTGAGCCTCGTTTCCTTCAGTGACTGGTAGGAATTCTCCAAAAGCTGAGGGAGGGTTTTGGTCTAGGACAGTAGCCACAGGTGAGCTCCTGGGATGTGGCTGCTTCAGATTGAGATGTACTTTAAGGATAATGTGTCCGTGGAGTTTTGAAGAATTAGGAAGAAAAAGGAATGTGTAATTGTTCAGCGTTGATTCCATGTTGAAATAATATTTGGATATATTGGGATAAATAAGATATATTGAAATTAATTTCACCTTAAATTTTTGTCTTTTTTTTTCTTTTTACGGTCTGACTACTAAAAATGTTAAAATTATAAATATGTCTCATGTAGTATTTCAGTTGGACAGTGGCTGCTGCTGCTAAGTCACTTCAGTCGTGTCCGACTCTGTGCGACCCCACAGACGGCAGCCCACCAGGCTCCCCCGTCCCTGGGATTCTCCAGGCAAGAACACTGGAGTGGGTTGCCATTTCCTTCTCCAATGCATGAGAGTGAAAAGTGAAAGGGAAGTCGCTCAGTTGTCTCCGACTCTTCGCGACGCCGTGGACTGCAGCCGCCAGGCTCCTCCATCCACGGGATTTTCCAGGCAAGAGTGCTGGAGTGGGGTGCCACTGCCTTCTCCGGGACAGTGGCAGGACAGGGATTCATCTCGATTCTCCTGTCTGCATACGATTCCTTTTTTCCCCACTAGAGGGCGATGTGTCCTAACCTGGGGGCGTCTGGCGCTTCCTGCTGACACTTCGATGCTTTGGAATGAACCCTTAGAAGAGAAGAACTCCGGTTTTTTGCTTTGTTTCAGTTCTGCGTGATTCGGATGTTTCTGGAGGTTGCACTTCGTAGGAAAGTGAAACTGAAAGAGAGGAGGCAAGAAAGCAGAGGGGTTTTCCTCCTTCTTATTGATAGCGTTCAGAGGGACCTGCTGCTGTGCTGGGTTGTCGCAGCTTGCTGGTGGTTCTGGGTTGGTTTCCTGGGACTTGAGTCTGTGTACACCCCACATACATATACGTACCCGTGTGCAGCTGTAACAGAAAGGACCAGGGCAACCACACACTGCCACGCCACCTCCTGCACCTCGTGGAACTCGGTGTGAGCTGACCTAGAGCTGGGGCTGTGGGCCTCTGGGCCCGGTGCTCCGTGCGCCTCCCTTTTCTGTCTTCCCTGGAGGCGGTGTTGCCTGCGGTTGGAGGCTGGAGCTGCTGTTCACTTCGGGTGTGTGTGTACATCTGCCCTTTGACCCTACTCCGGAACCAGCATCATTTCAGGATTACGAAGTCGGGTTTCCTTTGATCTTTCTTGGTTCTCCCTCGTGGTCTTCTGTGTTTTTTGTTTGTTGGTCTGATAAGAACTGGATTTTTTTTTTTTTTTTTTCTTGTCTATGCAGTCTGTGCCCTTTTGGTCGATCTCAGCCATCTCTGGAGGCTTCATCACTGCCCTCCTACCGAAGACTTTTCTAAGTCTTTCCCTCCAGCTGAGGCACTCTTTTGAGCTCCATCCATGCCCATCCAGCTGCCTATTAGACATCACGTGTGTGTGTGTGTGGTAGTTGCTCAGTCGTGTCTGACTCTGTGACCCACGGATGTAGCCCACCAGGCTCCTCCGTCCCTGGGGTTCTTCGGTGAAGAGTACTGGAGTGGGTGGCCATTCCCTTCTCTGAGGGGATCTTTCAACCCAGGGGTCGAACCCAGGTCTCCTGCACTGCGGGCAGACCCCTTACCATCTGAGCCACCAGGGGAGCTCACATAGACACCCAGAGAGGTCAGTCACTTAGACACGCAGATCCAGCCCCCGCAGCTGACTATCCTTACCTCCCACACCATGGCATTCATCAGCAGCACTGTAATTTCTTGCTACTTGTCTTTCTTACCCAGGATACAGCAAGTCCCAGGAGGGCAGTAGCCATGCCGGTCATGTTCTGCTTCCTTCCTACTGCGCCTGGTTATTGTTCATTTTTAAACGTTATTTGAATGAAAGTTTTAAAATATTTTTTGTTTTAAACCAGTTGTACTGTTCACTTATAAGCGTGTGTATTGCCATTATATAATTCCATCAGGGATCTTGGTAGCATTATGCGATAGGCTGTGATCACCATCATTTTGTGCCACGGTCTGTTCAAAAACTTCTTTTCACCATCTGTGCAAGTGAGGCATTTGCCCTCATCCCTCCTGTGGTCCCCTGCACCGGGAACTTTCACTCTTGATCCCTCTCCTTTTGTGACCCTTATGGCAAGTTAAAGGGACATTGCCATCAGCCCCTCATTTCTCCAGGAACCGAGGTCACAGAAATGAAGGAGTGTGACACGTCCCCATGCCTGTAGGTCTGTCCAGAGGCAGCTTTTCCAGGCTGTATGCCAGTTTCTTTTAATGCCGCTCCTATTAAACCAACCCAGTTTTATTTAGATTTGTTGACTAACAGACCCTGTTTTTCTTGTCAGAATATGAAGAGGAACTGGACCGAGAATTTGACCTGGAGACTAGCACTTTATTCGGAGGATTAAAGAAGGTACAAAGTGGATCAATGATAAAACCTTTTCAGTTTTCAAACCTGATCTCGATATTTTGCATCACTTTTGTGTTTGGCGTTGGCCCAGGCATGGTACTCACAGCGACTGGAAATTAAATACCTTTCTTGTTGAAAAAGGTATGAGCACACGACGTGGAGTATGGGCATTCTGCACGCTCTGTCTTTATGTTGCCTCATGTTCTCCTTCCAGAATACTAGACATGTGGATCAGTAACCAGTTTCCCTTTTGTAAAGATCAGAAAGTTCCTTCCTGATCTAGCCACACAGTAAGTCCCCTACATATGACCTTCAAGCTGCCAACTTTCAAAGGTGCCAGCTTGTGTTGGCCTGTCCAATCACGCAAGTTAGTGCACACGTCTGTAAGAATCCTGTAAGAGTAAAAAAATGTTTTCTCTATTTGTGTTTGTTTTTTTATATATTATTTGTGTGAAAAGTATTATAAACCTATTATAATGCAGTACTGTATAGCCAGTTGTGTTAGTTGGGTACCCAGCTAGCTTTGTTGGGCTTGCAAACAAATTGTATTCATGCTCACTCTTGGAATGGAACTTGTTCGCATGTAGGGGCCTGGACACTCCTTGTGCCAACTGTGGGCAACTATAGACCTGCTACCTTCCTGCCTCTAGTGGGGCCCTGGCTGTCCTGCAGGGAATGCCGGGCATTGCCCACCCCTCTGCCCCCTGGTTTCATGGCAGCAGCGGGCTGGCTCACTTCCCCTCCTCACTGTGCCTGCTTAGACAGCAGGCAGGGTGGCTACCGTTGCTTTCCTAGAGGTGACAGGTAGCACTTCCGCTGGTGGCGAGGCAAGCGAGAGTCAACATCGTCAACCTTCTGGTTCCAGCTGGTCTGGGGTCTCCGTGCCTTCTTCCACCCAGTGGGGGTTTCAGTATCTGCAAAACAGCTCAAAAGATATGGCTCAGACTCTACCTACAGACTTTGTGAAGAAATGGGAGGTCATTGACTTTGTCTGGTGGGTAAACTATTATTGTTTTGCCTTGTTTGACTTTCCTTTGTTTTTTTTTTTGCGTTTTTCTCATGTCTCTGATTAGACTTATTCTCTGGCTAAAGCTTTCCTACAGACAAGAGGCAGGTGGAGGACGTGGATGCAGGGAGGGGTCTGTCCTGTGAAGGCCCCACAGGGTCCCGCTCTGGTTACAGTGGGAGCTAGTCCTTGTGAGCGTCTTGAATCTACTCTTTAGAAATATGCCGCTGTTGGGTTTCTTGCAACAGAAAAAAATGGTGACATTTTTTTCTTTCTTAAATTTTAGAGCCATCATTCAGACATTTCAGATAATAACAAATTGTTTGCCGGGGGCACGAATAAGTAAACTCATTTTAGACTAAGAGACTTTTCCTGTGAGTAGCTGAAGGAGGATCAGGCCCCACGGATTTCATTGTTGCAGGCTCAGCCCCCCTGGGTATTGCTGTAGAGACCCCAGGACAAAGGGCCCTTGTCTGCACTGACTTCCCAGCTCCCACCACTCTGTCACATTCAGCTGCTTGACTTCCTGCCCAGGCTTTAGAGTCCTGGGGACGTGACCTCTTCTTTGCATTCTTTGACAGGCCCCTGTGATGGGCACGGTCAGTGGGTATCAGCATTCAGGCCGACTCTGCCTTTGGGGAAAAGTGTGCAAGGCACAGGGAAAAGCTCCAAGTTCAGTTCAGTCGCTCAGTTGTGTCCGACTCTCTGCGACCCCGTGGACCGCAGCATGCCAGGCCTCCCTGTCCATCGCCAACTCCCGGAGCTTGCTCAAACTTGTGTCCATCGAGTCGCTGATGCCATCCAACCGTCTCATCCTCTGTTGTCCCTTTCTCCTCCTGCGCTCAATCTTTCCCAGCATCAGGGTCTTTTCCAGTGAGTCAGTTCTTTGCATCAGGTGGCCAAAGTATTGGAGTTTCGGCTTTTCAGTGAACCTAAAACATTCCAAGAGTCCATAATTCTATTCTGAAAGGTCTCTGTCCCTCTGTCTGGCTGGCCATCCGTCTGTCCGTTCATTTGATGCTGTTGAGCCCCTCTTAGCCTCATCTTTCTGTGTCTCATTACCCTGCATAGGGGGTGGGTAGTTTGGGGTCCTAGAATATAGAGGGGAAATGATGAGTCAGGGTGGGTCACCAACAGACAAGGAAATGATTCCGTGCGCTTGGTGAAGACCAGGAAATAGACCCAGGGGCCATGTGTAGCGACAGGAGGTCCACTGGTGTCTGCGACAAGTCTCATTTCCGCTAAAATAAACTCCCCGCTGGCTCTGAGTATTTCCTTTGGAGGTTATGGGAGGGGACAAGCAAATGATATTCTGATCCAAATTCTAATAAAAAGACAGTATTAGGTGTGACTAGAACTGAAGAACTTTGGAAGGGAGTTTTTATGTCCTTTAAGTAACGCCAGACCTCAGCACTGCTGGCATCCACTGTTATGGATGGCGGGCAGGGCGGGGTGGGGGGCGGGGAGCTGTTCTGTGACTTGTAAGGTGTTGAGCCCCATCCCTGGATTCTGGATGCCGGAGTCCCTGCTGCTCCAAGTCCTGACAGTTGCTAGTGGCTTCAGGCATTGCTGCCTGTCCCCTAAGGACAAAACTGCCTCTCTTTGCGAAGAGCTGCGGCAGTAACAGGGAAGGGCTCTGTCATGCGGATTTGGCCGTTTCTTCCCTTTGCTCCTCCCGTTTCCTCCTCTGGCTCGGGCCTCACCTCTTCCCTTTCAGGTCCTTCTTCTTGCTTCACATCTGAGCTCTGGTGTCTCCTGTCGTGGAATGTTTACCTGGACCTCTAAACTGGGCTTCATGCTCATAGTTCCCGGCACTTCTCTGCCTCTCTTTGTATCGCCTTTCACATATGCAGCTTTTAATGAATGTGTTTCTGTGCATAAGCCCATATGGGGTGCTGGGGACACAGCAGTGAGCCAGACAGACAAGGCTCCGGTCCCAGGGTCTCCTACTGGGGACAGACCGACCGTAAGTACAGAAATAAACGTGACTGCCACAGATTGAGCTAAATGATGTGAAGGAAGTGAGCAGGGTGATGTGTACTAATGCCTAGGATCGCATCTTTACACTATTACGGTAAGTATATTTGTACAACTTTTGTCTTGTATTATCCATCCTCTGCCAGACTGTGAGTCCCACAGGGCAGGGCTGGGATTTAATCAGTTTGTATCTTCAGTACCTGGAACAGAGTTGGTGAGTATTTTACTGAATTTAACTGCAGGAAAGAGTGAGGAACACCATGCCAGACTGCACCATTGGAGTAAAATGCATCAGTCCTAAGGGCACCTAGAGAGACGCACAGGTAAACGCTGGGTGGGACAGTGTTGACAGTCAGAACAGGGAGGCACCCCTGCGGGCACAGGCGCCCCCCCCGCGCCCCCCACCCCCGCTTCTGGGAGAGGAGGACAACCTTCAGCTGAGCGCCTCAGAACCCGCGGGCTTGGCAAGGTCCCCAGTAGCGAAGATGTTCTTCCAGAGGAAGAACTGTTTTTGGAAAAGGGATGAGTGTGTTAGGGTGATGGTGACTCAAAGCGAAGCTTTGTGACAGTGAAATGGTGTTGGGCCTAACCATAGTCCCCCCAGGTGTTGCTTAATGGTAGAGTTTGGAGGATTGATTGTAGCCCAAACCAGGAATACCACTGGGTTTTGTCGTTCCACCAGAGTAAAGCTGCTTGCTTTCGCCAAGAGGCCAGGGGCGGTAGCTGCAGCTCTCAAGGGCTGTTGAGATTCCATATGCTGTGGTGTGTGTGTCTCCTGTTTTGTGATGTGATGTCTCTCCTTCCAGGCTTGGCAGTGCCCGCCCGTGTGGGCTCCAGTGGCTTCCTGGAGCGGTCGTGTGCAGGAGCCTCTATGAGGTCAGGGAGGAGTCGAGCTCGACGCCTTTCCAGTTCTGGCCATCTGTCTTGATGTTTGCTGGTTCCTTTCCCACCCCTCCACGCCCCACCCCCCACTCCCCACCTAACATTCTTGCTCGATGTCCTAAGAATATGAAGAAGACGTTTTAGTGGCTGTGTTTCTTGCTTGATGCCTCAAGATAGTAGGCTCTGAATCAACTGATCATTCTTGAATGAAGCTCTATGTTGGGCTGTGTTGTCATGAATTTTTTCCCCTTTATATTTATTTCTGATGCAAGATAGTTGGCATAATGGAAAGAGCACAGGTTTGGGGTTGGATGGACTAGAGTTTAACTGCAGTTTGCTCCATTTTGGAAAATCATTTACCCCATTTGAGCCTTCGTTTTCTTTTTTGGAATATGGGCATGGGAGGTCTCGTTGTAGAGAAAGAGATAATGGATATAAAACACCCGGCATGGGGACTTCCCTGGTGTGCCCTAAGACTCTGCTGTCGATGTAGGGGGCCCAGGTTCAGTCCCTGGTTGGGGAGCTAGGTTCCACATGCTGCATGACACAGTGAGGATCAAATACCCTGAGTGCTGTAACTAAGACCTAACACAGCCAGATAAATAAAAAAACACATTAAAAAACCCACCCAGCATGTATGTGCTTGGTACGAATGAACGCCCAGTCCACGCTGTGGTCATCATTTTGCCCTTCCATGGTTGATGACATCCTTGCTTTAGAGCTAGGATTTGTTGATAACCCCCTCTCTGGCAAGGAGATAATGCTCTGCAGAGGAACATTTCAGTATAGAAGGAGGTGGTTGCTACTGAAGGAGCTCTCCAAAGCCTGATATGTTATGAAGGATTTTGCATGTAATCAATTACAATTCCTACATGTAATCAATTATTCATTTCTTTCCCGAGGACACCTCTTCCTGTGACAGTTCTGAAACTGGGGCCCTCTTGTAAATAAGTTCTTTCAGAAGTAAAATCAGAGAGGAATTTTCAGTGCCTGCCAGAAGGTTAGAAATAAAAGACAAGTCAGAGAAGGAAGCTTGACCACTAATGTCTTCGAATGTTAAGAGAGAAAAGGTTGTTTCTGAAGTAAAGATACAGTTTTTAGCTACTCAAGTTTTATCCATCAAAATATTAATATTCAGTTACTTATAAATTACTTTATATTTTGATACCAAAAAATAAACCAAAAAACAAAAACACCCCAGAAAGCTCTGTGCTGAATCATTTAACAAATATTCCTTGAGTGGCTACTGTGTAAGAGCCTTCCAGGCTGGGTACTGGGAGGCTGTGACCTTCCACACTCTGTCTCTGTCCTCACTGGGCCTTTAACTTCGGGTGGCAGTGATGCTGAGCATTGAGGTAAGTGATGTAACCACCCGCCGGGCATGGAGAAACAGAAGCTGCCTGTCACCCAGATGCACAGGGATCAGAGGTGAGGTATTGGGGAAAGAAGGGAATAGCAGGCATACAGACTGAATTTCAGAGAGTCAGTCAACCTGGCTGGGAGGTCGCATGTGAGAGGAAGAGATGATACAAGATAGAGGCTGGAGCATAAAGGCCATCGGGTCCCGTATGTGGAGTCTGGACTGTATTCAGAAGCAGAGGATGGTTACTGAAGGGGGTGAGGGCATTGGCATTTCTTCTGGGGCCTCTCTCAGGAGCCCTGTGCTTTCCCTGCCTTGCCTGTCTCTCCTGATCTATCCCACTCAGAGTTTGCATATCCCTGGAGTTAACATTCTGGAATGTAGATCTCAGGCCTGTGTGCTAAGTTGCTTCAGTTGTGTCTGACTCTTTACAACCCTGTGGACTGTAACCCTCCAGGCTCCTCTGTCCATGGGATTCTTCAGGCAAGAATACTGGAGTGGGTAGCCATGCCCTCCTCCAGGGGGATCTTCCTGATCCAGGGATTGAACCTGCCACTCTTAAATCTCCTGTATTGGCAGGCGAGGTCTTTACCACTAGCCCCAGTGTTGCTCAGAACCCATGCATGGCTCCCAGTTTCTTACCATGTCAAGCCCATGCTCCGAGGCTGACATTCAGCCCCTTTCCATTTGTCCACTGGCCCAGGCTTGTTCCAGCAGCCTCAGCTCCTGTGTGGTCCTTCTGAGCTTCCAAGTAACAGGACCGTCTGACATTCCCCAGGGACATCTTGATGTTCCTCCCTGTGATCTTCATGCAGACTGGTGGGCGCCTCCCTCCTGCTGGAGGAGCAGCCCGCGTGGAACCTTTCCTGATGCTGCTTTCTGGCTCGTTCTCCTGCTGGCGTGGGTTTCTCCCTCCCACGAGCTCCATTCCTACGACTCCTTCCCTAGCCGGTGTTACATATTCATTTATGTGACTGCACTGGGTCTTCGTTGCAGGGCAGGTGGATCTGAGTTGCCGCACATGAACCCTTGTGGGATCCAGCTCCCTGGTGAAGGACTGAACGCAGGCCGCCTGCACTGGGAGCGCGGAGTCTTAGCTGCTGGACCACCAGGGAAGTCCCAGGAGTTACCTGTTTTAGACATAGGAGAATCTTTCATCTCTGCCTGACACAGAGTAGGCATTCAGGAGCGGCTGCTGGAAGGTGGACACGCCTGGCTGGTCGGGACTTGCTGTGCAGAAACACTGGTCACTTGGCAATGTTTGCTGAGTTCCACGTGTCTAACATCTGGGGGGTTTAGACAATGTAGGCCTTCCCTCATTTTTCCTTAAAGCTGTAGCTCCTCAAAGACAATTCTGGTGTGCTGGTTATATCTCTGCCTCCCTCCATCTGATGGGGACAGATTAATAAGTGGTTTGGCTGTGCATGTGAATTTTCAGCCTGTCCTTATTATCAGAAAATTGGATTTTACGCAGCTTTACCCTTTCACAGAGGGGCTGCTCAAGAGAGACAGAGCCCTGTGTCCTGTGCCAGCCCAGGAAGAGAGATAGGGGGCTGAGGGGTCTCCAAATGTTGGGGGCAAGAAGCCCACGGACTAGTGATGGGAGAAAGGGCCCCGAGTACACGGTGGGTTTGAGTCCCTCTCGTCAACAGAAAGAACTCCTGCCCTTAACCTGCCAGCGCACCGTCTCTCGTCTAGTCTCCCCCCCACCCGCCGCTGGATGTCCTTGATGTGTTGGAGATTTGCAGCCAGGCAGGGGAAAAAGTGAGGCAGCAGTGATTTCCTGGGGAGGACAGGCAAGGGAGGCTCTGCCTTGTGTAAAAATAGGGTCTGCACTGCAGACGGATAAACATCAGATTTGCATATTAGCTCAGCCGCTAAGTTCCCTGCTCAGCCCTCCTCTCTTTTTTTTTATATGCTAGCTCATGGAAAATATGACTTATTTCATTCAAAGGTTCTTGAAGGAGCCAGGAGAAGATAAGGCGAAGTTAGAACCAAGAGTTTAGCCCTGCAGAACTAAAAGATCAGATGTTGTGTGTGTGTAAGAGACAGAGGTTCTCCATGAATACTTGGTAACATCTTGAGGTGGTGATATAGATTTGGAATTGTGAGAAATTTCTCAACCACAAACCAGTCAGTTGACGAATTCTTTGCTAACCAGCTGGTTTGCAGTAGGTTCTGTGGGCTGAGGGAAGTGAGAAGCATGGTTCCTCTCCTCAGGAAGCTTATACTCCACCCAAGAATGCCAGGCTGCCGTGTCCTTTTTGTAAGGATGATGTTCTGGTTATTTAACCAAGGGCAGCAGCGTCAGTCAAGCTGTAGAGACAGCAGGTGTACACAGCTAGGACGACCGGCCCTATGTGTCTGTCCTGCTTGAAAACTAGCACTTGCATTACCTTTACCAGAGTATTTCCGTTTGTATGAGTGTCTTGGGTTGGTATGTTCCTGTGTGCTGAGTCGCTTCAGTCGTGTCTGACCCTTTGCGACCCCATGGACCGTAGCCCACCACGCTCCTCTGTCCATGGGATTCTCCAGGCAAGGATACTGGAGTGGGTTGCCATGCCCTCCTCCAGGGGATCTTCCCGACCTAGGGATCGAACCTGTGTCTCTTACGTCTCCCTGCGTTGGCAGGTGGGTTCTTTACCACTGGCGCCACCTGGGAAGTGTACTGGTTGGTATAGCCAAAAGTTTCTGGGAGAATTTCTAACCTTGGAATGACAGAGAGGGCTTCCTGGAGGAGGTGGATCTGACCTGAACCTTGAACAGAAGGATCGTGTATCACATTCTTTGGTTTCACTCTTTGTAGCTCCTGGTAATTGGAGGTGGGTGAATTAAAATCTCTTCTGCTCCTACAGTCTTGCGGTCAAGTGATGCATGGGAAGGAAAGAGTCCAGATCTGAATTCTGCCACGTGTGCAAACATTTATTTAGTGGCAGGTACAAAATCTGCCACTGAACCTGTTCTCTGTCTTGAGGTTCTCCAACAAGTACCTTGTAGGAAGGATTCATCTGAGCTTTGGCAGTTCTATTCTGTGGGCTGGAGCGGACACCCTGCAGTCTGATGGAGGGACAGAACTTTGAAGTGAAGGGACAGAGAAGCAGGGGAGTGTTAGGAGAAAGGTGAGCTAGTAAACTCTCACATGCAGCTTTAGATATCATTATTGAAATCATTTGAATTGTGGCGATGTCTGGAACTGAATTTCTGACTGGGACCATTCAGATGCTAGCTCAGACCTTGTGGAATGTGGATTCTGCATTTGGGCACTGTTAGTTTTAAGAACTGGGTGTTGTTTTTCAAATCCTAGAAGATGATGCCAGATGCCTCCTGAGAAATCTGTATACTGGTCAAGAAGCAACAGTTAGAACCTGACATGGAACAACGGACTGGTTCCAAATTGAGAAAGGAGCGTCAAAGTTGTATATTGTCACCCTGCTTATTTAACTTATATGCAGAGTACATCATGTGAATTGCCAGGCTGGATGAAGCACAAGCTAGAATCAAGACTGCTGGGAGAAACATCAATAACCTCAGATATGCAGATGACACCACCTTTATGGCAGAAAGCAAAGAGGAACTAAAGAGCCTCTTGATGAAAGTGAAAGAGGAGAGTGAAAAGCTGGCTTAAAATTCAGTATGCAAAAAACAAAGCTCATGGCATCCGGTCCCATCACTTCATGGCAAATAGATGGGGAAACAATGGAAACAGTGTCAGACTTTATTTTCTTGGGTTCCAAAATCACTGCAGATAGTGACTGCAGCCATGAAATTAAAAGACGCTTGCTCCTTGGAAGAAAAGCTATGAGCAACCTAGATAGCATGTTAAAAAGCAGAGACATTACTTTGTTGACAAAGGTCTATCTAGTCAAGGCTATGGTTTTTCCACTAGTCATGTATGGGTGTAAGAGTTGGACTATAAAGAAAGCTAAGTGCTGAAAACTGATGGTTTTGAACTGTGGTGTTGGAGAAGATTCTTCCGAGTCCCTTGGACTACAAGGAGATCCAACCAGTCCACCCTAAAGGAAATCAATCCTGAATATTCATTGGAGGGACTGATGCTAAAGCTGAAGCTCCAGTACTTGGCTACTAGATTCGAAGAACTGACTCATTGGAAAAGATCCTGATGCTGGGAGAGATTGAAGGCAGGAGAAGAAGGGGACGACAGAGGATGAGATGGTTGGATGGCACCACTGACTTGATGGACTTGAGTTTGAGTAAACTCTGGGAGTTGGTGATGGACAGGGAAGCCTGGCATGCTGCAGTCCATGGGGTCGCAAAGAATCAGACACAACTGAGTGACTGAACTGACTGATCTTTAAGAACAGTCCCTTGGGGTAGATGAGGTTGTTTGCACAACACATCCTATGTAAGTGCTCCAATAGATGGGATTCTGAGAGTAGGAGGAGCAGAGTTCAGGGTGGCTTGGAGCTGAAATTTGGGGAGAGATGTGGGGGAGTGGGGAAGAGGAAACACTCCGTCTCCCAGTACATCCCCTAAAAGTGGTGCCTGTCACCATTCTTAAGAAGGTTACTACCTTTTAAAATCATGACATGACAGATGATAAGTCTGTTAAGAAAGAAATTAGAAGCAGCCTCTGGGTAACAGTGAGATCGTGGGCCCATGGGATATGTGAAGGGTGGCATCTCTATGTGCAGAACTGACTGAAGCTACTTTGAGGATCACAGTGGCTGCTGAAAAATTCAGGATAAGTGAGGGTTATTCCATCATAATTTTGCTCCTGGGTTTCATGAAGGCAGTTCTCCAGCTAAATTCAGTCACCCGTGTAGACATTTGGTAGGCAAGTGGTGGAAGCCGGTTCATACCTGTCCATCTCATGGGCCCAATGAGGTCGTTTTAGGGGCTTCTTTTCTTTTAGGAGCCACTGCCATGCATGGAGTGTTACTTCCACGGATATTTTTACGGAGTCTAAGCTTAACAGAGGATGAGATGGTTGGATGGCATCACTGACTCAATGGGCATAAGTTTGGGCAAACTCCGGGAATTAGTGATGAACAGGGAGGCCTGGCGTGCTGCTGTCCGTGAAGTTGTAAAGAGTCGGACACGACTGAACGGAAGTGAAGCTTGCTTTGCTTGCAATATGAAGGCCAATAAATCAGATAAGGTGTGGAGGCAGGGAATACAACTTTATTCGGAAAGCTGGCAGGCTAAGTAAGAAGAAGGCAGCCTAAGGTCTCCAAGTAACCATCTTATCAGGCGCTGAATGCGTTTCTTTTGTAGAACTTACAGGGGGAGGGGGTGAGGAAGTACAATGGCCATTAATGCTGTAAATCTCAGAATGGCCATCCTGGGGGAGGAGATGTGTTTCTTATTTCTTGCAGCCATTCATAGGTGTAGAGAAGTCAGGGTGTTGCCCTGAATAAAAGAAAGGCATTTTGGTTTAACATTCAGGCAGAGGGGCAAGGTTCCAGAGGCACAGGCACACCATTTTGTACAGATAGGATCCTTTCAGTAAACAAAAGCAACAGGAAGCAAAGGTTAAAGTAACACATGAAGTCAGATCTTATTCTTCCCTGTAACACCGTGACATGATGGACAGAGAAACAATCTGATGTCAGGTGCCCTGAAGTTCTCCAACTTGTAGATTCATACAGGGCCTTTGAAGAGGTCCTCAGGGCCATCACTGAGAGTGTATGTGTGTGTGTGTGTGTGTGTATGTGTCTATATATATATATATATAGAGTTACTTTAAAAATTAATTTTATTTTTAACCAAAAGATAATTGCTTTATAGAATTATGTTGGTTTCTGCCAAACATCAACATGAATCAGCCATCAGTTCAGTTCAGTCGCTCAGTCGTGTCCGACTCTTTGCGACCCCATGAATTGCAGCACGCCAGGCCTCCTTGTCCATCACCAACTCCTGGAGTTCACTCAGACTCAAGTTCATCGAGTCAGTGATGCCATCCAGCCATCTCATCCTCGGTCGTCCCCTTCTCCTCCTGCCCCCAATCCCTCCCAGCATCAGGGTCTTTTCTAATGAGTCAACTCTTCGCATGAGGTGGTCAAAGTACTGGAGTTTCAGTTTCAGCATCATTCCCTCCAAAGCAATCCCAGGGCCGATCTCCTTCAGAATGGATTGGTTGGATCTCCTTGCAGTCCAAGGGACTCTCAAGAGTCTTCTCCAACACCACAGTTCAAAAGCATCAATTCTTTGGCACTCTGCCTTCTTCACAGTCCAACTCTCACATCCATACATGACCACAGGAAAAACCATAGCCTTGACTAGACGGACCTTAGTCGGCAAAGTAATGTCTCTGCTTTTGAACATGCTATCTAGGTTGGTCATAACTTTTCTTCCAAGGAGTAAGCGTCTTTTAATTTCATGGCTGCAGTCACCATCTGCAGTGATTTTGGAGCCCAAAAAAATAAAGTCTGACATTGTTTCTACTGTTTCCCCATCTATTTCCCATGAAGTGACAGGATCGGATGCCATGATCTTCGTTTTCTGAATGTTGAGCTTTAAGCCAACTTTTTTACTTTCCTCTTTCACTTTCATTAAGAGGCTTTTGAGTTCCTCTTCACTTTCTGCCATAAGGGTGGTGTCATCTGCATATCTGAGGTTATTGATATTTCTTGATTCCAGCTTGTGTTTCTTCCAGTCCAGCGTTTCTCATGATGTACTCTGCATAGAAGTTAAATAAGCAGGGTGACAATATACAGCCTTGACGTCCTCCTTTTCCTATTTGGAACCAGTCTGTTGTTCCGTGTCCAGTTCTAACTGTTGCTTCCTGACCTGCATATAGGTTTCTCAAGAGGCAGGTCAGGTGGTCTGGTATTCCCATCTCTCTCAGAATTTTCCACAGTTTATTGTGATCCACACAGTCAAAGGCTTTGGCATAGTCAATAAAGCAGAAATAGATGTTTTTCTGGAATCAGCCATAGGGATACATATATCCCCTCCCTCTTGAAACTCCTGTTGGAGGGATTGTGTAATTTCTTATGTCTCGCTGCAGCTAAGATTTGAAATGTCGGACCAGTGTTACAGCTTGGTTACAGCTCCGTTTTATTCCAAAAAACATAGTATCCTTGAGGTGTGAGGGCAGGCCAACCTCAAAAAAGGAGAGGCTCAATATTGGCTCCTTTTTTATATGTTTTGTCTTCTCCCCCGGAACCTGCCCTGTGTAAACTGGGCTGGCCAGGAGGGTGTTTGTTTCATCAGAGGTTCTCCAGGCCCCGAATCTTCTTAGGCTTTTTTTTCTTTGTCTTTTGGCCACTGCCATTTTAAACTCCTTCCCTGGTAGTTCAGAGGTTAAAGCGTCTGCCTACAATGCGGGAGACCTGGGTTCGATCCCTGGGTTGGGAAGATCCTGTGGAGCAGGAAATGGCAACCCACTCCAGTATTCTTGCCTGGAGAATCCCATGGACGGAGGAGCCTGGTTGGCTACAGTCCATGGGGTCACAAAGAGTCCTACACAACTGAGCAACTTCACTTCACTTTTCCTATTCCAACTGTCCCTGCCCCGCCCCACCCCATTTTAAGTTAATTTTTAATTGAAAGATAATCACTGTATAGAATTCTGTTGGTTTCTGCCAAACATCAACATGAGGTCAGCCATAGGTATACATATGTCCCCTATAAAACCCCCTGGGGTAGGAGTTCCCTGAGTCATACAGCGAATACCCGTTGGCTGTACATTTTACATATGGTAATATAAGTTTCCATGTTAACCTCTCCATATCCCCCTGTGCTTGCACACTTGACTTTGTATAGGGTAGAGAAGAGAAATGATTTTCAGGTTGTTTTAATGTGTCTGATAGGAATCACCAATAACTGGCAAGTTCAGACTTTACCTGGTATAACTCACGTGATTTAATACAGTTTTACATTTTTACAGGACTTCCCTGGTGGCTCAGACGGTAAAGCGTCTGCCTACATTGCGGCAGACCCAGGTTCGATCCCTGGGTTGGGAAGATCCTCTGGAGAAGAGAATGGCAACCCACTCCAGTACTCTTGCCTGGAAAATCCCATAGACTGAGGAGTCTGGACCATGGGGTTGCAAAGAGTCAGAGATGACTGAGAGACTTGTCTTCACTTCTGACAAACAAAAAAACCCAATGGAGCCTTCCTTTGTAAAGTTCACACTTAAAAATGCTTAGCTATCTATATAGTCGTTCAGCTGTTCTTTTCTGGGGAATTTTCCTGGCCTGGTGAAGTTGTTGTTTCTTCTGTGGGGGAATCTTTTTGGCCGGAGGATTGAACCCTGGTCTTCAGCATTGTAGACAGATGCTTTACCGCCTGAGCCACCAGGAAAGCTCCAGTTACACTGACTAAAACACCATGCTGAGAAACCCAGATCACAGTGCTATTCTTACCAAAAAGTGTCTATTTTTTTGTACCGTCAAAGATCAGCCTTGCCGAAGCAAGGCCTCAAAAAATTAGTTTAACAACTCAAGGTTGTTTCTCTCCACGGAAATCTTTAGTAAAAGGCGAAAGATTTATGCGATTATGAAGAGAAACCAGAGTATGCTGTTGGTTTGCTTAGCTTGCGCCTCCCAGTAACCGCAACTCCTATTGCACTGATGGTGGTTCTGTTTCCCAAGGGTTACTTTCTGCCTAAAGTTTAAACAAGGAATTGTGTAAGCAAACTTCTCATAGTTAGAAATGTTGAGCTGAAAAAAAATATTATTTTAAGCCTGAAAAGATTGTACTCTGCAGGGTATGATGGGTATGCAAATGAGAAGTCTGAGTCATCAACTTCCCAGCAACACTTTCGTCCTCATAGCTGTACCTCTGGAGCCGCCACTAGGGGGCGAAGCAGAGGTCCACGTGGCTGGGCGCTCATCCTCGTGGTTCAAGCACGGAAACCGCAGGTTTTCTAAATTGTGTATTGTGACTTCGAATGTGCTGCTTTTCCTTTTCTTTCGCTAACCATCAGCACAGTTAAAATACAGAGCCAGGAATAACTCCCTTGCTGCCTCTTTCTAGTCATGCCCATCCTGTTCTCCCTATCCTTAACCCTTGGAAGCCACTGTTTTGTTATCTATCCCCAGATTTTGTCTTTTGAGAGTTTTCTATAAAGAGAATCATGCGTATGTAACCTTTTGAGACTGGCTCTCTTCCCGCCACCTGGCCCCTCCAGGTTAATGTCCTTGAGATTCATACTTTTTGTGTGTCAAGAGTTTGTTGCTTTTCTCTGCAGAAAAGAGGTGGTCCGCAGTTTGTTTAACCATTTGATCCTGCAGGACATTTGTTTGTTTCCAGCTTTTGACTATTATAAACCTGATGTGAATATTTTGTACAGGTCTTTCTGTGGACTTAAGTTTTATTTTCTCAGGGATAAATACCCAGGTATTTGATAGCTGGATTGTATGATAAGTTTATGTTTGATTTTATAAGAAAACTGTACAAACTTTTTTCCAAATGGCTCTACCATTTTATATTCCCACCAAAAAAATGTATGAGATACTTAGTTTCTCTGCATATTTGCCAGTACCTGGCATTATTAGCAATTTAAATTTTAGTTATTCTGATAGGTATGTAGTGATATGTCATGATTTTAATTTGCATTTCCCTAATGGTTAAAAGCTGGTTTTAGAAAAGGCAGAGGAACCAGAGATCAAATTGCCAACATCCGTTGGATCATGGAAAAAGCAAGAGCGTTCCAGAAAAACATCTATTTCTGCTTTATTGACTATGCCAAAGCCTTTGACTGTGTGGATCACAATAAACTGTGGAAAATTCTGAGAGAGATGGGAATACCAGACCACCTGACCTGCCTCTTGAGAAATCTGTATGCAGGTCAGGAAGCAACAGTTAGAACTGGACATGGAACAACAGACTGGTTCCAAATAGGAAAAGGAGGACATCAAGGCTGTATATTGTCACCCTGCTTGTTTAACTTCTATGCAGAGTACATCATGAGAAACGCTGGATTGGAAAAAACACAAGCTGGAATCAAGATTGCCAGGAGAAATATCAATAACCTCAGATACGCAATGACACCACCCTTATGGCAGAAAGTGAAGAGGAGCTCAAAAGCCTCTTGATGAAAGTGAAAGAGGAGAGTGAAAAAGTTGGCTTAAAGCTCAACATTCAGAAAACGAAGATCATGGCATCCGGTCCTGTCACTTCATGGGAAATAGATGGGGAAACAGTAGAAACAGTGTCAGACTTTATTTTTTGGGGCTCCAAAATCACTGCAAATGGTGACTGCAGCCATGACATTAAAAGACGCTTACTCCTTGGAAGAAAAGTTATGACCAACCTAGATCGAAGATCATGGCATCCGGTCCTGTCACTTCATGGGAAATAGATGGGGAAACAGTAGAAACAGTGTCAGACTTTATTTTTTGGGGCTCCAAAATCACTGCAAATGGTGACTGCAGCCATGACATTAAAAGACGCTTACTCCTTGGAAGAAAAGTTATGACCAACCTAGATAGCATATTCAAAAGCAGAGACATTCCTTTGCTGACTAAAGTCCATCTAGTCAAGGCTATGGTTTTTCCTGTGGTCATGTGTGGATGTGAGAGTTGGACTGTGAAGAAGGCAGAGTGCCAAAGAATTGATGCTTTTGAACTGTGGTGTTGGAGAAGACTCTTGAGAGTCCCTTGGACTGCAAGGAGATCCAACCAGTCCATTCTGAAGGAGATCAGCCCTGGGATTTCTTTGGAGGGAATGATGCTGAAGCTGAAACTCCAGTACTTTGGCCACCTCATACGAAGAGTTGACTCATTAGAAAAGACCCTGATGCTGGGAGGGATTAGGGGCAGGAGGAGAAGGGAATGACAGAGGATGAGATGGCTGGATGGCATCACTGACTCCATGGACATGAATCTGAGTGAACTCCGGGAGTTGGTGATGGACAGGGAGGCGTGGCATGCTGTGATTCATGGGGTCGCAAAGAGTTGGACATGACTGAGCGACTGAACTGAATGGTTAAAAGAGGTTGAACATATTTTCATGTGCTTATCTGTCATCTCTATATCCTCTTTGGTGAAATTCTATGCATATCTTTTGCCAGTTTTAACTTGGATTTGTTTGCTTTATTTTTACTGTTGAGTTCAGAGTTCTCTATAGAGTCTGAATACTAGTCCTTTGTCAGATGAATGGCTTGCAAATATAATTTCACAGTCATTACTTTGATTTTTTTATTCTCTTAGTAGGGTCTTTCAAGATGTCCAGTTTATCTTTTTTTTCTCTTACAGACTGTGCTTTTGGTGGCATGTCTGAGTGTTCTTGGCCTAGTTGTATGACCCAAAGATTTTCTCTTTTTTTCTCAAAAGTTTCCTAGTTTTGCATTTTACCTTTAAATCTAAATCTTTAAATCCTTTAAATCTGTGATCCCTCTTGGATTGTTATATTAATTTAGGTAGAGATTTCTGTCCAGTTGCTACTGCACCTTTTGTTGAAAAGACAAATTCCTCTATTGAGTTGTTTTGCACCTGCATCATAAATCAATTGGCCAAACTTGTATGGCTGTATTTCTGTGTTCTCATTTCTGTTCCATGAATCTTTGTATCTGTCTTTACACCACCAGCACATTTTCTTAATTACTGGTAAGTTTTAAATAATATAATTTAACTTTATTCTTTTTTCTCAAAGATTTTTTTAGCTTATTTTGTTCCTTTGTGTCTTTCCAAATATTTGCTTTAGAATAAGCTTTTCTGTATCTACAAAACATCTTGCTTGGATTTTGATAGAATTCTGTTAAACTTATAGATCTATTTGGAAAACTGATGTCTTCTTTATATTGAATTTTCCAGTCCATGGACACTGTATATTTGTAGATTTATTTACATCTTTTTTGAATTTACTTCATTAATATTTTGTAGTTTTTAGCCGTCTAAATTCTATGCATTTCTGGGGGGTTAGATTTATACCTAAGTATTTCTATTTTTTAGTTTTTATAAATGGTTTACATTTTAAATTTCAATTTCCACATGTTCTTTGCTAGTATATAGATGTACAATTGGCTTTTATTGAGTAGGCCAAAAAGTTCATTTTGGTTTTTTCATAAGATGTTATTAACATGTTGATCTTATATTCTATAAGATCATAACTGTATATTCTGTAAGATCGTAACTGGTCTTTAACTTTTCTGGACTTATTTAGTCCTAATTATTATTTTTTTTAAATTTCTTTTTGGCAGACTTGTTGAGTTTTTCTAAATAAACAATCATGACATCTACAAATCGGACATTTTCACGTCTTCCTTTTCGATCTATGTAATTCTTATTTTCTTATTGTGCTGGCTAGGACTTCCTGGACAATGTTGAAATATGAGTTATGAGAGTGTATGTCTTTGTTTTTTTCCCCAGTCTTAATCATTCAGTCTTTCCCCATTATGTATGATGTCTCTAAAGGTTTTTTGGTAGATGTTCATCTATCAAGTTGAGGACGTTTCCCTTTATTCCTACTTTTCTGAGAATTTTTATGAATTAGTGTTGAATTTTGTCCAGTGTTTTTTCTGCATCAATTGTTATGATCATGTGATTTTTCTTCTTAAGAATATGTTAATATGTTGGATTACTTTGATTAATTTTTGAATATTGAACCAGCCTTGTATCCCTGGGATTAAACTCCACTTGGTCTTGCTACGAGCTTTCCTAATAGCTCAGTTGGTAAAGAATCTGCCTGCAGTGCAGGAAACCCCAGTTCAATTCCTGGGTTGGGAAGATCCCCTGGAGAAGGGATAGGCTACCGACTGCAGTATTCTTGGGCTTCCCTTGTGGCTTGACTGCTAAAGGATCTGCCTGCAATGCGAGAGACCTGAGTTCAGTCCCTGGGTTGGGAAAATCCCCTGGAGAAGGGAAAGGCTATTCACAGTCCATGGGTTCGAAAAGAGTCAGACATGAGTGAGTGACTTTCACTGGTCCTGTTGTATAGTTTTTTCAGTATATGTGGCTGGACTACATATATAAAGATCTTTGACCTTTGTTGTGGCATGCAGGGTTTTTAGTTGAGGTGTGCAGCACCTTTAGTATAGCATACAAGCTCTTATTTGCAGCATAGTTCCCTGACCAGGGATCAAACCTGGCCCCTGCATTGGGAGCTTGGAGTCTTAGCCACTGGACCACCAGGCAATTCCTGACAGTTTTCTTGTCTGTGTTTATGTGTTCAGTGACTGATTATATATGATCTTGTATTTTTACTTTCAGATTTCATGTGTTTATTGTTAAATGTTCATAAAAGGAGTTGGGGAGTATTTCCCCTTTTAAGAGAGCATCTTTAGATGTCAGGTAGATTTCTTCTGTGAAACCACATCAGACTGGAGTTTTCTTTTTGTGGATTTCAAAACTATGAATTCAATTTGTTTGGTTAAAATGATGTTTTCTTATTGTGTGAGTTTTGGTAGTTTGTGCTTTTTGAGGAATTAGCCCATTTATTCTAGGTTGTCAAATTTATGTATGTAGAGTTTTTCTTAGTATGCCTTATTATCCTCATAAGATCTGTGGAGTTTGTAGTGGTAACCTTTTTATTCCTGATTTTGGTAATTTGGGTCAGCTTCTTTTTTATTTTTTGTTTGTTTTTTTTTTAGAAGTTTGTGAACTTACTGACTTTTACAGAGAACCAGCTTTTTGTTTCATGAGTGTTTTCTGTTTGGGATTTTGTTGATTTCTGCTCTTTATTTCCTTCTTCTTGCTTGCTCTGTGTTTATTTTGTTCCTTATTTTCTAGTTTCTTAGAGTCTTGATATTTTTACTCTAATATAACTGTTTAGTGTTTTGTATTTTCTAAGCAGTACCTCAGCTAATATTTTGATGAATTCTTCTTAGTTTTATTCAGTTCTAATTATTTTCTATTTCCCTCAAGACTTCCTCTTTGACTTGTGTTGTTTAGAAAAGCATTTGGAGATTTTCCTATTATCTCTTTGATACGGATTTCTAGTTTGATTCCATTGTTGTCAGAGAGTATACTCTGTATGTTGAAATTCTTTTAAATTTGTTGGCCTTTGTTATTTGGCCTAGAATATCATCTTTTGTGGTTGAATGTTCCATGGGAGCTTGAATAGAATGTGTATTCTGATGTTGTTGAATGGCATATTCTATAAATGTTGATTAGATCCTGCTGGTTGGTAGTGGCAAGTGTCTTTGTATCCTTAATGATTCATCTGGTGTAACTAATGGTTAGTCTTAATGATCTGTTTGGTAGTTTTATCAGTTGCTGTGAGAGAAATGTTAACGTCTCCAACTATAGTGGTGGATTTCTCTGTTTCTATCTGTTCTGTCGGCTTTTGCTCATATATTTCACAGCTTTATTATTTGGTGCATACATGTTTAGGGATGTTATGTCTTCATGATGGATTGATTCTTTTGTCATTACTTAATGATCCTTTTTGACTCTTGTGATTTTCTTTCACTGAAATGTACTTCATCTGATATTAGTGTAGTCACTACTGCTTTCTTTTGATTAATATTTGTAATTCAGTTCAGTTCACTTGCTCAGTTGTGTCTGACCCTTTGGGCCCCCATCTAGTGGACAAAGGGGCAGAGTGAGAGGATACATGGGAGAACCCTCCCACCTGCTCATTTTCCTGGTCTTTCATGCAGGATGCAGAACTGAGAGAGAGAGATGCTAAGTGAGATTATGAGAAGCTCCCATCCTTCCACCTGGACAGATGATGGCAATAACATCAGTTTTTCCTTTTTCTCTCTTTTATTATTCTTATCTTTCTTCATTGACCTGCCCCAGGGCCCTTCAACATTTTGGGATTCCATCTGGAGTTCCAGTTTGTTGGTATTTGCCCACCACAGAGATGTTACATATTAATGAGCTTTCTTTCTTTCTTTTTTTTTTTTAAATAAGGAGCATACTTTATTTTAATATCAGTTGCTAGAACTGAACAATGGGTTTCTGGGTACCCAGAGGCAGAAATAAAGTTTCTTTTCATAAATTTTTCTTGACTGTATGAAGACTCTCTAAAAAGAAAGCAAATTCTTTGAGCATGGGGGCCATTTTAGGGGCCACGGCTCCCAAAGGGCTGCGTACATGCATGCTCAGTTATGTCAACTCTTTACGACTCCATGGACTGTAGCCCACCAGGCTCCTCTGCCCATGGGATTCTCCAGGCAAAAGAATACTGGGGTGGATTGTCATGTCCTCCTCCTGGGATCTTCCAACTCAGGGATCAGACCTGTGTCTCCTGCACTGGTAGGCAGATTCTTTACCGCTGTGCCACTTAAGGGCTGGGACCAGTTTTTTCTCCATGTTACTGTGACTTTGTCTTTTTGTTATTCTGGAGAAGTGACACTAATGAGATGATGATTTATTAGCATAGTTTGTAGCTGGGAAATCTTGTGAGCTTATATAATTTGCTGTCTAGTGATTCTATTCTATTGCTTTTTTTTTTTTTTTTTTGGTCTTGATCCTTAACGTATTTATCAGCTTTATTACTTATTTACAACTATTTCTCCACATGCCTTGTAGAAAATATGGTTAGTGTTTTTCCAGTTTGAGAGACATGAGGAATATAATATAGGTTTTGTGTCTTTGATTTCATACTAGAATTTAATATTTCTTTAAAAGAAATTGGTTCTTTGTTAGCTTTTGGAAGAAAGGGAGAAATGTGGACTAGATAAAGTGGGGAGAGAGAATCTATAGATGTTTCATCACATAAGCTCATGTGTTGTGAATAATCTGGAGCAACTTATAGAAAGTAGGGAAATGGAGGAGTAGCCAGGGGATGTTATTGAGTTTGGACTGGCACCTAGGTTGAAGAGATCTAGAGAATACATCCACATTAATTAGGACCCCTTGACGAATGAAGTCATCTCGAGAGGTTTTTACTTCCCTCCTTGTGTGGAAGACCTCCCTCCCCCATTATACCCTCGCCCCATGTCCCAGGCTTAGATCCTGAGGGTCAGCTAAGAGACTGGATGGTACATGGTAAACAGTACCGTTTGTGTTGGTCCTGTTGATGGCATCCTCAGCCTTATGAGCATCTGCATCTCCTGAGCAGATGGTAAAGACATTTAAGCAGAGATTTGTTGTTTACAGGAGGAAAAAAAGTTTTGTTAGTGGAAACATTTTATCTTTCAGGAGATGTTGGTTGGGGAAAGAGTGTTGTCTCTGGGAACTGTGGGCAGTAAAATGATTCAGTTCAGATTATTTTAGAAATAGAAAATCATCCTTTGGAAGATAAAGAAAACTCTTCCATTAATTGCTAGATTAATCATTAGCCCGAGTTCACCCAGAGAACAGTACTGCTTCTGTGCAGAATCCCTACAAATTAATTCTATTTTTTCTTTTCCCTTTGGAAGTTTATAGGCCATTGAAGTGAGCTGTTGCCTTTGAACGTGCAGGGGAATGTTTTTGGATTCAAGTATCTTATAAAGGTCTTCTCTATTTATAGATAACTTTGCTCAGTGTGTTTGGGAGTTAGGTATGGTCTCAAAATAAATAATATGCACATAATACTGTTTAGGAAATAGATACGCAACAGTGTTCAGTATTTCTGCTCTCCTTATTTTTCCATATCTGAGGAGAAAATAGTTATGGTAATGAAAAATATAGACTGCTGGGGTCCAGCCCCGGTGGATCCAGGGAATGTGAAGGGGGGACGGAGTTGGTGAAGAGAGATTTATTTAATTAGAAATATAAGATTAGATTAGGAAAGAATAGTGTAGTAGGAAAAATAGTGGAGAAAAGAGGCTGAATAACTTGGTTTACGTGGAGAGCTAATAAAACCTCGAGACAAGAGGTTTGCACCATCTACGTTAGGCCACCGGCACCCGTTTGAATAGCAGAGGGTGCCCCGCCTTGGGCTCCCTCTCGTGTGGGTCTTAAAAGCCAGGGCAAGTAAGTAGACATGGCGAGCCTCCACGCCCCAGATGGGAATTCAGCCAGAAAATAGAGTAAAGAAGACACGGGGAGACTGGTGAGCGAGGCCCAATAACTTTATTTTTAAAAGGACTTTTATACCTTTCTCACAAATGATGTTGTGTACATTATTTTCTGGCCTTGGAGGCCTGTGAAACATTTTAAGACCCTCTTTTGATAAAAGCTGCTCAACCAGAAAACTTATTTTCCCTTGAAGTGTTTTTTCTTTATATTTCTAATCTATGTCAGCCTCAGAAAGTATCAAACAAAGTTGTATTTTCATGAAGCAAAGGTGCAGTAAGTTATAACAAAGAAAGAACCAATTCGCTCAAAAGTCTGATGTGGTTAGTTTCAAGGCTACACTTGTTTTTCTTACATTCCAACTATGTTAACTAATGCACTCCCAGGTGCACAGTGGATAAGAAATGAGGGAACTTAGCAACAAGCATTGGCCCAATAATGAAATCCTACACCTGCACTACTCTATAACTTTTAACTCTTTGAAAGGCTTTATGTTTTAGGCTTCCCATGCCTTTCACAGTTGGGGGGCTGTAAACAATCACAAATTGTGAAAGTCTCTAACTGTCAGGCAAGTTAGAGAGCCGTCAGAGGGGTTTGAGCTGAAACACTCCTTTTATATGCAGGAGACTGTTAACTGGAGCCCTAAGTTAATTCCTTTTAGAGGAAGGTGATCGGGGATGGCCCCCTGTTATGTCAGAAGAGTGGAAAGCACAGTACAGTAAGGCAGGCAGACTCTGGTTTTGGGGGTAGATGCTCAGGAAAACCCAGAGGGAACCTCTGAAGTCAGATCATGCCTTTGCGTATGTCTGGCTTCCTTCCTCATGACCTTTGCCACGGGCGGGATTCCTCATGCTGGCTCCCAGCAATAGACTAGTGGGCAAGGTAGATAGTTTCCTATTTGGGTTTTGAAATACAGAAATAGATGCACTCATGAATATAAAACACTGCTTTCATTATCCAGTTCTAGAACACTCCTTGGCGGAGAAGGCAATGGCACCTCACTCCAGCACTCTTGCCTGGAGAATCCCATGGATGGAGGAACCTAGTAGGCTGCAGTCCATGGGGTTGCTAAGAGTCGGATACGACTGAACAACTTCACTTTCACTTTTCACTTTCATAGGTTGGAAAAGGAAACATGACCCACTCCAGTGTTCTTGCCTGGAGAATCCTAGGGATGGAGGAGCCTGATGGGCTACTGTCTATGGGGTCACACAGAGTCAGCACGACTGAAGTGACTTAGCAGCAGCAGCAGCAGCAGCAGAACACTCCTTGGACTTATCTACCCGGTGTTTTTCCCCTCCATTTCATTTCTCTCCACTCAATAGACTTATTTCAGAATAGTGTTCTTCACAGTGAATAACTTTCATAATGCTTCTATTATAAAATTAGGGCTGGATTGCAGTCAGAAAACAAATCCTTTCCAAAATATATTGATCAGGGTTCCATTGCAGATAACAGCATCCACTCCAGTCAGCTTAAGCAGAAAGACTTTATTGCAGGGATTTATGGCACCCCACTCCAGTACTCTTGCCTGGAAAATCCCATGGACGGAGGAGCCTGGTAGGCTCCAGTCCATGGAGGGTTGCTAAGAATCAGGCACGACTGATTGACTTGACTTTCACTTTTCACTTTCATGCATTGGAGAAGGAAATGGCAATCCACTCCAGTATTCTTGCCTGGAGAATCCCAGGGACAGAGGAGCCTAGTGGGCTACCGTCCATGGGGTTGCACAGAGTCAGACATGACTGAAGTGACTTAGCAGCAGACATTTCAGAATAGTCAAAAGGACTGTGGGGAACGGGCAGTAAGTAAGCTCCTGGAGCAATTGGCAGAGCCACCCTATAAAACTGCGGCTTCAGCCCAGCTCCCAGGTTGAGAACTGAGGGCTCTGGTGCACTCGCAAAAGCTGCCTCATCAAATACAGCCCCTCCGGACTGACTGGGCCCTGGCGTCTCCACCATGACTCCTGCAGGAAAACAAGGGCCTCTGCCACCATTCTTACAGAATTCTCAAAGCCCATACGTTTTTATGTTCATTCTTTCACCTTCAAGTCTTCATGTATGTATTTCCTCGTCAGAAACTAAGTCCTAAGGAGACATGCTAGCTACACGGAATTTTGGGAAATGGAGTTTTTTGCCTTCTAACCTCTGATGTATAGGATCATGCTAGGAGCGGTTGAGGAGTGTTGATTGAGGCTCCCACATGGAGCAGATATTTTATTTTGAGGAGAAGGTTAAGATGGTTGCTGTCCCATGGCCTTTTAGATGTTGCCCTTTGCTGAATTCAGATGTTCTCCTTTCATTAACCATGGATTCATTCCTTTTCAGTCCAGTTTCTAGAACCTTTCTTTTGACTAGGTTTGAGGGAATCTTGAGCAAGTCCACTCTCAGATTTCACCTATGAGTATCTCTGTCAGTTTCAGGACACAGAGCTGAAAACTTTCAGATTTTTGTTTCTGGGGCTATCAGCGTAAAATAGAGTTTGTTGATTTTTTTGTTTATTTATATATATTATTTACTTAACAAACATACAAAGTACTTAAGAAGTGTTCCAAGTGTTTTCCATATTTTAATTTATTTAAATCTTATAATTAAACCACAAGATAGGTCCTCTGTTATGACCATACTCTGTTTTGTCCATCTCTGTAGAGGGAGTAATTGATGTAACCAGAGAGTGGGCCTTGAGTGGTGAAGGTCATCCACGAGAAATACTCCATGAGTTTGTGTTCTCCAACTGCGATTATAAAGGCCTTTAAGGACAGGTGCCATTAAGGATTGTGCTTATGCTAGATTCTTAAAAATGATAAGACTCTTCATATATCATTCAGTTTATGCAACAAGCTTTTATTGAGCATCAGTACGTGTTGATTTCTTGGAGGATGTGCTGTTGCTTAATCGCTCAGTCATGTCCGACTCTCTGCGACCCCATGGACTGTAGCTCAGCAGGCTCCTCTGTCCATGGAATTCTCCAGACAAGAACACTGGAGTGGGTGGCCATGCCCTCCTCCAGGGGATCTGACCAACCCCAGGAATTGAACCCAGGCCTCCTGCACTGCAGGTAGATTCTTTACAGTCTGAGCCACCAGGGAAGCCCTTCGTGGAGGATCCAGTGCTGAATATGCATGTAGTCCTTGTTGTAAGGGGGATGCCACAGTTTGGAGAGGCAGCTCAGTAGCCTCTGATTCAAGGACAGTGTGATAAGTTGCCATGGTGAGTAACCGTGGTGCATCATGGAAGCATAGATGAAGGCCAGGGAGTCCATAATATAAGTGAATGGATGAGGAAAGCTTTTCCTGGGAAAGAGCTTGCTCGACCTAAGGCCTGAAGGACAGACAGGCCATCATTATCATGATGTTTGAGGGCAAGTTTTTCCAAGTTAAAGGGAGCAAAGGGTGGAAAGTGTCAGCCACGAGCACAGCATATCTGGGTAGTCAACGACGCTTTGTTGAGGAAGCCGGGAGGAAGGCTGAGTAGGATGGTGAAGAGGTGAGCAGAGTCAGGAAGAGCTGCATGCGTCCTGCTGATGTCTCTCGGGGTGCTAGGGGGGACCTGAAGAATACTAAGCTGGGGACTGGCTTGACCAGGGGTGGTCTTACAGCACCGTGAAGAGGAGACTGGATGGGGGAACAAGCCTAAATGCACAGAAGAGTCCCTGCCTTTGAAGTGTGTCCAGCAGAGGGAGGGAGATGTGTTTTCCCTGGATAAATAACCCAGGCTCGTGGGAGGGTTGCCCATGGCCTTCCTCTGCGCCAGCTGCAGAGCTCAGAGCTGATTGTAAATTAACAAAAAGTGCCATCCAGATGACCTGCTCTCACTAATAGGTAAGCGGTGGATCTAGGAGAAATGGTAAGCCTTTGGACCATCTCTGGCCCTTCACACGTTGCGTACGGTTTTTTGGAGCACAGCTCTCCCCATTTGTATAGGCCTTCCACGTGGCTGCCTTTGGACTACGCGCCACAGTTGAGTAGTTGCCACAGAGAC
Organism: Aepyceros melampus; assembly: GCA_006408695.1. Lineage (NCBI taxonomy): Eukaryota > Metazoa > Chordata > Mammalia > Artiodactyla > Bovidae > Aepyceros > Aepyceros melampus. The sequence continues at coordinate 30,805 of SJXQ01009877.1, read as the reverse complement.
TGCAAGTGGTACCTAACCTTTTTGACACTAGGGACTTGTTTTGTGGAAGACAGTTTTTCCATGGACTGGGAAGCAGGGGATGGTTTCAGGATGATTCAAGCGCACACATGTATCGTGCACCCTATTTCTAATCTAAGGCCCTTGTATAGCACAGGTCCTGGTGTCTAGCACAGGGAACTATCTTCAATATCCTATCATAAACTATAAAGGAAAAGAATGTGAAAAAGAATGTATATATGTATGTGTAACTGAATCATTTTGCTATACAGCAGAAATTAATTCAATGTTGTAAACCAATTTATAAACTGTTGTAAACCAGTTGTAATGTAAACCATTATAAACCAATTATACTTCAGTAAAATAAATTAAAAAAATTCTAATCAGATAAAGAAGGACTGACCAGCCTGAGGTCACGTAAGGACAGCTGAGAGAACTGGAACTCAAACCTGGGTCTCCTGAACATAAGCACAGTCTGGTCTCTGCCACACACAGCTCACCACTGGCTCTTTCAACCACTTGGAGAAAAAGGTCACTTTCCCTGTGTTGTAATAGACAAACTAGAGGTAATGACCCATAGTCCATGGGGTCGCAAAAGAGTCGGATATGACTGAGCGACTTTCACTTCCACTCCAAATCCATCCTGCTTATTGCTATCAAAATAATCGCACTGAAACAAGGGCTAGCAAGCTTTCATAAAGGGAGAGATGGTAAATATTTTCAGCTTGTGGGCTATAACAGGGATTGCCAACCTCCGGGTTGAGGACCAGTACCTTTTCTCAGATCAGCAGGGACATTGGATTAGAAGTAGGGTGCACTATAAACGTGTGAACTTGGATCAGCCTGAAACCATCTCCCACTTCCCATGGAAAAATTTTCTTCCACAAAACAAGTCCCTTGTGTCAAAAAAGGTTAGGTACCACTTGCAGTCTCTGTTGTGAAATTTCCAAGTTTCTTCCACTTGGAGAAAAAGGTCCCTTTCCCTTCATTTTGATAGATGCAAACTCGAAGTGACTATAGTACCTGCTGGAAACAGGCAGGCCTTCCTCTGAGGCCATCTGTTATAGTCACTTTCCCTCATGTTCTTGGTGTTCTTTACTCAGAGGGATGTTGAAGTCCACCATCCCCCCGTTAGTGATGTTGATCCCCTCAGTTAACTCTGTGAGCCTCTCCACCCATGCTCCCTTCAAGACCCCAAAGAGTGGGGAAATCAACGTCAGATGTAACTCTGTTGAGTCAGCGGAAGTAGTTGAACATTTTAGCTAGGCTGCCAGTGTTTCCCTAACTCTGAGGAATTGAATCTCGCAATTCTAAGGTCCTGAAGCCTCCTCCTGTAGGCACTGAGCCAGGACTGGCTGCACCTGGGAGGTCTCTGTCGAGTCCTCTCAGTTCTTGATTGCGTTTTTGGACGGTAGTCAATCTGCCAGTCAGGGCTGATGTCCTCATTAAGTAAATGGCTGTGTTGGCCTTTGTGTTGATCTTAACAGGCAGAGGAGTTCAGACAAACTGAAAGAATTACTGAATTAAAAAAAAGATTCAGATGCAGAGTCCTGCAGACTGATGGGGTTAACTTTCCAGGGAGCACTTTGTATCATAAGTATTTTCCAAGGCTGATTCTCACCCCCTTATTTCTAGCTGTTTCTGGCGTTTGCCCCCAGGATGAAAGTGGCATGTTACAAGCAGCAGATCTCTAAAGGGTCTATCTTAGGAGGCAGGCAGACTCAGGGCAGGAAAAGGCCTTGCTGAAAGACCCAAGTTCTCTGTGATGCTAGTAACTCCCTGTGGGCAGAGGGTCAGTTTAGGAAGCCTTTCATTTTTGGCCTTCTCAAACTTGGTGTAGACGCTGTGGAAAACATGGAAACATTAAACACAGAATCATGAGTTGCCCCAACAGTTCTACTCCTAGGTGTATACCCATAAGAATTGAAAATGGATATTTAAACCAACACTTGTACACACTTGTTCACAGCATTATTGGCAGTAGACAAAAGCGGGAAACAGCTGAAGCAGCCATTGATGAATGAGTAAACAGAGTGTGGTATCTCCCTATAATGAGATGTGATTCAGCCATAAAAAGGAATGGTGTACTCACACGAGTCACAACGTGGATCAGCCTTAGCAACACTGTGCCAGGTAAAAGAAGCCAAGTCACACACTGTAGAACTCCATCTAGATGAAATTCCCAGGGTAGCCAAGTCCACAGGGACAGAAGGCAGATTTGTGATTATCAGAGCCTGCAGAAGAAGGGGGATGGGAGTAACTGATTAATGGGCACAGAGCTTCCTTTTGGGGTGACGAAAATGTTCTGGAACTAGATAGGGGTGGTTGTTCCATGATACTGGGAGTATAAATGCCACTGGGTTGAGTTTAATTTGGTTCATTCTGTTATGTGAATTTTACCTTAAAACAACAATAACAACAAACTGCCCAACTCAAGTGTTTTCAGAATCCCTAAGGTATGGAGTTTCAGGTCGATTAAATCCCGGCAAATAAGCTTCTAATATTTGAGTTAAAATTTCAGCTACTGGCAAGAGCAGTGATTTACTGAAAAGCAGGCAAAGTCCTGGGAGAGTCTGGGTTAAAAAGCCACTGGTGGACTTGGAGTAACTGAATTTATCTCGGGATGATTTTCTCCACTTCCCTTGGGGTGTCTTGGTGGCACCTTGGGGCTTTCCTTGGCACTGGATGCTTAAACATTTCAGTCCGGTGGCCTGGCCTTATTAGCCATGGGATTGTGTTATCTTCAGCCGGTGATAATTCAGCGTGGTCTGAGGAATGCAAGAAAAAGCACAGAAGGAGAGTTTTGGCCATCCCCCTGGGATAACAGTGCAGGACTCCAGCTAAGAGGCCAGGAGTGAGTGCTGTCATCTGGTGAGCTTCAGGGCTGATGAGAATTTATGGCTAGAATCAGGAAAACTTTGCTCAGTGGTGAGTTGGCAGTATAAGATCTTCATTTGCCAGATATTTTTCTCTTTTAACTTGTTGTGCTTGAATGACCAGATGATTTTGAAAGTGATTTGAACTGCCAGATACAAGTACACATGTCACTTGGCAACATTAGGGAATCACTGAAAATTCAAAACATTAAAAAGTAAACATTTAGTACACCCACGTTCATTATCCGTAACAGCCAAGAGGTAGAAGCAACCCAACTGTCCATCGACAGGTGAATGGATAAACAAGGTGTGGGGTGCCCATGCGACGGTGGAGAATTACTCAGCTTTGGAAGGGAGGGGAGTTCTGCAGTAAGCTACAACGTGGATGAACCTTGAGGACATTATGCACATGGAACAAGCCAGACACAAAAGGTCAAATACAGTATGATTCTACTTATACGAGGTGTCTACAGTAGTCAAATCCATAGAGGCGGAAAGTAGGAGAGTGTGGTCAGGAGCGGGGGTCAGGAGGAATTGAGAGTTACTATTAATGGGCACAGAGTTCCAGTTTTTAAGACAAAAGGAGTTCTGGAGATGGATGGGGGTGATGGTTGAATAGTAATGCGAATGTTCTTAAGGCCACTAAACTATACACTTAAAAATGGTTAAGATGGAAACTTTACGTTGTATTTATTTGACCACATGAAACACAGGTTTTGCAGCCTGAGGACCTGGGTCTTTAAAGTCGGGCTCTGTCATATATTAGTGCGGGACCTTGGACATGATATTTAACCTCTCTGAGTATAGTTTTCCTTTTCTTATGTTATGCAGTGTGATTCTGCCTACAGCATAGTCAGTCTGTATGCTGTAGTAGTTTCTTCCCAATCTGGAGAAGAGGCTGGACGAGTGGGAACTTTCTGGAGCAGGGGAGGCTGGCAGTGTGGGTGTGGAAGTTGGAGGCCTGGATTGGTCCCATGGGCATGTGGGGGGGAATCACCCCCCCCGCCCCCGATGATGGGCACTCAGTCAGGATGCTGTGTGTAGGTGCGTCACGAGCTGTTCTCTTAGTATCTCTTTCCTTTAGCCTGGAAAATAGATGCTTTTCCCACTCTCTGAAAGGCATCTGAGGTGTCTGCTTGTTCTGCCCTTCATTTTACACACAGGAAGGCTCAGGGCCAGGCAGTTTAAACGTGACTCATTCAAGTCTACAGAGGGGGAGAAATGTGATGAGAACTAAGGTCACGTGATTTCACACCCCCACCGTTGCGAAGGCTCATTGAGTGTTGGGCATTCATGATACTAATTCGTGCTTAAGTCAAGGTTCTTGCTCTCAGGAGCTTACCAATTTTTTCCCCTCTAGAGAAAAAATACACGAAATAGCTAGAATAAAGAGGGCTAGAATAAATGTGCTGTAGTAAAATGTGCTGGGATTGAGGTGTGGATGACGGAGAAGGGGATGCAGCAAGGTGCACCAGGAAGGGCAGAGGAAGCTTCACACCTGAGCTGACCGGTCTGTGATTATGGGGCGTTAAGGAGGTGACTGACCCTGGTGTTGGAAACAGTTTGATCAGATAGCAGTGTGTGTGTGTGTGTGTGTCTGGGTGTGGCAGAGGAATCCAGGTGGAGGGCTTAGCACAAGTAGAGATGCATCATGGGAAAGGACTGGGTTTGAAACCCTGCCCTGCCCTCTCTGTTCAGTTCAGTTCAGTCACTCAGTCGTGTCTGACTCTTTGCGACCCCATGAATCGCAGCACGCCAGGCCTCCCTGTCCATCACCAACTCCCGGAGTCACCCAGATTCACGTCCATCGAGTCAGTGATGCCATCCAGCCATCTCATCCTCTGTCATCCCCTTCTCCTCCTGCCCCCAATCCCTCCCAGCATCAGAGTCTTTTCCAATGAGTCAACTCTTCGCATGAGGTGGCCAAAGTACTGGAGCTTCAGCTTTACCATCATTCCTTCCAAAGAAATCCCAGGGCCGATCTCCTTCAGAATGGACTGGTTGTATCTCCTTGCAGTCCAAGGGACTCTCAAGAGTCTTCTCCAACACCACAGTTCAAAAGCATCAGTTCTTCGGAACTCAGCTTTCTTCACAGTCCAACTTTCACATCCATACATGACCACTGGAAAAACCATAGCCTTGACTAGACGGACCTTAGTCGGCAAAGTAATGTCTCTGCTTTTGAATATGCTGTCTAGGTTGGTCATAACTTTTCTTCCAAGGAGTAAGCTTGTGGCCAAATAATTTGCCTGCTCTGACCACCAGTTGACTCATCTGTAACATGGATTAAAAAAGAAACCACCGTAAGTGATACCCAAAATGTTAATTAGTGATTTGCATGAGAGGGAGGTCTCAGTTGCATCTCTAGGTATGTAGATGGATGACACCACTGGTCCCTGTCTTGCTTTGCAGTGGTTTTCAGAGTGTGGAGAGTTAGTGTTGGTACCGTGACCTCCTCAAGGCTGAGGAATTCATATTTCCCCACATTACCTACTGTGGAACTCTGTTTTCTGTAGGAAGAGAGGCTCAGATCCTTTTCCATGTTGAGTGTCGGAGAAACAGTGTCTCACCAGGAGGTGATAGTCGCTGTTGAAGAGACACAGAATCATCACGTCTTTGTGCTCAGACTTCTCTGTTCTTGCCTTGTTGCAGATGAAGGCCTCAGGATGAATGACTGTGCTGAACTCACTCAGTGGATTTTATGCTTGAATCTAGGTGCTTTCCATGGTGAGCAGGATGGTGCTTGCTCTGTTTGTGAATATTAGGTCGTCAACTCTATCATGTCCCTGCCTGGGAATGGTGTGGGGTGGGTGACCTGTTAAGGATTCTCTGGGCTTACAAACAACGTAGAGAATCTTAGATTGATGATGTCTATCTCTGCTACTGGAAATGTGATCCCTGGGCCAGCAGCGTGGCGTCACCTGAGAGCTTGTACCACAGAATCCCAGCCCCAATCCTGGATTTCTTGGACCATAATCCACATTTTAGCAACACCTGTAGGTGGCTTGTATAGCCACTGAGGTTTAAGAAGCACTAATCTTGATGTTCAAGCTGGTTGTAGAAAAGGCACAGGAACCAGAGATCAGATTGCTAACATCTGCTGGATCATGGAAAAAGCAAGAGAGTTCCAGAAAAACATCTATGTCTGCTTTATTGACTATGCCAAAGCCTTTGCCTGTGTGGATCACAATAAACTGTAGAAAATTCTGAAAGAGATGGGAATACCCGACCACCTGACCTGCTTCTTGAGAAATTTGTATGCACGTCAGGAAGCAACAGTTAGAACTGGACATGGAGCAACAGACTGGTTCCAAATAGGAAAAGGAGTATGTCAAGGCTGTATATTGTCACCCTGCTTATTTAACTTCTATGCAGAGTACATCAAGAGAAATGCTGGGCTGGAAGAAGCATAAGCTGGAATCAAGATTGCCGGGAGAAGTATCGATAACCTCAGATATGCAGATGATACCACCCTTATGGCAGAAAGTGAAGAGGAACTAAAGAGCCTCTTGTTGAAAGTGAAAGAGGAGAGTGAAAAAGTTGACTTAAAGCTCAACATTCAGAAAACAAAGATCATGGCATCCGGTCCCATCACTTCATGGGAAATTGATGGGGAAACAGTGGAAATAGTGTCAGACTTTATTTTTTTGGGCTCCAAAATCACTGCAGATGGTGACAGCCATGACTGCAGCCATGAAATTAAAAGACGCTTATTCCTTGGAAGAAAAGTTATGAGCAACCTAGACAGCATATTCAAAAGCAGAGACATTACTTTGCCAACTAAGGTCTGTTTAGTCAAGGCTATGGTTTTTCCTGTGGTCATGTATGGATGTGAGAGTTGGACTGTGAAGAAGGCTGAGCGTTGAAGAATTGATGCTTTTGAACTGTGGTGTTGGAGAAGACTCTTGAGAGTCCCTTGGACTGCAAGGAGATCCAACCAGTCCATTCTGAAGGAGATCAGCCCTGGGATTTCTTTGGAAGGAATGATGGTAAAGCTGAAGCTCCAGTACTTTGGCCACCTCATGCGAAGAGTTGACTCATTGGAAAAGACTCTGATGCTGGGAGGGATTTGAAGAATTGATGCTTTTGAACTGTGGTGTTGGAGAAGACTCTTGAGAGTCCCTTGGACTGCAAGGAGATCCAACCAGTCCATTCTGAAGGAGATCAGCCCTGGGATTTCTTTGGAAGGAATGATGGTAAAGCTGAAGCTCCAGTACTTTGGCCACCTCATGCGAAGAGTTGACTCATTGGAAAAGACTCTGATGCTGGGAGGGATTGGGGGCAGGAGGAGAAGGGGACGACAGAGGATGAGATGGCTGGATGGCATCACTGACTCGATGGACGTGAGTCTGAGTGAACTCCGGGAGTTGGTGATAGACAGGGAGGCCTGGCGTGTTGCGATTCATGGGGTCGCAAAGAGTCGGACACGACTGAGCGACTGAACTGAACTGAACTGAATGCTGAAGACTGGACGAGAATCTTAGAGTTCCGGCTCCCCTTTCTCCGTGGAGGAGCCTTAATGGTTCTGTCTGGCTAGAATTTATCCCTGGTTTATATCTGACTCCCTTACAGACCTGAGGAAGAGGTTTCTTTTTATTTTTAATTTTTATTTTGTTATTTTGGCCACACAGCATGTGGGATCTTAGTTCCCTGACCAGGGATTGAACCTGTATCCCCCTGCTGTGGAAGTGTGGACCACCAGAGAGGTCCTAAGAAGAGGTTTCTGATTGACTAAGAGCTGTGGGATCGAGACAGGAGATGGGGAAGGAACAGAATATGAAAAAATTGTTCCTGACTTGACACTTTAAGATTTACCTTAAATTAGTGGTTGAGCTCAGGGTCTCTAAGACTTTGCTTATATAATCGTCAGGTGAGTGTATGTTCCTCGGTTTTTGTCTCGTCACAACAAAGACTTGGAGTGACGGACATTAAAGCCCCCTCGGCGGGTCACAGCTCTCGGGTCTTGGACAGACTGTGTTATAGCTCTCAGGTCTCTAACAGACCGTGTTATTTAGATCTTAGACAAATCAGTGTTAGAGATCAGTGTTACAGCTCTATTTTATTTAGAAGATAGTAGGAAAACCCATCTTCAAGGCATGAGGGCACATCGATCCAAGACGCAAAAAGAGCGCCCCCGAGCGCGGGAGAGAGAGAGCGAGTGGGCTTTGGCGCCTCTTTTTATTGTTTTTCTCTCCCTGGGCCTGTCCTATGTAAACTGGGCCAGCCAGGAGTGTTGTTTGTTTTACCTGAGATCCTCACTCTGGTCCTCGGACCTTCGTTTGTTCCATTTTCGCGGGCTTTTCTCTTCCTTATCTTTTAGCCACCGCCGTTCTGGACTCCTTTTCCCTATTCTAACTACCTAATAGAATCAAGTGAGTCAGATTCTTCTTACTTGAATCATTAATATATTTAAAATATATTTTAAATAGATGTAAGAGAAACATTTTTATTTCCTTTAAATGGCCATTTTCTGAAATAACTAGTGATGAAAGACTGTGTCATTTTATTGATGGGATTTTACCAGCTCAATGTTTTCAGTAGTCCTGGGCCTTAGCATGAAGCATAAAGATTTTTTTGTTTGTTTGTTTTTTTTTCTTTCTAAAAAATATTTTCAATGTTTTAAAACCAATTTTTATTGGGATAGAGTTGCTTTACAATGTTGTGTTAGTTTCTACTGCCCAGCACAGTGACTCAGCTGTAATGTATACATGTGCCCCCTTTGTTTTGGATTTGAATGTTGGTTTTTAATGTCTTTTTTCCTGCACCCCTGTTACAAAGGGGCATGTTGCTAGCATGCCCTCATCACATGACCTTTGTGCCTTTAATCAGTTGGTTGTTGCTGAGCTGTGAAAGACGCTGGGATTCTCGGCCTCCAGAGGACAATTCAGTCTGGGCCAGTGACGAGGCTTGATAGCTCAGAGCTTTTGTGTAATAAGGTTTTATTAAAATATAAAAGAGATAGAGAAAGCTTGTGACATAGACATCAGAAGAGGGCAGAAAGAGCGACTCCCTGCTAGTCTTTAGCTAGATGTTATGTAGCTACTCAGTTCAGTTCAGTTCAGTCGTTCAGTCGTGTCCGACTCTTTGTGACCCCATGAATTGCAGCACGCCAGGCCTCCCTGTCCATCACCATCTCCAGAGTAGTTGCTAGCAGTCTACTAATTAGAGAAAGGAAATGTTTCAAAACTCAGAGACTCGCACCAGGCCCCTCACCCACAACATGCATTTTGAGATAACACTGGCACTAGGTGAGTTGTCGCGGGCCATAAAATGATTGACATGAATCTTGAAGAAAGGCAGGTTTCCAAGCAAATACAGTCTCATTAACATAGCTGAAGAGAACATTTGCATGAGTAAAACATACTGGTTTGTCAAGTCAGTTCTGAGTCTTAGGCAGAACCGAGTTGAAGACAGAGACTACGGTAACATTAACATAGCTCAAGACAAACACTTACGCAAGGGAAATGCATTGGTTAGCTCAGGGTTTGAGAAAAGCTCAGTTCAGGTGGAACCAGGTATCGTCATGGCAACACAGAATTTTAAAAGAAACCTCTTTTTAAATTTGTGTAGAGAAAAGGAAAAAATCTAACACTTGTAGTTTGCCTCCTCCTGCCACTTAAGAGAGAGATTAAAAAAAAGTCTGACAATGACAGCCTGTCCGTTTGGAGACTTCTGGCCGTCCTGCCTGTTATGCTCTCAGGGCTGTATGAGCAGGTTGGGTGTGGATCAGGATCTTGGGTGTGGGGAGCACATGTTGTTTCAGAAGCACAGTACCGTTGTCTGTCTTTATTTGGAAAATAGAAAACACTTTTTTTTTTTTAATGAGAGGCAGAATGTAAAAGCACGATTCGATGTTAGGGGTTCACGTGGGATGGAAAGCATGTGGGATGGAAAGCACGTGGGACCACCAGTTAGCAGCAAATAACAAAATTTTTAGTGACCGCAGAGTGCCGGGTATCGTTTTAAATTATCAACATACATATACTTTCACTTAAACCTCCCGGGTCCCTAGACTGTCAGTCCTGATAGCATATAGACAGGTGAAGTGTCTTGCTGACGGTCGTCACAGCCACTGTGTGCGTGGATGTGGGATCCAAACCCAAGCTGAATCGGCAGCTTGACTGTGTATCTGCTACCTTTGCATCCATAGTCTGGTATGATCAAGATCATTTTAATCTGTGCTTTACCTTCTGAAAAAAAGAGTTTTGTAATGTATGTAACTTGTATGAAATTGCCCCTCAGTCCTCATGTGCAGGAGAGAAAACAAACAAAAGTCCTGTTTTCCTCTAAATCCAATTAAAAAATTGGTTCAGGGACTTCCTTGGTTGTCCAGTGGTTATGTTGTAGCCATGCGTTCCGGGAAACAAACTCACTCAGAAGAACAATGCAGTTAGTGGAGTGCAATTTATTACACCGGCGGGCCCAAGGCAGAGTCTCCTCTTAGCCAAGAACCCCGACCAGTTTTTGTGAAAACCTTATATACTCTAAGTGTACGTGCTCAAACCCACCTCCCCAAATTCACTGAAGCTAGTCTGAAGAAAGGAAAAGAAAGATACAATCAAAGTTAACCTGTGATTCGTATACCTTAAGCCTAGGTAGTTAACGGTGGACACTTATCAATAGGCTTGTGGTCATACCCCAATAAGCATAATAGGATTTATGATTCTATTCAGTTACATAGATGATTAGGATATTCTTTTAGGCGACGGAGAGTCTAGGTATGAGCCTTGGGGCTCTTCCATCCTGGGCATCTGGTTTTCCAGTTGGTATGTCATTTCCATAGATGTTGGGCAGAGCTCAAAGTCCACAGTCCAGCCCAAGAGAGAGTCCTGCTCTCAAGATGGAGCCTGTTCTGTCTGCTTCCTCCTTCAGTTAAGACTCTGTACTTCTACTGCAGGGGGCACTGGTTCTATCCCTGGTCAGGGAACTAAGATGGTCAGCCACGAGATGGTCAGCCACACATCCTGTGGCTTGACCGAAAAAAAAAAGAATTGGCCTAAAGTTCCACATCTAGCGAGGTGTTTAGTATCAATGGATCAATAATCAGTGGAGGATTCTGTCTCCACTGATCCAGTTGGCTAGAAATTTCTGAGGGCTTCCAATCCTCATTCCTGCTTGTGGGCCATTTGAGAGTGGCCAGTCATGGTGTTTTCTCCCTTCATGCTCAGCTTGGCTGCCACATCTCCCCGGGGCTCCTGAGGCCAAGGCTCTTGGTTGTGAGTCCCCAGGTGTCCACGAGTCCACTCTCGCTAGAGGTTTTCACCTGCCTCTGCCCGGGAGCTGGGTAGACAGAGCCTAGAATGGGTACAGACATAGGATGCTGGTGGACACGGAACTTCCTGAGTGGAAGGGAAGTGTATCTTTCATTCTTTCCTCATATAAGCTTGTAGGGAACGGGTTAATTTCTTTATCAAATTATCCTCCGGCCTGTAAATGACAGCAAGATTTAACATGACTGATCTTATACAATTTTATTAGTATCCAGTGTACATTTCTCTTGTTGGTAAAAGCAGCTAAGTGACCAAACTGAGATAACCTCATTAATTATTTGTCCTATCCGCATGACACTGAGGAAATAAAGGGAATTCTTTAAGTCTCTGTTTCATCTTTTATAACATAGGTTAATAATAGTTTCTGTCCCACAGAGGGTACTGGAGGCGGGTGGGGATCAGCTTTAACAAAGACCTTTGAGACTAGCCAAGCTGGAGGGAAGCATACCATAGGTGTGTGTGTGTGTGAGTGTGTGTGAGTTGTGTGTGTGTGAGAGTGTGTGTGTTGTGTGTGTGAATGTGTTGTGTGTGTGTGTGCGTATGTGAGAGTGGTGTGTGTGTGTGTGTGTGTGAGTGTGTGTGTGTGTATGAGTGTGTGTGTGTGTGTGTGAGTGAGTGATGGGGTAGAGACTGGAAATGTTGTGTCAATGCCGTTTTATAGCATTTGAACTCACACCGGCCTTTTCTTGCAGTTGTTTTATTCATTGGAGTTTGTGTTCTGCCTCAAATATGTACCAAGATCTCTCTGATAAACTGCTGTTTTGGCCTGTTTAGGACCCAACCGACTTTGAGTGGAGCTTCTGGATGGAGTGGGGGAAGGAGCGGCTGGTGTGGTTATTCCTTGGCCACATGAGCGTGTCTCAAGTTGCCAACCTGCTTTCGAGGAAGGTACGGTTATGTGCATCATTTCCAGTTCAGCTGCTTCTTTGCTTTTGTCAAGAAGGAACCCTGAGCTAGGAAATCAGGGGGCATGGATATTGGCCTTTGAAGCCTGGAAAAGGTGAGAAAGGTTTGTTACTGGTCAATAAGAGAAATTACCAGATAAAAAAAATAAAATCAAAACATAAAAATAAAAGATAAAGATGTGATAAATCGTTACTGTTGGATAGATACTGCATAATGACTTACATATGTTGTGAAAAGATTACCATGATAAGCTTAGTTAACACCCATCATATAGGTAAAAAAAAAAAAAAGAGAAGAAAGAATGTCTTCCTGTGATGAGAACTTTTAGGATCTCCTTGCTCAGCAGCTTTCAAGCACACCACATCGCAGTAGCCACAGTTGTCATGGTGTACACCAGAAGTTACTTTTCCGATAATTGAATGTTTGTACCTTTTGACTACCTTCATCTAATTTTAAAGAAGCTTCCAAACAAACCTAATAATAAAGAATACATGATTTTGCATTCCTAAACTGATAATGAATATACCTACCTCAACCTTCATTAATGGGTTTCTTTTCTTTCACAAGTTGGTTTGGTGTTTTGTTATGACATCAACATTTCTAGAAATTTAACATTTTTATTTCTAACACAAAGCTGCTCTGCCCATATGTGGGTGACTTACTACCCCTAGGTCTCAGCTTTCCCATCAGTAAAATGAATAGCTCAGTATCTGTATTTTCTTTCTCTGTTGGGGGGAGATGAACTATTTTGGGGAGCATCTGTGAAATGAAGCTGTTATCATTATTGCTGCTGTGGGAAAGGGCCAACTGTTGTGGAGTGGAAGAGTCCTGGATGATGGATTAGTTCCTGGACTTGCTCACTCGTTAGCTTTCTGACCATGAAAAGGCTTTTCACCACTGAATCTTAATTCATCATTTTCTATAAAGTAATGTTAATGAAATAATTTTTTTTCCTTTTAAAAAAATGGTGGGCTTCTCTCTATTCACAATAACCAAGACGTGGCAGAAACCTTAATGTCCATTGACAGATGAATGGATATAGATGTGGAATGGAATATCATGTTAGTCACTCAATTGTGTTCAACACTTAGCATTCTCATGGCTCCTCTGTCCATTGACTTCTCCAGGCAAGAATGCTGGAGTGGGTTGCCACTTCCTGGGTCGGGAAGATCCCCTGGAGAAGGAAATGGCAACCCACTCCAGTATTCTTGCTTGGAGAATCTCACGGACTGAGGAGCCTGGTTAGCTGCAGTCCATGGGGTCACAAAGAGTCGGACACGACTGAGTGACTTTACTTACTTACTTCTCCAACAATGGAATAGTACTCAGCCATAAAAAGAATGAAATAATGCTAGTTGTAGCAACAAAGACGAATCATTCAGTGTCACAGTAATCCAAGTCTGTGCCCCAACCACTGATGCCAAACAAGCTGAGGTTGACCGGTTCTATGAAGACAACACCTTCTAGAACTAACACCAAGAAAAGTGTTCTTTTCACCACAGGGGATTGGAATGCACAAGTAGAAACTCAAGAGATACCAGGAGTTTGGCCTTGGAGTACAAAATGAAGCATGGTGAAGGCTAACAGTTTTGTCAAAGAGAACATGCTGGTCATAGCGAACACCCATTTCCAACAACCCAAGAGATGACTCTACACATGGACATCACCAGAGGGTCGAAACTGAAATCAGATTGATTATGTTCTTTGCAGCTGAAGATGGAAAAGCTCTACACAGTCAGCAAAAACAAGACCTGGAGCTGACTGTGGCTTAGATCATGACCTCCTTATTGCCAAATTCAGGCTTAAATTGAAGAAATTAGGGAAAACCACTAGGCCATTCAGGTATGACCTAAATCAAATCCTTTATGATTATACAGTGGAGGTGATGATTAGATTCAAAGGATTCGATCTGTTAGACAGGTGCCTGAAGAACTATGGACTGAAGTTCATAACACTGGACAACAGAGGGTAACCAAAACCATCCCCAAGAAAAAGAAATGCAAGAAGCCTAAATGGTTGTCTGAGGAGGCTTTACAAATAGCTGAGGAACTAAGAAAAGCAAAAGGCAAGGAGAAACGGAAAGACATTCTACTGAATGCAGATTTTCAGAGAATAGCAAGGAGAGATAAGAAGGGCTTCTTCAGTTAACAGTGCAAAGAAATAGAGGAAAACAATAGAATGGGAAAGACTAGTGATCTCTTCAAAGAAGTTGGAGATAGGAAGGGAACATTTCATGCAAAAATGGCCACGATAAAGGACAGAAACGGTAAAAACCTAATACAAGCAGAGGAGATTAAGAAGAAGTGGCAGGAATACACAGAACTATGCAAAAAGGTTTTAATAACTTGGATAACCACAGTGGTGTGGTCACTCACCTAGAGACAGACATCTTGGAATGTGAGGTCAGGTGGGCCTTAGGAAGCGTCACTATGAACAGAACTAGTGGAGGTGATGGAATTCCAGCTGAGCTATTTCAAATCCTAAAAGATGGTGCTGTTGAAGTACTACATTCAATATATGCTAGCAAATTTGGAAAACTCACCAGTGGCCACAGGACGGGAAAAGGTCAGTTTTCATTCCAATCCAAAAGAAGGACAATGCCAAAGAATGTTTAAACTATAGAACAGTTGCAGTCATTTCACACGCTAGCAAGGTAATGCCCCAAATCCTTCAAGCTAGGCCTCAACAGTACGTAAAGTGAGAATTTCCAGATATACGAGCTATATTTAGAAAAGGTAGAGGAATCAAATTGCCAACAGCTGAAGGATCATAGAGAAAGCAAGGGAATTCCAGGAAAACATCCACTTCTGCTCCATTAACTATGCTTAATCCTTTGACTGTGTGGATAACAACAAACTGGAAAGTTCTTCAAGAGATGTGGTTACCAGACCACCTTACCTGCCTCTTGAGAAACCTGTGCAGGTCAAGAAGCAACAGTTAGAACAACTGGACATGAAACAATGGACTGGTTCAAACGGTAAACAGCCATCTGACTGTTCAAATGGCTCAGACGGTGAAGACTCTGCCTGCAGTGCAGGAGACCTGGATTCTATCCTGAGTTGAAATGATCCCCTGGAGAAGGGAATGGCTACCACTCCAGTATTCTTGCCTGGAGATTTCCATGGACAGAGGAGCCTGACGGTCGCAGAGTTGGAGCCGACTAAGGACTAGTACTTTCACTTTTTTTCAGTTCAGACAGTGTGAGATGCAGAGATTAACCATCTATTTGTGGCTGGATGGGCCTCCTCCTCTCCAAATTTGCTCCATTTTCAGCTCCTGTTTTGCACCCACCACCATCAGAAAACTACCTAGTTTAGGATATAGATGTTCCTCTGGTTAATTTGCTTGTGGCTCTTACTGTTATGAGACCCTATTCAGGATGGCTCAGAGCTCCTGGCTGAAACCCAGCTTTGTCACTTTCAAGCAATGCAGTCTTAAAAGCCAGTTAGTTAATATCTTGGAGTCTTTCACCTCATTTTGTGCATCAGGGATGGTACCGCTTGCTTCCTGGGGGTTAGTGGTGAGGGTCTAATAGTTTTCAAGGTTGTGCTAGCATATGATAGCTGGTGAAGAGGTGGCTGCCACGGGGACCTGCTGGTGTTCGCTGTGTGCCGTGACTGCGGTCTGTGTGGGCTCCTGGGAGCAGTTCCCTCCGCAGTGTTTAGAAAGGAGGCATCTGTCTGAGATTCTGAAACCTCAGTGGGCAGAAGCTGTCTCTTCAGCCGTACCTACGTTCCTCTCCTGCTTGGCTTTCTCTGACCCTGTTTCAAGCTTGTGCTGGCTTGTGCGGAAAAGGACAGGGAGACACAGACCAGAAGCTGAGTGAGAAGTGACACTGGAGGTGCCTCCTGGGAGGAGTGGGCCACATCTGCCTGGGGGTGTCAGGGAAGCCCCCCCCAAAACAGGTGGCTTGAAGAGGGTGGAGCCGTCTGCTTATTTCAGCCTCCTGCATCTCCTTACAGGCCTGGGTGGACAGGTGGGCTTGACCTTTTATCTGCGGTGCACATCTTAGGCAAACTCAGTAGGCTGTTTTGTTTGCAGTTTTCTTGGACTGAGGCAGAGTTCGCACTGAGTCATCTGTGTGTGTGTGTGTGTGTCCCACCCCTCTGTGACCAAGGTTTGCTTTGTGCGGCAGCTGGTGGGCAGGGTTCTGTGAGGCTGGAGCACACTGCTCTCTTTGTCTGTGTCCGCTTGGTCCTTATGTAAGTATGAACCTCAGCTCTGGCCCCACCACCTGGACTCAGCATCCCAGATGGCCTTAATTTGGATGGCTGTTTTTGGTATTTTTTCAGGGTGGAAGATTTGGGTGCACTTGTCTTTTATCTCCCCTTCTCAGGGGCATCATGAACTGTGGATGATGCTATAGAGACAGGCATTATCACTACTTGTGGTTCCAACCCTGAAGGATGCTTCTGGGCTCTGTCCGCTGTCTCGTCCCATCTCTCTCTTTGCTGGCCCCGAAGAAGAGGTTATTTTCAAAAGCGTGATTTTCTTTTTCTTTTTTTGCCACGACAAGTAATAAAAACTTTCCACTGGGCTCCCCGGCCAAAGTTAAACGCCTTTTCTCTGGGTTGGGCTCTCTTGTTGGGTTTTGGCAAGACTGGGTCGGGGGCAGCGCCCGGGGAGGGGAGGCTGAGGATTGGCTCTGAGCTTTGGCCGTGGGTTTGTTATGCTTGGAGCGTGTGTGGGGCAGGTCAGACAGTGGCCTCCTTTCTTGAATACCCTCACCACCTGAGGCATAGTGTTCTCTGCTCTCAGAGCCAAAAATACCCCTGGGTGAGCTTTTGGAGAAGGCTGGGTGCCCTGGCTGACCACAGGGTGCCTTCTCACCCTACCTTTGACCAGCAGAACCCACATCGTTAGCGCTGGGCCCCGACCAGCTGAGCTCATCGGCTTCAGGCCTGAAGAGTGTGGTCCCGTGGCATTGGCTGATGAGGAAGCTCACCTCTGGAAAGCTGTGATGCTCCTTTCCAGCATATCGTCAAAACCACACACCTAATAGGAACCTCAGGCACTAATGGGTTTCTTGGAGCCAGACTCCTCCAGCTCCGTCAGGGCCTCTCTTAGGAGGGGTGAGATGACTTGATTTGGGCCCACTGGCCTTTTCCCCGAGGAAAAGCAGGCTAGTTGTCTGGACCTGGGATGGCTTTGGGATTGTTTTCCTGTTTATGTATCTCACATATATTCATATGAGGATATATCACATATATTGACATATATGTATTGGTAGCATCTGCAGTTGATTATGTAGTGTGTAATAAATTATGCCGTGCATAAGCATTGTTGAGTGACTTGTTTATTTCTCAAACAATGCCCGCTGAGTGGTTTCTGGGCAGATGTACAAAAAGAATTAGTGCACAGCAAAGTCTGGTCCAGTTGCCAACAGGAGCCTTCACCAAGGCTTAACGGGTTCTCTCCTCCCGGTGGAGGTGAGCTAATGAGGGAAACCACTCAGGCACATCCTGCTATCACTCAGCGCCCGCAGCCGAGAGCAAGCTAAAGCAGGCGGGAAGGAGAGATGGCATGAGGGGGGCACAGCCAGCTCGGCTCTTCTGTGGCTGAGTCTTGGCTCCCCCCCCCCAGGAAGATTTGGAGATTATAGATTTGCAAAACAAAGGGCCACAAGTCCGTGGTCTTTTCTCAGGTGCTGATTTCGGCTTTTGGAATGTGCCAGTTGAATTTGTCTGTCTCTCTGAAGCCTTCCCTGCTGTGGGAGGACTCAGGTTCTATCAGTGAGTCTGCATTCACAGGTGGGTACCTGTGTTCTCTCAGCTGAGCGCTCTTTGAGGCTTCCCCCAACACACGATTTGTAAGAGACCTCGATAAGTGAAAACTGGAAGTAGGCAGCGAGATGCGGAATAACCCCTTCCTACCTTATTTGCAACAGCAAAGCGGTCTTGGTTTATAAGGGGTTAAGTGATACGAGCACTCACTTTGGCAATCAGCCAGTTTTCACATTAGTGACTAAAAAGCCCCACATTTTGGTGCTTATTTCTTGTTCTCAGTCATAACTGCCAGGTTAATTCCCAGTACTTGCAGAAGCATGTCCATCCATCCATCCGTCCATCCGTCCATCCATCCATCCATCCATCCATCCATCTACCCACCTATCCAGCTATTCTAACCATTCATTTGTCTAGCATTTCTGAAACACTTGCTTCAACTAGGTACCCTGTTAGATTCTAGGCTAACATCATTGTATGACTTTGTTAAGGATTACTTTGTTAAGGGAGCCTATGCAGAGAGAACCAGTTGTGCCCCATTTTAAGAAGTGGTCTGGTGTTAACACAAGGAGCAGTAGGAGCAGAGGGCAGGTTTGCACCCCAATTTCAGTCTGGCCCAGTGCCATCAGAAAGCGCCACAGTGGTTAGTCTTGCTGTACCCAAACTGCCACAAAAATAGAGTGCGGTTTCTTTCTTATCATTTGTTAGACTTTAAAAAAGTTTCTCCTCTTTCCTTGCCTTCTTTTTGTCTCTTAACCTGGAATAAAGAGCATTAGAGGGGTCAGGATAGTTCTGGTGGGCTGGTATCCTATGCTCCAGCAAAGTTCACTCAACCCATCTTATTGATGCAAGTTTCAGGTCACTCACACTTTGATCCCCTTTAAAAGAGCATGGTAAATGCAAGTTAAAGCCACTACCAGAATGGTTCAGACATAAAACAATAACACCGCCAAATGCTGGCGAGGAAGCAGCATAAACTGGATTGCAGGCATGTTGCTGGTTTTTGTTCAGTTGGTCATTTGTGTCCGACTCTTTGCAACCCCACGGACTGCAGCACGCCAGACTTCCCTGTTCATCACCAACTCCCTGAGCTTGCTCAAACTCATACCGATTGAGTTGGTGATGCCATCCAACCATCTCATCCTCTGTCTTCCCCTTCCCCTTCCCCTCCTGCTTTCAATCTTTCCCAGCATCAGGGTCTTTTCCAGTGAGTCGGCTCTTCTCATCAGGTGGCCAAAGTATTGGAGTTTCAGCTTCAGCATCAGTTCTTCCAATGAATATTCAGAATTTATTTTCCTTAGGATTGACTGGTTTGATCTCCTTGCAGTCCAAGGGAAACCTGGGATTGAACCAGGGACCTTTAAATTTTTTGGTCTGATGTTCTCCCAACTGAGCTATTTCAGCTCTATGTTGCTGGTAGGAATGTAAGATGGCCGCTCTGGGAAATTGTTGGACAGTTCTTATAGAACTAAACTTGTAACGACCATGCAGCCCAGCAAGCTCGCTCTTGGGCATTTATTCTGGAGGCATGGACACTTGGTTTTACAGCAAACCCTGCGCATGTATGTTCATTTCAGTTTTATTCATAATAGCCCCAAATGGGAATGCAGCCCAGATGTCCTACAACAGGTGAATGGTTAAAGAAACTATGGTTCATCCACCCCATGGAAACTACACAGCAATAAAAAGGGGCAAGCCTTTGATACTCACTGCAACTTGGGTGGATTTCAGGGAATTATGCTGAGTGGAAAAAGCTAGTCCCAAAGGTTACACACTGTGACTTGAAATGACAATAGTTTAGAAATGGAGACGATATTAGTGGTTTCCAAGGGTTGGGGGTGTCGGGAAAAGGGAGCAGGAACAAGGGCGATGCAAGAGCTGCTTGAGGGGATGGCATGGTTTGGTGTCTTTCCTATGGTGGATGATGAATCTATTTGTGATGGAACTCTATGGAATTAAACATACACACAGGAATGAAAGTGAAACTGGGAAAACCAGAATGCTTGTGGGTTATAGCAATGTTAACGTCCTGGTTGTGATATATTTTGGTTTTGCAAAATGTTACCGTAGGGGGAGATTGGGTAAAGTATCCACGGGATCTCTCTGTATTATTTCTTTTAACTGCAGGTGAATCTGCACCTACCTCAGTAAAAATCTCAGTTAAAGAAAAGCATCATGTAAAAGTAATACTTGATTAGAATTTAAATCTCTTAGTTAGGAACGTCACATTTCAGTTTAATGCAATTCAGTCGCTCAGTCGTGTCCGACCCTTTGCAACCCCATGGACTGCAGCACGCCAGGCCTCCCTGTCAATCACCAACTCCTGGAGCTTACTCAAACTCATGTCCATTGAGTTGGTGATGCCATCCAACCATCTCATCCTCTGCTGTCCACTTTTCCTCCTGCCTTCAATCTTTCCCAGCATCAGGGTCTTTTCCAGTGAGTCAGTTCTTCGCATCAGGTGGCCAAAGTATTGGAGTTCAGCTTCAGCATCAGTCCTTCCAATGAATATTCAAGGTTGATTTCCTTTAGGATTGACTGGTTTGATCTCCTTGCAGTCCAAGGGACTCTCAAGAGTCTTCTACAACACCACAGTTCAAAAGCATCAATTCTTGGGCACTCAGCTTTCTTTATTGTCCAACTCTCACATCCATAAATGACTACTGGAAAAACCATAGCTTTGACTAGATGGACCTTTATTGGCATTAAATTAAGATGGTATTTTATTTGTACATGTTACGTGATCAGCATAATTCTTTGTGCCTCATTTTAAGTTCTCAATCATAATTGTCATTTGAGCCTCTTAAATGGATTGGTTTGTTTTGACTTTTAGGCAGATTTTTAATTAATTAGTTAATTGTTTTGGCTGCGCTGCATGGCTTATGGGATCTTCGTTCCCTGACCAAGAATTGAACCGGGGCTCTTGTCAGGGAAAGTGTGGATTCCTAACCTCTGGATTGCCAGGGAGTTCTCTAGGCAGACTTTAAAACCTTGAACTTGACATAAAGTATATGTGTGACCAAACCTGTGCGTACCTGGCCAGATTGCTCTGGGAACCTGGGAAAAATGTCTTTAAAGTCTTTCTAGAAGGAGATGAATCAGAAGTATTGTTTTGGAATAAAACATAGCAGACTTTCTTCTTTAGTTTTAAAGAGTTAGAAGTTTCCTAGTATATTTGATGTCAGAGGCTCAAAATTTAATATTTAAGCATTTTCACTTATGAGGTGGACACAGGTTTGATAAATACATAAGTACTTTTGGAGTAGAAATAGGTAGGGTGGGGCTGTCTTTAGGCCTTTGCGTATGTACAGGGTCTTTGAAACCCTTGGAAGAAGCCCTCCTCCTGCTCAGAGCAGCAGACCTTCCATGCTGCTGCCTCACTGCTGGGCAGGGGTTAGTGTGCATCTCTTGCCCTCTCTGCGGGCTTCTTGCAGGGGGTGTGTGTGTGTGTGTGTGTGTGTGTTGCTGGGGGTGGGGGATAGGGTTGCTGGACGTGTGCCTTAGGCAGCAGTCCCCAGCCTTTTCGGCCCCAGGGACCGGGTTCACGGAAGACCGTTTTTCCACAGACGGGGGTGGGAGGAGGGGCGACGGTTTCGGGATGATTCAAGTGCATCATTAGGTGTACTGTGCACTTGACTTCTACTGTTATGATTACATTGTGATATATAATGCAATAATGATACAGCTGACCATTAACACAGAGTCAGTGGGAGCCCTGCACTCGTTTTCCTGCAGCTCGATGGTCCCATCTGGGGGTGACGGTAGGATCGCCGGCCGCTCACCTCCTGCTGTGTGGCCCGGTTTCTATCAGGTCATGGACTGGTACTGGTCTGTAGCCTGGGGGTTGAGGACCCCCACTTTGAGACTGCATTGATGGCGGGGACTCTCCTACACTGGTGACAGAGAGCAAGGCATGGAAGTCTAGTCACGCTGTATCAGCACTCTGGCGGTGTTTTGGAATTCTCATTGCAGTTGTGTAGATTCTGGTTGCATTCACTTTACAGGTGAAAAGTCAATATTTCTGTGAGGTTCTAATTAAGGGCTTCTCAAGTGGCACAGTGGTAAAGAATCTGCCTGCTAATGCGGGAGGTGCAGGAGGTGTGGGTTCAATTCCTGGGTCTGGAAGATCCCCTGGAGAAGGGAATGGCAACCCAGTATCTCCAGTATTCTTGTCTGGAGAATCCCACAGACAAAGGAGACTGGCGGGCCACAGTACATGGGGTTGCAAAGAGTTGGACATATCCGAGTGAGCACACACAATTTATATACGTTTGTAAAAAAATTTTTTTAAAATTTATTACTTATGGCTGTTGCTGGGTGTGGGCTTTCCCTAGTTGCAGACAGCAGGAGCTACTTTCAACTTGCAGTGAGTGCGTGGGCTGTTCATTACAGTGGCTTCTGCCCAGAACACGGACTCTAGGCTGGCGGGCTTCAGTAGTTTTGGCGCACAGACCTAGCTGCTCCATGGCGTGTGGGATTTTTCCCGGACCAGGGATCGAACCTGTGTCCCCTGCATTGGCAGACGATTCTTTACCACTGAGCCACCAGGGAAGCCCTGTAAAGGTTTTAAAATAGGTAAGTCTTTTTAGATTTTTCACATTGCTCTGTTTCATCACCTGACCACTGTTAATGTATATAGAGGAGTTGCCTTTGCCCGTTGGGGTCAGTGAGTGGGTAATAGGGATATCAGAGAAGGTAAGGTTCACATGAGCGCATTTGCTGTGATGTCTTAGAGAGAATGGTACTGAATGTTGCCTGCCTGTACTCTGACAGGAAGAAGCTGGTGAGGGATGAGAATATAGGATGACCTTGTGAGCTCTCAAAGTAGCGTTTGTGAGCTCAGGTGAATTCATCAGACTCTTTGGAGCAGATGGAGTTTGCACAGCCCTGCTAGTAGTTCCTGAAGGTTCCTGTAGCTTTTCCAAGTTGAAACAGCTTAAGGCTGTGGTTAAGTTCCCAAACGAATCCCAACAAACAGGCTTTTTCCAAATGGATCAAATAGCACTTAATAAAACGTAGCTGTGTTATGGGTATGTGCGTAGCTATGCACACATGGGAATGGATTCCAAGTAGTAAATGTTGTAGATCCTGTTTAAAAAGACACCCCCCCTTTTTTTTCATTTGTTAAAGCTACTTAAAATACTGTTGGCAACCTTATTCCTTATAATTGAACTCTGTCCAGAGGTGAGTTTTTAGGGGAAAGTTTGAAGCAAACTTATGTGCTATTTAATGTGGGTAGTAGGATGGAAAAATAGTAAAAATGAACTGTAGATTTCTCTGATTTTCTTGGAACGTCAAAGTGGCTGACCCAGTTGTTCATTTAAAATGTTCTCTCTTGGGCTGGAGTATAGATTTGGGAGATAATTCTACTTCGGCAATATTTTGGAAGTGTTACCATTGAAAGATGGGATTTATAGTTTGCAGTCCACATCTGTCTTTCCCTTAAAGAAGTCATTTTTTCCATAAGAAGACCCAATTTTAAGTAGTCCTCACTTTTCAAGTCAGTGCATTCATGGAAGTCCTATCTATCTAGGGGTGTGTGTGTGGTGTGTGTGTGTGTGTATGATGTATATTATTTCGAAAGTCTTTATTGAATTTGTTACAATATTCCATCTGTTTGATGTTTTACTTTTTCGCCTATGAGGCACTTGAGATTTTAGCTCCCCGACTAGGGATCGAACCCACAGCCTCTGCATTGGAAGTCGAAGTCTTAATCACTGGACTACCAGGGAAGTCCCTGGAAATACTGTTTTTGAATGCCCATCAAACAGACACATCATGTTTCCCTGTAGGAATAGCTGCTAGTATTTGCAGTGTACACAGACATTGCTGTAAGCATTTTACACTGTTAACTTAGTTCTCACGACAGCCTCATGAAGTAGATGCCGTTATTCTAAGTTTATATGTGACTTAAAAGAGAGAGAGTTAGTAACTTGTTTAGGGTAAAACAGCTAGTTAATGGGGACATCAGAATTTATCTAGGCAATTAGCAAAACTTGGTAATTCTGCCCCTAAGATAATTGCCTCGCAAACACTGTTAAACTGTTATTGTGGTTTTTTTAAAGTAAGGATTTACCAGCCAGATATGACCGACCAAGAGTGTATTGTAAAAGCAGAGACATGTTAGTTTTTTTAAACTTTTTATTTTGTTTTGGGGTATAGCCAATTACCCTAATTCTTTACCAGCTCAGCTGGTAAAGAATCTTCCTGCAATGCAGGAGACCCTAGTTCGATCCCTGGGTTGGGAAGATCTGCTGAAGAAGGGATAGGCTACCCCCTCCAGTATTCTGGCCTGGAGAACTATACAGTCCATGGGTTGCACAGAGTCGGACACGACTGAGTGACTTTCACAGCCAGTTAAGTGTTAACGATAGTTTCAGGTGAACAGTGAAGGGACTCAGCCACACATATACATGTGTCCATTCTCCTCCAAACTCCCCTCGCATCCAGGCTGCCACATAAGACGGAACAGGCTACCATTTGCTCTACAGTAGGTCCTTGTTTGTTGTCTGTTTTAAACAAAGCAGTGTGTCCATCCCAAACTCCCCATCTATCCCTTCCCCTATCCCCCCTCCATAAGTTCATTCTCTGAGGGAAAAAAAACATGTTAATTTATCTATTTAGTTATTCAATGTCAATAACTATAAAACTTGAAATAGAAAAATTCTCTCCTGTTAGTAGTAGATGTATTAATCAGATTTACTAGGCAAAGGCCTCAATCTCACCCACTGAAAGCAGGTACTTTTTCTGTGACCTAAATTTGACTCTGATTAATATGCTAACGAAAAAAAAGTAATTAGATATTTACTTTTAAATCTGTGGTTTAGACTTTAGGAAGCCTTTTGTGGTTTGGATGGCCCAGTTTCTAAATAAGACTCTGAAGAAATGTACACTAGTGCTTTCTCTCACCTTCACTTTTGCAGAATAGTGTAGGTAGTGGCTGGTGTGCCAGGCTGGCAGCTTTTCCAGCTGTCTGCTGGTTTCTGTAATATCTGCTGGAATGTCAGCTATGTGTCTCACTGTTGTGGGATCCACTGGCCTGTGGCTTTGGCTTTATTTATTTTTTTTTTTTTTTTTTTTTTTTTTAATTAATTTTTATTTTTTAGTTTGTTTTGCTTTACAATACTGTATTCGTTTTGTTACACATTGACATGAATTAGCCATGAGTGTACATGAACTCCCAATGCAGGAGACCCTAGTTCGATCCCTGGGTTGGGAAGATCTGCTGAAGAAGGGATAGGCTACCCCCTCCAGTATTCTGGCCTGGAGAACTATACAGTCCATGGGTTGCACAGAGTCGGACACGACTGAGTGACTTTCACAGCCAGTTAAGTGTTAACGATAGTTTCAGGTGAACAGTGAAGGGACTCAGCCACACATATACATGTGTCCATTCTCCTCCAAACTCCCCTCGCATCCAGGCTGCCACATAAGACGGAACAGGCTACCATTTGCTCTACAGTAGGTCCTTGTTTGTTGTCTGTTTTAAACAAAGCAGTGTGTCCATCCCAAACTCCCCATCTATCCCTTCCCCTATCCCCCCTCCATAAGTTCATTCTCTGAGGGAAAAAAAACATGTTAATTTATCTATTTAGTTATTCAATGTCAATAACTATAAAACTTGAAATAGAAAAATTCTCTCCTGTTAGTAGTAGATGTATTAATCAGATTTACTAGGCAAAGGCCTCAATCTCACCCACTGAAAGCAGGTACTTTTTCTGTGACCTAAATTTGACTCTGATTAATATGCTAACGAAAAAAAAGTAATTAGATATTTACTTTTAAATCTGTGGTTTAGACTTTAGGAAGCCTTTTGTGGTTTGGATGGCCCAGTTTCTAAATAAGACTCTGAAGAAATGTACACTAGTGCTTTCTCTCACCTTCACTTTTGCAGAATAGTGTAGGTAGTGGCTGGTGTGCCAGCTGGCAGCTTTTCCAGCTGTCTGCTGGTTTCTGTAATATCTGCTGGAATGTCAGCTATGTGTCTCACTGTTGTGGGATCCACTGGCCTGTGGCTTTGGCTGAAGGCAGGAAAGTAGCTCCTTGCTTCTGGGTGAATCTGGTGAAGTTCTGAGGACCTGGGGGTGGGCAGCCATCACTCTGGGGCAGGGGTCCCCAGCCTCCAGGATCTAATGCCTGATGATCTGTGGTAGAGCTGATGTAATTGACAGAAATAAAGTGTACAGTACATGTAATGTGCTTGAATCATCCTGAAACCACCCACACACCCCAACTCTGGTCCATGGAAAAATTGTCTCCACTGGTGGCCAAAAGGTTGGGGACTGCTATCTGGGGTTAATGTGGAAGGTCCTTCTGAATCCTCTTCATCTGTGTTAATACTAAACCCCAGGACAATTAGTTTGGTTAAAGGGTCACACAACAGAACCTTCAATGGCAAAGGCTGTTAGCTTACTTTTTCTTTTCTCTCTCTCTCTCTGGGTCCTCCTCTGTCTGCAGCACAAACCCTGGATCCTCGCAGTGTATGGGGTGTGGGCCTGCCACTGCGTGCTGGGGACCCAAGGCACCGCCATGGTTCTTATTCACACCACCATCTCCTTCTGTGTTGCTCAGTTCCGGTCTCAGGTCCTATCATGGCTGTGTTCTCTCTCTCTGCTCTCTACACTGAGACTGCAGGATGTGGAGGAAGTTAAGGTAAGAGTCTCTTTTTTTTCTCATACCAACGGGAAGGAGAAAACCAGTTTTGCAATGCCATTATCCAGGTAGATGCCTTTGTTTTCAGATAAGAGTCAATCCAAGAACTGGGATGGGGCTCCCCCTCGTGGCTGCAGAGGGTGTTGCATCCTGCAATCCTTTGTATTTGACTGTCTTAGCCCTCCAGACATGACTGAGGGGCTAACGCACTTTAGCTCTTGGAGGCTGTCCAGGGCCGACCCTGTACCTTTTCTCCCAGTTTGGGTAAGCATGGATGGTTCCAGGTGTCACAGAACAAAAGGAAAAGGAAGCAATAATCCCCTTGTTGTTTAGTCGCTAAGTCACGTCCGACTCTTTCTTGACCCCATGGACTGTAGCTGGTCAGGCTCCTCTGTCCGTGGGATTTCCCAGGCAAGAATACTGGAGTGGGTTGCTACTTTCTCTTCCAGGAATAATCCCCTATGCTTAAAAAAAAAAATCATCTGTAAACTGCTCAGAGTTTATAGGGAATTCTCACATCTTTATTTCATCAGAAGCCCACGGTGGTCCCTGAAACAGGTAAGGTAAGTATTTTCCTTGCACAGAAGATCTTGGGAAGCTTCTGATAGTCTTCTTTTAACCATGTGTTCCTGTGGTATTTTACCTTTTGTCCATTTGTTCACTCACTCATTCACTCATTTATTGATTCATGTGATGGCAGTTAGAATTGGTGAGCCCTGGACTGGCACAGACGTGGGAAAGGACACAGCAGGAAGAATGAGCTGGTGGTTTTCTAATCTCTTCTATTCGCTATGTGTCCTTCTCTTGAAACCGGAGGCAGTGTTTGACCTCTGAGTCTCAATTTCATAATTTGGAAAATGAAGGTACGAGCTGCTCTGCCTTCCTCATGGAGTTGTTCTGAGAACCTAACAAGATAATGTGTTAAGCAATTTTGTAAAAATGGTAGCATTTTGAAAATTCAAGGTTTTTTTTTTTTGGCTTTAGGCTCTCCTAATTTTTTTTTCACTCTCACAGTGGACTGGCGTGAGTAGGTCAGGTGGCAGCTCTCTCCTAACAAAACTTAACTTCCCAGAATGATTAAGCTACCTGATTATTTAAATAAGTGTGCTTAAAATTAGATTTGCGATAAAAATAAAAACAAATCCACATCTAACTTTTGGGGGATCTGGCAAGTATTCAAAACAGTCTCCGATTGTAATGATCAATTATTTGGGGACCACTAGCATCAGTTATGGGCCTTGGTGGTGAATAAATTATGTATGTTGGTTTTGTGAAAACTGTTGCCAAAGAGGAGGGAGCAAACGACCAGCAACTACTGCACTGGGTTCCATACTTTCGCACATGCAGTTTTCTTGATTTTTCTCGGTGGCTGCTGAAGTCCTGGACATGGAGTAGAAACTCTGTTCAGTGCTTAATTTTTCTGTGTAAAGTCTTGACTCTCATGGGTCAAATGAACTACTCTATCCTTTGTCCCAGTTCTATTTTTTGTATCTATTTTCATCACCTGGTTCTCTCATTAAAGAACAATACCTATATATTTTAGAAAATATGGAAAATGTAGAAAAATAGATTATAAAATGATCCATAATGTTACTCCCTCCGTAGTCTCAAGATTTTATCACAGTTGCTTTTAGTCTTTTGTTCTTCGCCTAGTTTTGTACATGCTTCTTATTTCTTATTTCATGCTGGCTTGTATAACCTGTCTCCTGTGTGAGCATTCAGGTTCATTGAAGGCAGGGACTATTTCTTTTGATGATGTGTCTCTAAAGCTTGTTTGGAAAATAGTCCTCTGCTACATGTGAAGCCAAATTAATGACAGAGAGCCAGAGGAAAAATCTGTTGAAGACATAAATCCCACGTGACATTTACAGACACACATCATTTTATTGTGCCTCCTGGGGAGTACTCTTCTAACAAATTGATTTCCTGGCACACCTTTCTTGTGCACTTTACTCCTGGGCACTCCCCATCACCAGCGTCACCAGCTCAGTTCCACCTCAGATCATCGGGCATCAGATTCTCACAAGGAGTGTGCAGCCTCGGACCCTGGCACACACACTTCACAGTAGGGCTCACGCCCCTGTGAATGTCTAAGGACGCCGATCTGACAGCAGGCGGGGCTCAGGCGGTAACGGGAGCCGTGGGAAGTGGCTTGAAATACAGGTGAAGCCTCGCTAGCTCACCTGCCCTTCCCCTCCTGCTGTGTAGCCCGGTTTCTAAACTGGCCACGGACCAACAGTGGTGTGGGGCCGAGGGGTTGGGGACCCCTGGAGTCAGCTGCAGTATAGGGTAAACCTAGCTTTTACGTGCAAATGGGATACCAAGCCAACTGTGTGATCATTCTATAGCAAGGTTCCCTTTATTGCGGGGTCTGGACCTGAGCCCCCAGAGTCCCGAGATCTGTCTGGATAGGTCTCTCCGTGTCTTCAGAGTTGTGGAAGGGGCTGTCAGAGTACCCCTCGGATGTAGCTAATCTCCGTGCTATGCATTGGTGTGTCCCATGGATGCGTATCTGGGAAAACCCTCGCCCTCTGTTGCATCAGGCTTGACGCGAAGCCGATGGCCGGTGTTCGGGACACTCTTCTGCTTGTTCTGATGATGCATGGCGTTTACCAGCTGTTCGGTGGTTCTTGGCTCCCGGGGTGGGACAGCCGCTCTGCCCGGGAATGAGAGCTCCTCCCCCGGAGGTTGGATGGTGTCTGTCCGCGACACTCAAGGGCTCTTCTCTCCTTGTGACTTCGCAGAGAGGGTGGTGCACGACCGAGGACGAGTGCTACCTGCTGCAGTTCACGCTGGCCGTGCGCTGTCTCTGCTACACCAGCTTCAGCCTGGAGCTGTGCTGGCGGCCCCCGGCGGCCGCGCGGCCCGCCTCCTCCCTCGCCTGGATGCTGGCCTACGTCTTCTACTACCCAGTCTTCCACAACGGGCCCGTCCTCAGCTTCCCGGAGTTCATCGCACAGGTAGAGCCTCTCGAGGACGGCCGGGCGTTCCTGCCGGGATGCTTCTGTCCTTGTTGCTGTGATCGCTCGTGAGTCTTCTCATCCTGTTGTTGCTCAGCCATGTCTGACTCTTTGCAACCCCAAGGATGGGAGCCCGCCAGGCTCCTCTGTCCGTGGGATTCCCCGGGCAGGAATCCTCCCGGCAGAAATCCTGGAGTGGGTTGCCATTTCCTTCTCCAGGGGATCTTCCTGACCTAGGGATTGAACCCGTGTCTCCTGCATTGGCAGGTGGATTCTTTACCGCGGAGCCACCAGGAAGCCCGTACTTGGTTGCCCACAAATGTACAACACAGATTGTTGTCCTGAATTCTGACAAGAAGGAAGCACTGTGGGGAGATAAGCCTCAGGACTAAGGTCACCTGTCTCTTGCGCATGTCGGCTGTAGGGGCCCCACCCAGATTCCCAGTGGACTGCGGCAGCCAGAAATAATGACTGGGCACAGCAGGAGCTTGGGTGTGGGCCTCCCAGGCAGGCCAGCCCCAGAGAAAGAAACCCGGGTTTTCATGGACTTACTGGGAAAACGGAAGGAGATACTGACTAAGCGGTTGGTTGGCAAATAGTTGGTGCCCTTTTATTTTCACAAACTGCTTCTGAAGTCGCTCTTCTGTGGCTCGGGGATTATTCAGGGGGACCTGGGTGGGGTTGGAGTGGATTTGAAGGCAGTGCAGTGGTGTGTCTTCAAGTCTGGGTGTCTCTTTCTGCCCAGGACTGCGCCTGCCTCCTGGACAGCAGTCTTGTCCGAGGCTCATGGCAAGCTGCCTTCATGATTCCCACATTTCCCCTCCTACTGTGGATTCCTTCCCTCATTCCACAGCCAGCCTTGTGGAAGATATGTACTAGGTTAATTCACCCAAAGTGTGAGTAATCAGTGATGCCTAAAAACAGGGTTTCTCCAAGAATATTCCTGCCCCCCACAAAAGAATCCTCATGGGGGTGAGAATAGTAAGTGCTCGCATGTGTGAGTGCAGGCCCACACATGTACACACATGTGCACACACGGGGGTCCTGGACATGTTGAAGAGCAGGCCAGCAGCACTGTTTCACATTTCTGGAGGGCACCCCAAAAGGTGCCCCCTGTACAAATAGAAGGGTGCTTAGAAATCCCTTATTTTGCCTTAAAAATTTCACATTGTATTCAAAACATTACATTTCTGCATTAAACAATAACTTAATGCTTAAAAATTGCCAGTTAAATCATTAAACATTTTTCCCCTCTGCACATGTTTAAGGGAAATCTAGGTGAATGTATTGATATGTTTAGCATATGGTTTCTCATACTTCAGTTTGGGTTACCTGGGAGCATTCTTTTGCCATGAAGGAATTTAAAATCCGTGTTTGAAAATCATGGTTAAAGTTGTTGTGTAAAAGCCAGAGTTGGTTTA
>SJXQ01009876.1:451269-519226 GCA_006408695.1 Aepyceros melampus | reverse complement strand
AATGTCCCCATGTGTTTCCTGTGCCCAAATTTAATTTTAAATAAACAGCAGTAACACATTAAATATAAATGACTTGGGTCAAACACTTCTGTTAAACTGGAAAAAATTATTTAACTCCCATCCCAACCACAAAGAAAGGACTGCCAATGAAGTGTGTGTGTGTGTGTGTGTGTGTGTGTGTGTACATAAATATAATATGCATATGTATATATACACACTAATATAGATAGGTAGGTAGGTAGATACATACATATATATACCTCAAATAAAAGGCAGTGATGAAAGGGTTAACGGCTAGGCTGATCTCCCCAGAGAGGCCAGAGGTCCCCAAGCCCAGGAGGAGAGGAATGGCAAAGAGCAGACATTTTTTTTTCCTACATTCCTTTGCTCCTGCTTTAGCCACTGTGGGAGGCTCCTTTAATTCTGTGTTGCTATGACAACAGTTCATTCTTCCTGAAAGTAACTTTATTCCAACCTTGAGCTGCTAATTGCCCAACCAAGCAATATATCTTACTCAGGGAAATGTTATTTCTTAAGGTATGTTAATGAGACTATGTATCTTGTTTGGAGGTCTGTTTTCCTTAAGACTTATACATCTCTCCCAGAGACTTCTGGTCCAGAGATGACTCCCCTTATGCAGATATATATGTTGTGGGGTGCAACTCTCTCAGCCTTGAGGTGTTTCTTTCACCTATGATCAATGAGTAATAAGACGCCTTGCTGAAAACTGGCAAGCGGGTACTCTGCTGCCCCCTTCTGATGTCTGTGTCAGAAGCTTTCTCGATCTCTTTTATACTTTAATAAAACTTTGCTACACAAAAGCTCCAAGTGGTCAAGCCAGGTCGCTGGCCCCAAATGGAAATCCTCTCCTCTGGAGGCCAAGAATTCCCGGCCTCTGGCATCATTCGTAGCTCATAGCCACAACCTTTCAATAACAAAAATACAAAATTATGCTTGCATTATGGCAGCAGCATAAGAGTGTTAAGAAGGAAGGGGAATGTGGGTAAAATCTATTACAGTTTTAAATGACTATGATACTAGCTTAACTTTTACCAGTGTGTTAGTTGCTCGGTTGTGTCTAATTTTTTGCAGTGCATGGACTCTGACCCACCAGGCTTCTCTGTCCATGGAATTCTCTGGCAAGAATACTGGAGTCAGTAGCCATTCCCTTCTGCAGGGGATCTTGCCAACACAGGGATCGAACCCATGTCTCCTGCACTGCAGGCATATTCTTACTGTCTGAGCCACCAGGGAAGCCTCAGCTTTTACCAGCTGCTGCTGCTAAGTCACTTCAGTCGTGTCCAACTCTGTGCGACTCCAGAAATGGCAGCCCAACAGGCTCCCCAGTCCCTGGGATTCTCCAGGCAAGAACACTGGAGTGAGTTGCCATTTCCTTCTCCAATGCATGAAAGTGAAAAGTGAAAGTGAAGTCGCTCAGTCGTGTCTGACCCTCAGTGACCCCACGGATTGCAGTCTTCCAGGCTCCTCCATCCATGGGATTTTTCGAGGCAAGAGTACTGGAGTGGGGTGCCATTGCCTTCTCCGCAGTTTTTACCAGACTTGCCTGTAACTCCCTTCCAAACAGACAGATTCCTTTTAATAGAAGGAGTTCCTTACACAAAATGTGTTGTGGTCACATAAATCTGTACTATTCAGAACAAAACCAGTTCTGCTGGCAGATATCCATGTTCTTGGGGACATTTAAGTTTTCATTAAACTGGAAAGCAATCAAGTCTTTATGTCTATAATTATATGTTTAATAGTTCCACAAATTTGGCAAAGTTCATGACATCAGGCTGTTTTCACCAGATAGTAGGCAAAAATATGGAAGTCATCATCAAACAATGAACTAGACAGATGGTATGGCTCCTACTTGATGAATGACCATGCCGGTCCTTTCAGAGCCATCTTCTTTGGCCTATTCCATTTGTTTGCCTACCAGGCTGTCTGCAACTTCTCTCAGCTCCCTTTCTGCTGGAGGTGAATCATTAGAATCAGACATAATGTGAAGGTTGCCTTCTTTATAATCATCTAAGAGCTGGTACATGTACAAGACAAGATCCTTTTCTAGATGATGGAAAGCCATGTGTTTGTTATAGGGGTGCATGCTAGGACCATTCCCCTCCACTCATCTTTAGAACCATCCTCAGGCTCAAACATCTGCTCCCCTGCTTTGCCAATCATGTCGGCTAGGTATGCATCACTGATTTGAAATGTTACAACATCCTCCCTATCAGACAGGACTTCAAGTGCAGAAACTCATCTTCATAAAGTTCTAGTGCCTAAACACAGTCAAATCCATTGCATTTTATAAGATACGAAGAAGGACTTACAGGCACCTGGTCCAGAATGGCTCCTTTCTACTGGGTGACGAAGCCATTCCCTCTGTCTGCCTATGCTAAATCCTGCAGGCTACACTGTTCCACTGGGGCTGGGAAACAGTTTGGCTCTGCTCCATACCACTCAGTTGTATTTTTGGGGGGGATGTCAGTTTCTTCACAATATTTGCTGATACACCCGCATGGCCTGCATCAGCTCTGGACCGGGGACCAGGGGTCTTCCCAAATGGGGTCTTCATTCACCTGCACTTAAGTGAGTAGCAGAGCTGCTGGACTAGGGTGAAAATTAGTTCAGTTTGGTTCAGTCGTTCAGTCGTGTCCAACTCTTTGTGACTCCATGAATCACAGCACGCCAGGCCTCCCTGTCCATCACCAACTCGTGGAGTTCACTCAGACTCACGTCCATCGACTCCGTGGTGCCATCCAGCCATCTCATCCTCTGTCATCCCCTTCTCCTCCTGTCCCCAATCCCTCCCAGCATCAGAGTCTTTTCCAATGAGTCAACTCTTCGCATCAGGTGGCCAAAGTACTGGAGCTTCAGTTTCAGCATCACTCCTTCCAAAGATATCCCAGGGCTGATCTCCCTCAGAATGGACTGGTTGGATCTCCTTGCAGTCCAAGGGACTCTCAAGAGTCTTCTCCAACACCACAGTTCAAAAGCATCAATTCTTCTGCACTCAGCTTTCTTCACAGTCCAACTCTCCCATCCATACATGACCACTGGAAAAACCGTAGCCTTGACTAGATGGACCTTTGTTGGCAAAGTAATGTCTCTGCTTTTGAATATACTATCTAGGTTGGTCATAACTTTTCTTCCAAGGAGTAAGCGTCTTTTAATTTCATGGCTGCAGTCCCCATTTGCAGTGATTTTGGAGACCCCCAAAATAAAGTCTAACACTGTTTCTACTGTTTCCCCATCTATTTCCCATGAAGTGATGGGACCAGATGCCATGATCTTCGTTTTCTGAATGTTGAGCTTGAAGTCAAATATTTCACTCTCCTCTTTCACTTTCATGAAGAGGCTTTTTAGCACCTCTTCACTTTCTGCCATAGGGTGGTGTCATCTGCATAACTGAGGTTATTGATACTTCTCCCCATAATCTTGATTCCAGCTTGTGCTTCTTCCAGTCCAGCGTTTCTTATGATACATTCTGCATAGAAGTTAAATAAGCAAGGTGACAATATACAGCCTTGATGTACTTCTTTTCCTATTTGGAACCAGTCTGTTGTTCCATGTCCAGTTCTAACTGCTGCTTCCTGACCTGTATAAGGTTTCTCAAGAGACAGGTCAGGTGGTCTGGTATTCCCATTCTTTCAGAATTTTCCACAGTTTATTGTGATCCACACAGTCACATAGTCAATAAAGCAGAAGCAGATGTTTTTCTCGAATTCTCCTTGATTTTGATGATCCAGCAGATGTTGGCAATTTGATCTCTGGTTCCTCTGCCTTTTCTAAAACCAGCTTGAACATCTTGAAGTTCACAGTTCACGTACTGCTGAAGCCTGGCTTGGAGAATTTTGAGCATTACTATACTAGTGTGTGAGATGAGTGCATTGTGCAGTAGTTTGAGCATTCTTTGGCATTGCCTTTCTTTGGGATTGGAATGAAAACTGACCTTTTCCAGTCCTGTGGCCACTGCTGAGTTTTCCAAATTTGCTGGCATATTGAGAGCAGCACATTCACAGCATCATCTTTCAGGATTTGAAATAACTCAACTGGAATTCCACCACCTCCACTAGCTTTGTCCATAGTGATGCTTTCTAAGGCCCACTTGACTTCACATTCCAGGATGTCTGGCTCTAAGTGAGTGATCATACCATCGTGATTATCTTGGTTGTGAAGATCTTTTTTGTACAGTTATTTTGTGTATTCTTGCCACCTCTTCTGCTTCTGTTAGGTCCATGCCATTTCTGTCCTTTATAGAGCCCATCTTTGCATGAAATGTTCCCTTGGTATCTCTGTTTTTTGAAGAGATCTCTAGTCTTTCCCATTCTGTTGTTTTTCTCTATTTCTTTACATTGATAGCTGGGGAAGGCTTTCTTATCTCTTCTTGCTATTCTTTGGAACTCTGCATTCAGATGCTTATATCTTTCCTTTTCTCCTTTGCTTTTCCCTTCTCTTCTTTTCACAGCTATTTGCAAGGCGTCTCCAGACAGCCATTTTGCTTTTTGCATTTCTTTTCCACAGGGATGTTCTTGATCTCTGTCTCCTGTAGGATGTCCCGAACCTCCATCCATAGTTCATCAGGCACTCTATCTATCAGATCTGGTCCCTTAAATCTATTTCTCACTTCCACTGTATAATCATAAGGAATTTGATTTAGGTCATACCGAATGGTTTAGTGGTTTTCCCTACTTTCTTCAATTTCAGTCTGAATTTGGCAATAAGGAGTTCATGATCTGAGCCACAGTCAGCTCCCAGTCTTGTCTTTGTTGACTGTATAGAGCTTCTCCATCTTTGGCTGCAAAGAATATAATCAATCTGATTTCGATGTTGACCATCTGGTGATGTCCATGTGTAGAGTCTTCTCTTGTGTTGTTGGAAGAGGGTGTTTGCTATGACCAGTGCATTCTCTTGGCAAAATTCTATTAGCCTTTGCCCTGCTTCATTCTGTATTCCAAGGCCAAATTTGCCTGTTACTCCAGGTGTTTCTTGACTTCCTACTTTTGCATTCCAGTCCCCTATAATGAAATGGACATCTTTTTTCAGGTGTTAGTTCTAAAAGGTCTTGTTGGTCTTCATAGAACCATTCAACTTCAGCTTCTTCAGCATTACTGGTTGGGGCATAGACTTGGATTACTGTAATATTGAATGGTTTGCCTGGGAAACAAAGAGAGATCATTCTGTCGTTTTTGAGATTGCATCCAAGTACTGCTTTCAGACTCTTTTGTTGACCATGATGGCTACTCCATTTCTTCCAAGGGGTTCCTGCATGCAGTAGTAGATATAATGGTCTTCGACTGTGTGGATCACAATAAACTGTGGAAAATTCTGAAAGAGATGGGAATACTAGACCATCTGACCTGCCTCTTGAGAAAACAGTATACAAGTCAGGAGACACCAGTTAGAACTGGACATGGAATGACAGACTGGTTCCAAATAGGAAAAGGAGGACGTCAAGGCTGTATATTGTCACCCTACTTATTTAACTTCTATGCAGAGAACATCATGAGAAACAATGGGCTGGAAGAAGCACAAGCTGGAATCAAGATTACTGGGAGAAATACCAATAACCTCAGATATGCAGATGACACCACCCTTATGGCAGAAAGTAAAGAGGAACTAAAAAGTCTCTTGACGAAAGTGAAAGAGGAGAGTGAAACATTTGGCTTAAAGCTCAACATTCAGAAAATAAGATCATGGCATCTGGTCCCATCACTTCATGGGAAATAGATGGGGAAACAGTAGAAACAGTGTCAGACTTTATTTTGGGGGGCTCCAAAATCACTGCTTATGGTGACTGCAGCCATGAAATTAAAAGATGCTTACTCTTTGGAAGAAAAGTTATGACCAACCTAGACAGCATATTCAAAAGCAGAGACATTACTTTGGCAACCAAGATCCATCTAGTCAAGGCTACGGTTTTTCCAGTGGTCATGTATGGATGTGAGAGTTGGACTGTGAAGAAAGCTGAGTGCCAAAGAATTGATGCTTTTGAACTGTGGTGTTGGAGAAGATTCTTGAGAGTCCCTTGGACTGCAAGGAGATCCAACCAGTCCATTCTGAAGGAGATCAACTCTGGGATTTGTTTGGAAGGAATGATGCTAAAGCTGAAGCTCCAGTACTTTGGCCACCTCATGCGAAGAGTTGACTCATTGGAAAAGACTCTGATGCTGAGACAAATTGGAGGCAGGAGGAGAAGGGGACGACAGAGGATGAGATGGCTGGATGGCATCATGGACTCGATGGATGTGAGTCTGAGTGAACTCCAGGAGTTGGTGATGGACAGGGAGGCCTGGCGTGCTGCAATTCATGGGGTTGCAAAGAGTTGGACACGACTGAGCTACTGAACTGAACTGAACTGAATTGGAGAAGGAGATGACAGAGGATGAGATGGCTGGATGGCATCACTGACTCGATGGATGTGAGTCTGAGTGAACTCTGGGATTTGGTGATGGACAGGGAGTGCTGCGATTCATGGGGTCGCAAGGAGTCAAACACGACTGAGTGACTGAAGTGAACTGAGTTAAATTCTCCCATTCCAGTCGATTTTAGTTCACTGATTCCTAGAATGTCGACGTTCACTCTTGCCATCTCCTGTTTGATCACTTCCAATTTGCCTTGATTCACGGACCTGACATTCCAGGTTCCTATGCAATATTGCTCCTTACAGCATCGGACCTTGGTTCTATCACCAGTCACATCCACAGCTGTTTTTTTTTTGCTTTGACTCCATCCCTTTATTCTTTCTGGGGTTATTTCTCCACTGATTTCCAGTAGCATATTGGGCACCTACTGACCTAGGGAATTCCTCTTTCAGTATCATATCATTTTGCCTTTTCATACTGTTCATGTATTCTCAAGGCAAGAATACTGAATTGGTTTGCCATTCCCTTCTCCAGTGGACCACATTCTGTCAGACCTCTCCTCCATGACCCACCTGTCTTGGGTGGCCCCACAGGGTGTGGCTTAGTTTCATTGAGTTAGACAAGGCTATGGTCCTAGTGTGATTATATTGACGAGTTTTCTTTGATTATGGTTTCAGTGCACCTGCCCTCTGATGCCCGCTTTCAACACCTACGGTCTTACTTGGGTTTCTCTTAGCTTGGACGTTGGGTATCTCTTCACGGCTGCTCCAGCAAAGCGCAGCTGCTGCTCCTTACCTTCCCTCATGGCTACTCCTCCTGACCTTGAACATGGAATAGCTCCTCTCGGCCCTCCTGCACCTGCACAGCCACCACTCCTTGGACATGGGGTTGCTCCCCTGGCCTCAGGCGAGGGCAGCTCCTCTTGGCTGCCACCCTTGACCTCAGACATGGGGTAACTCCTCTTGACCACCACCTCTCTGGCATGGGGTCCTCCCAGTTTCTGCCTCTGACCTCAGATATGGGGTAGCTCCTCTCAGCCACGCTTGTGCACTGTTGCAGGGTGAAAATTCAGTATGCTGCAATTTGAAAGTTTCCACAGAATTTTAATATTCTTCTTAATCCATCATCCCAAGCACTCGATTTTTGTTTTTGTTTTTACATGTTTAGCAAAAATATGGGAGTATGATAAACAAAATTTCCACCACAGCACGCTGTATGCACCTGTGTTCAAAATCCCCCTCTGTCCCCATAATTCTTCCAAACTATGTAGGTATTTAACTCATTTGAGTTTATTTTTGTGTGTGGTGTAAGAAAATGTTCTAATTATTTACCTGTATCTGTCCTGTTTTCTTGCACCACTTATTGAAGAATTTTTTCCCCCTTTTATGTTCTTGCCTCTTTTGTAATAAATAAATTGACCATAACTACCTGGGTTTATTTCTGTTCGCTTGATCCATGCTTCTATTTTGTGCCAGTACCATACTATTTTAATTAATGTGGCTGTATAATATAGTCTGAAGTCAGGGATTATAATATCTCCAGCTTTGTTCTTTTTGCTCAAGATTGCTCTAACTATTCAGAGAGTTTTATGGTTCTCTATAAACTGTAGGATTCCAGCTAAATGAAAAATTTGATGGATATTTTGATAGGGATTTCATTAAATCTGTACATTATTTTGGGTAGTATGAACTAGATCAACAATATCAAGTTCAACAATATCAATTCTTCCAACTTGTGAACATGAGGTATCTACATTTCTTTGTATCATCTTTGATTTCCTTCATCACTCTTTGATATTTAGAGTTTAAGAGTGTAAGCTTTTGGACTCCCTGAATGAATATATTCTTAAGTATTTCCTTGTTTTTAATGCAATTTAAATTGGATGGTTTTCTTAATTTCCATTTCTAATAATTCATTATTAGTGTATAGAAAAGCAACAGATTTCTGTATATTAATCTTGTATCATGCAAATTTACTGAATTCATTCATTAATCTAATAGTCTTTTTCGTGGTGATTTATGGTTTCCTATATACAGTATCAGACTTCCCTGGTGGCTCAGATGGTAAAGTGTCTGCCTACAATGTGGGAGACCAGGGTTCGATCCTGGGAAGATCCCCTGGAGAAGGAAATTACAACCCACACCAGTTCTCTTGCCTGGAAAATACCATGGATAGAGGAGCCTGGTAGGCTACAGTCCATGCGGTCTCAAAGAATCAAACACGATATCAAGTCATCTGGGAAGAGTGAGAGTTTTACTTCTTCCCCTCCTACTTAGATATCATTTATTTCTGTTTTCATGTCTGATTGTTGTGGCTAGGATTTCTGATACTATATGAAGTAGAAACAAAGAGAGTAGGCATCATTGCACTGTTCCTGATTTTAGAGAAAAGTTTTTGAGTTTTCACATTTGAGCATGCAATTAGCTGTGGCTTTGTCATGAATATTTGGTTGCTCTTAGTTGAGAAATATTCCCTCTAAACCAATTTTGATGGAGTTTTAACATAAATAAATGATCATTTATTGAAGTGCTTTTCTTGTATCTATTGAAGTGATCATGTGATTTTTATCTTTTTTAAAAAATGTAGTGTATCACAATGATGGATTTCTTGATACTGCAACATCCTTGCATTCCTGAAATAAAACCAACCTGACCATGGTGCATGATTCTTTTTAAATATTGTTGGGGTCCTAAGATGGCAGAGGAATAGGACGGGGAGACCACTTTCTCCCCAACAAATTCATCAAAAGAACATTTAAACGCTGAATAAATTCCACAAAACAACTTCTGAATGCCGGCAGAGGACATCAGGCACCCAGAACAGCAGCCCATTGTCTTTGAAAGGAGATTTTTTTATCAGTGGTGCTGTATAGATGGAGAAGTCTTGGGGCTACTGTAAAAATAAAACTGAAAACCAGAAGCAGGAGGTTTAAATCCAAATCCTGAGAACACCAGAGAACTCCTGACTCCAGGGAACATTAATAGACAGGAGCTCATCAAACATTTCCACATCTACACTGAAACCAAGCACCATCCAAGGGCCAACAAGTTCCAAAGCAAGACATACCACACAAATTCTCCAGCAACACAGGAACACAGCCCTGAGCTTCAATACACAGGTTGCCCAAAGTCACTCCAAACCCACTGACATCTAACTCATTACTGGAAACTTCATTGCACTCCAGAGAGAAGAAATCCAGCTCCTCCCACCAGAATACTGACACAAGCTTCCCTAACCAGGAAACCTTGACAAGCCACCTGTACAGCCCCACCCACAGTGAGGAAACTCCACAATAAAGAGAACTCCACAAACTGCTAGAATACAGAAAGGCCACCCCAAACACAGCAATATAAACAGGATGAAGAGACAGACGAATACCAAGCAGGTAAAGGAACAAGATAAATGTCCACCAACCAAACCAAAGAGGGATAGGGAATCTAAAGAATTCTGAATAATGATAGTGAAAATGATCCAAAATCTTGAAATCAAAATGGAATCACAGATAAATAACCTGGAGACAAGGATTGAGAAGATGCAAGAAAGGTTTAGGAAGGACCTAGAAGAAATAAAAAAAGAGTCAGTATATAATGTATAATGCAATAAATGAGATCAAAAACACTCTGGAGGCAACAAATAGTAGAATAATGGAGGCTGAAGATAGGATTAGTGAAGTAGAAGATAGAAAAGTAGAAATAAATGAATCAGAGAGGAAAAAAGAAAAAAGAATTAAAAGAAATGAGGACAAAGTCAGAGACCTCCAGGACAATGTTAAATGCCCCAACATTCGAATCATAGGAATCCCAGAAGAAGAAGACAAAAAGAAAGACCATGAGAAAATACTTGAGGAGATAATAGTTGAAAACTTCCCTAAAATGGGGAAGGAAATAATCGCCCAAGTCCAAGAAACCAGAGAGTCCCAAACAGGATAAACCCAAGGTGAAACACCCCAAGACACATATTAATCAAATTAACAAAGATCAAACAGAACAAATATTAAAAGCAGCAAGGGAAATGACCCAATCAAAAAATGGGCCAAAGAACTAAATAGACACTTCTCCAAAGAAGACATACGAATGGCTAACAAACACATGAAAAGATGCTCAACATCACTCATTATCAGAGAAATGCAAATCAAAACCACAATGAGGTACCATTTCACACCAGTCAGAATGGCTGCGATGCAAAAGTCAACAAGCAATAAATGCTGGAGAGGGTGCGGAGAAAAGGGAACACTCTTACACTGTTGGTGGGAATGCAAATTAGTACAGCCACTATGGAAAACAGTGTGGAGATTCCTTAAAAAATTGCAAATAGAACTGCCTTATGATCCAGCGATCCCACTGCTGGGCATACACACCGAGGAAACCAGAATTGAAAGAGACACGTGTACCCCAATGTTCATCGCGGCACTGTTTGTAATAGCCAGGACATGGAAGCAACCTAGATGT
Source organism: Aepyceros melampus (assembly GCA_006408695.1). Lineage (NCBI taxonomy): Eukaryota > Metazoa > Chordata > Mammalia > Artiodactyla > Bovidae > Aepyceros > Aepyceros melampus. The sequence goes on along the minus strand of SJXQ01009876.1, from coordinate 508,410 downwards.
CCATCAGCAGATGAATGGATAAGAAAGCTGTGGTACATATACACAATGGAGTATTACTCAGCTATTAAAAAGAATACATTTGAATCAGTTTTAATGAGGTGGATGACGCTGGAGCCGATTATACAGAGTGAAGTAAGCCAGAAAGAAAAACATCAATACAGTATACTTACACATATATATGGAATTTAGAATGATGGTAATGATAAACCTGTACGCAAGACAGCAAAAGAGACACAGTTGTATAGAATGGCCTTTTGGACTCTGTGGGAGAGGGAGAGGGTGGGATGGGTTGGCAGAGTGGCAATGTAACATGTGTGATATCATAAGCGAAACGAATTGCCAGTCCAGGTTTGATGCAGGATGCAGGATGCTAGGGACTGATGCACGGGGATAATCCAGAGAGAGGGTGTGGGGCGGGAGGGTGGAGGTGGGGGTCGGGATTGGGAGTTCATGTACACTCATGGCTAATTCATGTCAATGTGTAACAAAACGAATACAGTATTGTAAAACAAAACAAACTAAAAAATAAAAGCAGCAAGGGAAAAACAACAAATAACACACAAAGGGATTCCCATAAGGATAAGAGCTGATCTTTCAATAGAAACTCTTCAGGCCAGGAGGGAATGGCAGGACATACTTAAAGTGATGAAAGAAAATAACCTACAGCCAGATTACTGTACCCAGCAAGGATCTCATTCAAATATGAAGGCAAAATCAAAAGCTTTACAGACAAGCAAAAGCTGAGAGAATTCAGCACCACCAAACCAGCTCTCCAACAAATGCTAAAGGATCTTCTCTAGACAGGAAACACAAAAAGGGTGTATAAACTGGAACCCAATACAATAAAGTAAATGACAGCGGGATCATACTTATCAATAATGACCTTAAACATAAATGGGTTGAATGCCCCAACCAAAAGACAAAGACTGGCTGAATGGATACAAAAACAAGACCTCTATATAAGTTGTCTACAAGAGACCCACGTCAAAATAGGGCACATATACAGACTGAAAGTGAAGGGCTGGAAAAAGATATCCCACCAAATAGAGACCAAAAGAAATCAGGGTAGCAATACTCATATCAGATAAAACAGAGTTTAAAACAAAGGCCGTGAAAAGAGACAAAGAAGGACACTACATAATGATTAAAGGATTAATCCAAGAAGAAGATATAACAATTATAAATATATGCACTCAACATAGGAGCACCACCATATGTTAAGACAAATGCTAACAAGTATGAAAGGGGAAATTAACAATAACACAATAATAGTGGGAGACTTTAATACCCCACTCACACCTAAGGATAGATCAACTAAACAGAAAATTAACAAGAAAACACAAACTTTAAAAGATACAATAGACCAGTTAGACCTAATTGATATCTATAGGATATTTCACCCCAAAACAATGAATTTCACCTTTTTCTCAAGAGCACATGGAACTTTCTCCAGGATAGGTCACATCCTGGGTCGTAAATCTAGCCTTGGTAAATTCCAAAAAATTGATATCATTCCAAGCATCTTTTCTGAACACAATGCAGTAAGACTAGATCTCAGTTACAGGAGAAAAATTGTTAAAAATTCCAACATATGGAGGCTGAACAACACACTGCTGAATAACCAACAAATCACAGAAGAAATAAAAAAAAATCAAAATATGCACAAAAACGAATGAAAATGAAAACACAACAACCTAAAACCTGTGGGACACTGTAAAAGCAGTGCTAAGGGGAAGGTTCATAGCAATACAGGCATACCTCAAGAAATAAGAAAAAAGTCAAATAAATAACCTAACTCTACACCTAAAGCAACCAGAAAAGGAAGAAATGAAGAACCCCACGGTTAGTAGAAAAAAAGAAAGAAAGCTTAAAACTTAGGGCAGAAATAAATGCAAAAGAAACAAAAGCGAACATAGCAAAAATCAACAAAGCCAAAAGCTGGTTCTTTGAGAAGATAAATAAAATTGACAAACCATTAACCAGACTCATCAGGAAACAAAGGGAGGAAAATCAAATCAATAAAATTAGAAATGAAATTGGAAAGATCACAACAGACAACACAGAAATACAAAGGATCATAAGAGACTCTATCAGCAATTATATGCCAATAAAATGGACAACTTGGAAGAAATGGACAAATTCTTAGAAAAGTACAACTTTCCAAAACCGAACCAGGAAGAAATAGAAAATCTTAACAGACCCATCACAAGCACAGAAATTGACACTGTAATCAGAAATCTTCCAGCAAACAAAAGCCCAGGTCCAGATGGCTTTACAGCTGAATTCTACCAAAAACTTAGAGAAGAGCAAACACTGATCCTACTCAAACTCTTCCAGAAAATTGCAGAGGAAGGTAAACTTCCAAACTCATTCTATGAGGCCACCATCACCCTAATACCAAAACCTGACAAAGATGCCACAAAAAAAGAAAACTACAGGCCAATATCACTGATGAACATAGATGCAAAAATCCTTAACAAAATTCTGACAATCAGAATCCAACACCACATTAAAAAGATCATACACCATGACCAAGTGGGCTTTATCCCAGGGATGCAAGGATTTTTCAATATCCACAAATCAATCAATGTAATATACCACATTACTGCTGCTGCTGCTAAGTCTCTTCAGTCATGTCCGACTCTATGTGACCCCACAGATGGCAGCCCACCAGTCTCCCCCATCTCTGGGATTCTCGAGGCAGGAACACTGGAGTGGGTTGCCATTTCCTTCTCCAATGCATGAAAGTGAAAAGTGAACTTAGGTCGCTTAGTTGTGTCCAACTCTTAGCGACCCCATGGACTGCAGCCCACCAGGCTCCTCCATCCATGGGATTTTCTAGGCAAGAGTACTAGAGTAGGGTGCCATTGCTTCTCCAATATATCGCATTAAAAAATTGAAAAATAAAATCCATATGCTTATCTCAATAGATGCATAGAAAGCCTTTGAAAAAATTCAACATACATTTATGATTAAAAACAAAAAAACTCTCCAGAAAGCAGGAATAGAAAGAACATACCTCAACATAAAAAAAGCTATATATGACAAACCCACAGCAAACATTATCCTCAATGGTGAAAAATTGAAAGCTTTTCCCCTAAAGTCAGGANAAACAAACAATAGTCCAAGACCAGTTTCACAGGTGAATTCATGAGACATTTAAAGAAGAGTTAACACCTATCCTTCTCAAACTATTCCAAAATCTTTAAGAGAAAGGGACACTTTGAAGTCATTCTATGAAATCATAATCACTCTGCTACCAAAACAAAAGACACTACAAAAAAGAAAATGATAGTCTAATATTACTGATGAACAGAGATGTAAAAATCCTGAAATAAAATATCAGTAAATCAAATTCAGTACTACACTAAAAGTGTTTTACACCATAATCAAGTGGGATTTATCCCAGTAATGCAAAGATATTTGTAGATACATAAATCCAACAACATGCTACATGACATTAAGAAAATGAAGAATAAAATTCACATGATCATCTCCATAGATGCAGAGCATTTTGACAAAATTGACTACAAATGTATAATAATAAAAAACACTCTCAACAAAATGGGTATAGAGTAAATATACATCAACATAAACAAGGCCATGTATGACAAACCTATAGCCAAAATCATACTCAGTGAAGCATTTCTTCTAACATCTGCATCAGGCCAAGCATACTCACTCTAACTGTTATTTAGCATAGTATTGGAAGCTCTAGCCACAGCAGACAGGAGAAAGAAGTAATAGAAATCCATATTGGGAAAGAATTAAAACTGTCACTATTTTTGGATGACATGATACTTTATACAGAAAATTCTAAAGATGCCACTAAAACATATTATAACTAATAAACTTTCAGGGTATGAAATTAATGTACAGAGATCTATTGTGTTTCTATACATGAACAACAAGTTATCAGACAGGAAAATTTTAAAAATTCAGTTTATAACTGCATAAAAAGGGTAAATCTAACCAAAGAAGTAAAAGACCTGTACTTGGAAAACTATAAGACACTGATGAAAGAAATTCAGCATGACACAAACAAATGGAAAGATGCAGTGCTCTAGGATTGGAAGAATTATTCTATTATTAGTCTATACTACCCAAGACAACCTATAGTTTCAATGTGATGTCTATCAAAACACCAGTGGCATGTTTCACGGAACTGGAAGAAATACTTCTAAAATTATTTAAAAATTCAGTTTATAACTGCATAAAAAGGGTAAATCTAACCAAAGAAGTAAAAGACCTGTACTTGGAAAACTATAAGACACTGATGAAAGAAATTCAGCATGACACAAACAAATGGAAAGATGCAGTGCTCTAGGATTGGAAGAATTATTCTATTATTAGTCTATACTACCCAAGACAACCTATAGTTTCAATGTGATGTCTATCAAAACACCAGTGGCATGTTTCACGGAACTGGAAGAAATACTTCTAAAATTTGTAGGGACACACAAAAGACTCCAAGTAGCCAAAACAATCTTGAGACAGAACAAATCTGGAAGTATCATGTTTTCTGGTTTCAAACTATGTTACAAATCTTTAGTAATTAAAACATTATGGTACTGGGAAAACAAACAAAGAAACAAACAAACAAAAAAAACAGAAAAGACTGGTGGAACAAAATAGAGAGCCCAGAATTATGCCCACACTTATTTGATCAACAGAGGCAACAGAAGCAAGATTGTACATTACAGAAAAACTCTCTTCAGTAATTGGGTCTCGCTTTTCACATACCCTTTAACTTTCATTTTAATCCATGTTGTATTTGGCAGGATCCTCGCATTGTGAAATAATATTTCATTTCATATATATACTACATCTTCCTTACCCACTGATTCATTGATGGGCACTTAAGTCATCTGTTTCTTGGTTGTTGTAGATAATGCTGTAATAAACATGGCAGAGCAAATACTGCTTTGATATTCTGCTTTTATTTTGTCTGGCAACATATTCAGAAGATGAATGGGTGGATGACATGGTAGATTAACTTTTTGAACAACCTCCATATTAATTTTCATAGTGACTGAACCAATTTCAGTTCAGTCTCAGTTGTGTCTGACTCTTTGCAGCTCCATGGACTGCAGCACACCAGGCCTTCCTGTCCATCACCAACTCCTGGAGTTACTGAAACTTATGTCCGTTGAGTCAGTGATGCCATCCAACCATCTTACCCTCTACCATCCCCTTCTCCTCCCACCTTCAATATTTCCCAATGAGTCAGTTCTTCACATCAGGTGGCTGAAGTATTGGAGTTTCAGCTTCAGCATCAGTCCTTCCAATGAATATTCAGAACTGATTTCCTTTAGGATTGACTGGTTGGATCTCCTTTCTGTTCAAGGGACTCTCAAGAGTCTTCTCCAACACCACAGTTCAAAAGCATCAATTCTTCGGTGCTCAGCTTTCTTTATAGTCAAACTCTCACATCCATACATGACTAGTGGAAAAACCATAGCTTTGACTAGACTGACCTTTGTTGGCAAAGTAATGTCTCTGCTTTTTAATGTGCTTTCTAGGTTGGTCCAATTTACATACCCACTAATGGTGTACAGGTATTCCCTATTTTTCAAATCCTCATGAACACTTGTTATCTTTTGTATTCTTGATTATAGCCATTCTGACATATATGAAATGATACCTTAGTGTGGTTTTCATTTGCATTTCCTTGATAATTAGTGGTTTTGAGCATCTTTCATGTACCTGTTGGCTTTCATGGAGAGAGAGCAAATGGCAACCCACTCCAGTATTCTTGCCTGGAAAATTCTGTAGACATAACAGCCTTGCTGACCATGGTCCATGTGGTTGCAGAGTAAGACATAAAGTATGGCCATTTCTTCTTTTATTTGCCTGGAATACCATCACCCATCCTTTCACTTTGAACCTCTGTGTATCTTTAGTGCTGAAATGAGTCTCCTGTAGGCAGCCTATATGTGCGTGTGCTAAGTTGCTCAGGTTGAATCTGACTCTTTGCGACCTCATTAACTGTAGCCTTCCAGGCTTCTCTGTGCATGGGATTTTCCAGGCAAGAATACTGTGGTGGATTTCTGTGTCCTCCTTTAAAAGATCTTCCTGATCCAAAGATCGAACCTTCAACTTTTATGTCAACTGCGTTGTCAGATGGATTCTTATCGCCACCCGGGAAGCTCGGAAATATATAATTGGGACTTACTGATACATTTTTTGGCCTATCTAATCACTCTATGTCTCTTGATAGATGAATTTTATTTTATTTATTTTATGTTTTTCTTTTGGCATTGTCCAGTTCCCCAGGGGGCTTGGCAAGTGACACTAGTGGTAAACAGCTCACCTGCCAATGCAGGAGACTAAAAGATGTGGGTTTGATCCCTGGTTCGAGAAGATCTCCTGGAGGAGGTCATGGCAACCCCCTCCAGTATTCTTGCCTGGAGAATCCTATGGACAGAGGGACCTGGTGAGCTATATATAGTCCATAGGGTTTCAGAGAGTCAGACACAGCTGAAACAGCTATTCGTGGCTGCACAGTTGCCCAGGGTACAATATTGAATACAACCAGTAAGAAGTGGCTACACCGTAGTGTGTTGTTCACCCAACACTTGATTTTGATTCCCCAGGCCAGTAGGGATAGTGTCTTTCTGATAATATCTATTTAATTTTTTGCTGCCTCACATGGTCCTGCTTGTTGTCAGTTTTCAGGCAAGGAACTTCAAATATGTAAGCATACTTATACTTTTCCTTTCTTCCAAATGTAGTATAACTTTTCAAATCCAATTTCCTTCAATCATGCAACATTGCATTCAGGTTGTTGATTTTTATATTTTGTGTTGAGTTTTTGGTTTTTGTCTGCAGGTACTTGGTCTTTTAGAAGCTTCTCTACCATTACTTAAGATCTTCAATTTTCTCTTCAACTGACTTCATTTCATGTAATACTCAATTTTATTTATTTATAGGAATCATGTAGTTAAAAAGAAATCATTGAATGAGGAAACACTTTTTAACCAAATATTTTATTTGTCATGTGTTTAGGTAGAACCAGCAGTACTCTTGCCTGGAAAATCCCATGGATGGAGGAGCCTGGTAGGCTGCAGTCCATGGGGTCGCTAAGAATCAGAAATGACTGAGTGACTTCACTTTCACTTTTCACTTTCATGCATTGGAGAAGGAAATGGCAATCCACTCCAGTGTTCTTGCCTGGAGAATCCCAGGGACGAGGGAGCCTGGTGGGCTGCCATCTCTGGGGTCGCAGAGTCGGACACAACTGAAGTGACTTAGCAGCAGCAGCAGCAGCAGCTTGTTTTAACCATTTTATTTNGCATTGGAGAAGGAAATGGCAATCCACTCCAGTGTTCTTGCCTGGAGAATCCCAGGGACGAGGGAGCCTGGTGGGCTGCCATCTCTGGGGTCGCAGAGTCGGACACAACTGAAGTGACTTAGCAGCAGCAGCAGCAGCAGCTTGTTTTAACCATTTTATTTTTATATGATTGTTAACCATATATTGTTTGGAAGAATTACTATCCATATTTTAATTTCCTCCTTTACTGTGTATTTTATGATTGTAGACTAGTGTTTAGATTTACTTTTTGTTTTTTTCTCTTGTATCATCTACTTTGCCTGACTTTTACTCCCAATACACATTTCTCACTGTTTTCTAGTTTATATATTTGATATAGAAAATGAATATTATAGTACAGCCTTTCAAATATTACTTTTATATTTAATGGGAATTCAAAACTTAGATTTCCAAATGTTTAAACTTATTCACATTTCTACTAATTCAACAAACAAAATGAAACCTCCCATGTACCAGATAACTTATTAGTTATTATGAACATAGTAATAAATAAGAAACTAATCTTCATCCTTAAGGACTGGGTCACATGCAAGAAACATTGCAGTAGAATCTGTATAATGCAACATATCCTATACTGTTTAGGACTAATAGGTAAATTGTCCTAGTGCCCCACTCAAATTTTATCTTATAGAAATTATTTTATTATTATTTTTGTTGTTTTAAGCTTTAGATTCATTCCGAAATCCTTCAGTTACTATTTCCCATGGATGCTTTCTTTCTATTTCCAAAAGAATCCCTGAGAATATCTCTCATTTATAATCTTTTTGCAAGGATTTTGCACATCAAATAATATATACTCCCATTGTCAGCCTTCAACCCAATTCTGTTTTATACTCACAAAATCACCTTGTGCTGTTTTCACATAGTCTGAATGATTGAAATGTTGGCAGTTCATTTATTATGATTTTAACACTTTGGAAGAAAAGAAAAGATTTATAAAAGATGTTAGAAGCTCTAGAATGCTAACACTCAAATCTCACTCTGCTTCTAACTAAGCTATATGTGTATACATTTCTGCAAGGTCAACTACAGGAGAGTATATATACTTACTGAGAAAGAAATTGAAAATTGTCTCAGACAGCAAAAACCACAGCAACGATACTCTAAGACCAGCACTCACATTCCGAAATCCTTCAGTTACTATTTCCCATGGATGCTTTCTTTCTATTTCCAAAAGAATCCCTGAGAATATCTCTCATTTATAATCTTTTTGCAAGGATTTTGCACATCAAATAATATATACTCCCATTGTCAGCCTTCAACCCAATTCTGTTTTATACTCACAAAATCACCTTGTGCTGTTTTCACATAGTCTGAATGATTGAAATGTTGGCAGTTCATTTATTATGATTTTAACACTTTGGAAGAAAAGAAAAGATTTATAAAAGATGTTAGAAGCTCTAGAATGCTAACACTCAAATCTCACTCTGCTTCTAACTAAGCTAATATGTGTATACATTTCTGCAAGGTCAACTACAGGAGAGTATATATACTTACTGAGAAAGAAATTGAAAATTGTCTCAGACAGCAAAAACCACAGCAACGATACTCTAAGACCAGCACTATCAATACAGTATACTTACACATATATATGGAATTTAGAATGATGGTAATGATAAACCTGTACGCAAGACAGCAAAAGAGACACCGTTGTATAGAATGGCCTTTTGGACTCTGTGGGAGAGGGAGAGGGTGGGATGGGTTGGCAGAGTGGCAATGTAACATGTGTGATATCATAAGCGAAACGAATTGCCAGTCCAGGTTTGATGTAGGTTGACTTTTGTTAGCAAAGTAATGTCTGTACTTTTGAATACGCTATCTAGATTGGTCATAACTTTCCTTCCAAGGAGTAAGTGTCTTTTAATTTCATGGCGCAATCACCATCTGCAGTGATTTTTGAGCCCCCCCAAAATAAAGTCTGACACTGTTTTCACTGTTTCTCCATCTATTTGCCATGAAGTGATGAGACCGGATGCCATGACCTTCGTTTTCTGACTGTTGAGCTTTAAGCCAATTTTTTCACTCTCCTTTTTCACTTTCATGAAGAGGTTTTTTAGTTCCTCTTCACCTTCTTCCATAAGGGTGGTGTCATCTGCATATCTGAGGTTATTGATATTTCTCCCAGCAATCTTGATTTTGGCTTGTGCATCATCTGCTTGGCATTTCACATGATGTACTCTGCATATAAGTTAAATAAGCAGGGTGACAAGATACAGCCTTGACATACTCCTTTTCCTATTTGGAACCAGTCTGTTGTTCCATGTCCAGTTCTAACTGTTGCTTCCTGACCTGCACACAGATTTCACAAGAGGCAGGTCAGATGATCTGCTATTCCCATCTCTTTCAGAATTTTCCACAGTTTATCATGATCCACGCAGTCAAAGACTTTGACATAGTCAATAAAGCAGAAATAGATGATTTCTGGAACTCTCTTGTTTTTTTTTGATGATCCAGCGGATGTTGGCAATTTGATATCTGATTCTTTTGTCTTTTCTAAAACCATTGAAAAAGTGGAAGTTCACATATTGTTGAAACAATTTTGAGCATTATTTTACAAAAAGAGTAGAATCGAGGCTATATATTTTTACCCTGCTTATTTAACTTATATGCAAAATACACAAGGCACAATGCCAAGCTGAATGTAGTGCAAGCTGCAATCAAGATTGTCAGCAGAAATATCAATAACCTCAGATATGCAGATGACACCACCCATCTGGCAGAAAGTGAAGAGGAGACTAAAGAACCTCTTAATGAAGGTGAGAGAGTGAAAAACCTGGCTTAAACTCAACATTCAAAAAATTAAGATCGTAGTATCTGGTCTCATCACTTCATGGCAATTAGATGGGGAAACACTGAATGCAGTGACCGACTTTATTTTCTTGGGCTCCAAAATCCTGCAGATGATGACTGCAGCCAGGAAATGAAAAGACACTTGCTCCTTGGAACAAAAGTTATGACCAACTTAGACAGCATATTGAAAAGCAGAGACATTAGCTTGCCTACAAAGGTCAATATAGTCAAAGCTATGATTTTTCCAGTAGTCAGGTATGGATGTGAGAGTTGAACCTTAAAGAAGGTTGAAAGCTGATGAATTGATGCTTTTGAACTGTGGTGTTGAGAAAGGTCTTGAGAGTTGTTTGGACAGCAAGGAGATTAAAACAGTCAATCATAATGAAATCAGTCCTGAAATTTCATTGGAAAGACTTTTGCTGAAACTGAAGTTCCAATACTTTGGCCACCCGATGTGAAGAGTTGAGTCATTTGAAAAGACCCTGATGCTGGAAAAGATAGAAGGCAGGAGGAGAAGAGAATGACAGAGGATGAGATGGTTGGATGGCATCACCGACTCCATGGACATGAGCTTGAGAAAGCTTCAAGAGATGGTGAAGGACTGGGAAGCCTGGCATGCTGCAGTCCATTAGGTTGCAAAGATTAAGACATGACAGAGCAATTGAATAACAAAAACAATCCATTTTGAGTTTATTTTTGTATATAGTGTTACAAAGTTTTCTAATTTCATTCTTTTACATGTAACTGTCCAAATTTACCAGCACTAGTTATTGAAAAAGCTGTCTTTTCTCCATCATCTATCCCTGCCTACTTTGTCAAAGCTAAGATGCCCATAATTGTGTACTTTATCTCTGGACTTTCTAACCTTTTCATTATCTATATTTCTTTTTTGATGCCACTATCATACTGTCTTGACTACTGTAACTCTGTAATATAGTCTGAAATCAGGGTGCTTCATTCTTCCAGCTCCACTTTTCTTTCTCAAGATTGCTTTAGCTATTCAAGAGTTTTTATTTTATATAGTTTTGCTTTTTAGATAAGTGTCAGCTCCTTGATGACATTGACCTGCTACCATTTTATATTTTCATCCCCTTCCTCAGTTGCTGGTAATATCTAGATATGAATCTTTTAAATATTGCTCAAAGGTGCTTTGCATAGCCACATCAGTGTTTGCATGAGATAAATAATTTCTAAAATAATAATTATTTTTTATGAGAACTGAAATGTTGTCTAGCAAATCAGATGTAGATTCACCAGAAGAGATCACTTAAAATATGAGTTATCATTAGTTCTTTTCCTTTTTTTCATCATCCTTTGTCACTATTTACCCCATAAAATTTATCACCACTGAGATACCCCTCTTAGGAGTTGCTATGACTCTCAGATCTCTGGATAACACACAAAAAAGGTCAGAGACTATTAAACTGACACAAATGTAAAGAGAATTCACTAGATTCATGATGCCCTTCCACTTCATGGGACATACTGGTGTAATATCTCAAATACAGCTTGAAAAGTAAGTTGTTAATCAAGTTTGTGTGGTTTAGAAACCTCTTTCCCGTTGTACTATTGTTTCCAGTCATCTCTCAATCCAACCAGCTCTCATTTTCATAACAAACACCCCATTTCAGGGAGAAAGGGCATTTTTCAGAGAGTCAAATGAGTATTTCAAACAAATACAGAGGTATTTCTGATAAAGTGATCAGATAAGAGGTCTGAAAATTATTCTTTTGATATTTTGAAGTGAATTTGTCCATATACAAGGAACTATTAATGATTTATGAATATAAAGGAAGGAAATTAATATTTATTACTGGCTAAATGCAGTCAGTGTGATTTCAAAACTGACATCTTTGGTAACATTCTTTTGTCACAACTCTGCTCTTCTGACTTTAAGGTCAAAAGTCTTTCAGAGCTTCCCCTTATGGCTTTACAACATCTGAAATTTCAAAGACACCAGAGACCCATAGTTTTATTTTCTTCTGTGGCTATAGCTTGTGCTGCCCTGAAGTGAGGTGAAGTGAAAGTCGCTCAGTCGTGTCTGATCTTTGTGACCTCATGGACTGTAGACTGCCAGGCTCTTCTGTCCATGGACTTCTCCAGGCAATAACACTGGAGTGGGTTGCCATGCCCTTCTCCGGGGGGTCTTCCAACTCAAGGATCAAAACCAGATCTTTCACACTGCAGGTGGATTCTTTACCCTCTGAGCCACCAGGGAAGCCAAAGAATACTGCAGTGGGTAGCCTATGCCTTCTCCAGGGACCTTCCCAACCCGGGGATCACACCAGGTCTTCTGCATTGCAGGCAGATTCTTTACCAGCTGAGCTACTAGGGAAGCCCTGCCCTAGTGAGAGTCAATTACTTCATATTTACATCTTCCAAACTCATCAGATGCTATTAACCTCCAACATGTTAAGACAAAACTTGTCGAAGTGTGACTCCAGACCACTGCCATCAGAGCCACCGGCTGTAAGTGTCTGAGGTGATGATTGTCCAGTATCACCCTAGCCACACTAATACAAAATCTCTGAAAACCAAGGATCTATATCTTAACACTTAGCTAATTCTTGAGTACTATTAAGTGGATAATAAATAATTTGGAGGTTCATGAGGACAAGATCTTCAGTGAGAAGTGTAAGGAATTCCTTACTAAATATACTCTGAAAAGTGGGATGCTCAGACTCATGGCCAACATTCATGCCATTTCTCCTTATAATCCTAGTGTTTCAAGTTTAGATACAGATATGGATATGGGTATTGATAGATCCTCAGGTATAGCATTCCCCTCACCTAATCAGTTAACTAATAGTCATCTAATTTCTAATTTCTATTTAGCAGAAACTGACTCAACTTACATCATAACAAATAATGGTCTTTTGGAACTACAAGGGACAGACCTAAACTAATACTTATATCACTTATTTTATTTATTGGATTCACAAACCAATTAGATTTCTTACCACGTTAACTTACACCTATCATAAAACTTTCAATAATTTAAGAATACACACACACACACACACACACACATATTTACATATTAGTTGTAACCTGTGTAGAGAAGAAATCCAAAATGTCATCTCAAGCCACAAGTTTTTCTTGTAAACCTGACTGGCAATTTTACCTTCTGCTATCACTCTTGAACCCTGATGTGGTTCTATGAAAAGTGATATATACAATTCCCCCAAAACCATAGAGTGCAGAAGCCTCTGATCATCAGAGTGGTGGTCAGGCCTGGGAGTAGTGTCTTAGGGAGGTGGACAAAATGCTCCCCCAGTATAAACAACAGGGCGGAGATAGGAAGAATAACCAAAGAAGGAATTCAAGAAATGTGATATCTCATTCCTCGGGAGAAGGTGGAAATCAGAAGGGCTGATCTTTGAGTCAGATGAGGCCTTCTTCTGTTCACAATTTGCATAGATGATGGTTTTTCATTCTTCCACTTTCAGTCAATTTGTGTCTTTAGATCTAAAGGGAGACTCTTGTAAGCAGCATGTAGGTGGATCATGTTTTTTATTTTTAGATTCATTTTACTAATCTTTGCCTTAATTGGTAAACTTAATTAATTGCTTCACATTAAAAGTGATGATTGATGATGAAAGATATGTCTTTTTCCATTGTGTTATTTAATGGACATTAGTTTGAGAAAATTTCCAGAGATAGAGAAGGACAGGGAAGCTGGTGTGCTTCAGTCCATGAGATCACAAAGAGTCTGTACAATTTAGCTATTGAATAACAATTATAACTTAGCTACAACAACAATTAGCTAATGACAACAACAATTACATATATATATAAAGATAGATCTGTAGATAGAAAGATAAAGATATAAAGATAGATAAATAGACAATTTTGGTTTCTCAATTCCTCTAATACTGCATTCTTCTTTATTTGATTTTTTTTCTATTTATCATTTTGATTCTTTCTTCATTTCTTGTATATTTTTAATCAATTTATTATGGTTACTAAGGAGATTACATTTAAAATCCTAAATTTATAGCAATCCAGTTTAAATTGATAAAAAAGTTAACTTCAATAGCATACAGTTAGTCCTGTAACTATGTAACCTCATCCGCTTTTATGCTGTTATTGTCACAGATTATATCTTTACACAGTGTGTGCCCATTAACAAAGATTTATAATTATTGCTTTATGCATTTATTCTTTAATTCCTTTACGAAGCAAAGAGGAGTTCATACCAAAATATGTAATACAGGGATTTACATTTACTATGTAATTATCTTTCCCAGCAACCCTTATTTCATCCTTCCTTTAGCCCTGCTTATAGGCCAAGACTATAAGCAACAAACTTCCTTAGTTTTCTTTGTTATTGTTGTTATGCTTGTTGATAATGAGAGGTTATCTTTTTTTAAGATTCTGTGTGTATATGTAACAGTCAGTTTGCTCTTCTTGCTTTCAAGATTCTTTCTTTGTGCTTGTCTTTTTATTGTTTGATTATAGTATCTCAGTATGGATCTCTTTATTCTACTTAGAATTGATTGAGATACTTAGATATGAACATTCATGGTTTTCATCAAATTTGAGATGTTTTAAGCCAAAATCACTGCAGATGGTGACTGCCACCATGAAATTAAAAGATGCTTACTCCTTGGAAGAAAAGTTATGACCATCCTATTCAAAAGCAGAGACATTACTTTGCCAACAAAGGTCCATCTAGTCAAGGCTACGGTTTTTCCAGTGGTCATGTATGGATGTGAGAGTTGGACTGTGAAGAAAGCTGAGCGCCAAAGAATTGATGCTTTTGAACTGTGGTGTTGGAGAAGACTCTTGAGAGTTCCTTGGACTGCAAGGAGATCCAACCAGTCCATTCTGAAGGAGATCAGTCCTGGGATTTCTTTGGAAGGAATGATGCTAAAGCTGAAACTCCAGTACTTTGGCCACCTCATGCGAAGAGTTGACTCATTGGAAAAGACTCTGATGCTGAGAAGGATTGGGGGCAGGAGGAAAAGGGGAGGACAGAGGATGAGATGGCTGGATGGCATCACCGACTCAATGGACATGAGTTGGGTGAACTCTGGGAGTTGGTGATGGACAGAGAGGCCTGGCGTGCTGAGATTCATGGGGTCGCAAAGAGTCAGACATGACTGAGCGACTGAACTGAACTGAACTGAAGCCATTATTTCTTTCAATATTATTTCTGCTTCAATTTTCTTTCTGGAACTCCATCATGTATGCTGGTTAGATTGATAGTGCTTAAAACTCCCTTAGATTCTGTTCCCCTTTTTTCATTAGTTTTTCCTTCTGCTTCTTAAACTGTAGATTCATTCTCATGCCAATTTGATTCTGTAGTTACACTCCTTGTTATTGTTGTTCAGTTGCTAACTCTTGTCTGACTCTTTGTGACTCCATGGACTGCAACATGCCAGGCTCCTCTGTTCTCCATTATCTCCCAGAGTTTGCTCAAATTCATGTCCATGGAATCTGTGATGCTATCTAAAAGTCTGCTATTGCCTTCAGTCTTTCCCAGCATCAGTCTTTTTTTTTTTTTTCCAGCATCAGTCAATGAGTCCACACTTCACGTCAGGTGGTCTAAGTATTGGAGTTTCAGCAACAGTCTTTCCAGTGAATATTCAGGGTAGATTTCCTTTAGGATTGACTGGTTTGATCTCCTTGCAGCCCAAGGGACTCTCCAGTACCACAATTCAAAAGCATCAGTTTGTCAACATTCAGCCTTTTTTGTGATCCAGCCCTCACATCTGTACCTGGCTACTGGAAAACACATAACTTTGATTCCATGCACCTTTGTTGACAAAATGATGTCTCTGATTTTTTATATACTGTCTAGGTTTGTCATAATTTTCCATTCTAGGAACAAGCATCTTTTAATTTCATGCCTACAGTACCACTCATAGTGATTTTGGAGCCCAATAAAATAGATTCTGTCACTGTTTCCTTTTTTTTTTTTTTTTCCATCAAATTGCCATGAAGTGATGGGACTGAATACCATGATCTTCGTTTTTTTTTTTTTTTGAATTTTGAGTTTTAAGCCAACTTTTTCACTCTCCTCTTTAACTTTCACCAAGAGGCTTTTTTATCAAGTTTCATCAAGTTCCTTTTCACTTTCTGCTACTAAGGTGGTATCTTCTGCGTATTTGAGGTTGTTGATATTTCAGTTGGCAATCTTGATTTCAGCTGGTCATTCATTCAGTCTAGCATTTTGCATGACATACTCTGCATATAAGTTAGAATACACAAAGTTGTCATAATATTTTCCGATTTTGAACCAGTCAGTGATTCCATGTTCAGTTCTAACTGTTGCTTCTCGATCGCATAAATGTTTCCCAAGAGGTGGGTAAGATGGTCTGGTATTTCCACTTCTAAGAATTTTCCACAGTTTGTTATAAGGGCTTCCCAGGTGGCTCAGTGGTAAAGAATTTGCCTGCAATGCAGGAGACCAGGGCCCAATCTCTGGGTCAGGAAGATTCAGTGGAGAAGGGAATTGCAACCCATTCTAGGATTCTTGACTAGAGAATTCCATGGACAGAAGAGCCTGATGTGCTACAGTCCATGGGATCCCAGAATCAGATACAACTGAGAGACTAACACTTTCAATTTTTGTTTCACACAGTCAAATGCTTTCGCATAGGCTATGAAACAGATGTTTTCCTGGAACCCCATCCATGGTCCAACAAATGTTGACAATTTGATCTCTGGTTCCTCTGCCTTCAAAACCCAGCTTGTGCATCCATTAGTTCTTGGTTCACTGACTGCTATAGCCTAGCTTGAAGAATTTTGAGCATAACCTTGCTAGTATGAGAAATTGTACAGTAGTTTGAACATTCTTTGGCATTACCCTTCTTTGGGATGGGAATCAAAACCAACATTTTCCAGTCCTGTGGCCAGTGCTGAGTTCTCCCAAATTGATAACATATTGACTGCAGAACTTTAACATCATCATTTTTTAGGATTTTAAATAGCTTAATCAGAATTCCATCTCCTCCACTAGGTTTGTTTGTAGCAATGCTTTCTAAGGCCCCTTGACATCACACTCCAAGATGTCTGGCTCTAGATAAGTGACCACATCATCGTGGCATAATTCTATAGTTCTTCTGTGTATTCTAGTCACCTCTTCTTAATCTCTTCTGCTTCTGTTAGGTCCTTACCCTTTCTGTCCTTTATCATGCCCATCTTTGCATGAAATGTTCCTTTGATCTCTCCAATTTTCTTGAATAGATCTCTATTCTTTCCTATTCTGGTGTTTTCCTCTATTTCTTTGCATTGTTCACTTAAGAAAGCCTCTTTTCTTTCTTTGCTATTTTTGGAACTCTGCATGCAGTCGGGTATTTCTTTCCCTTCTCCCTTGTCTTTCATTTCTCTTCTTTCCTTACCTCTAAGTAAGACACCTCAGAAAACCACTTTACCTTCCTGTATTTCTTTTTCTTTGGATTGGTTTTGGTCACTGTCTGCTCCATAGTTCTTCAGGTGCTCTGTCTACTGATCTAACCTCTTGACTATTCATGACCTCCACTATATAATCATAAGGAATTTGATTTATGTCATACCAGAATGGCCTAGTGATTTTCCCTAGTTTTTAATTGAAGTCTGAATTTTACAATAAGGAGCTCATGATCTGAGCCACAGTCAGCTTCAGGCTTTGTTTTTTTATAGAGCTTCTTCATCTTTGACTGCAAAGAACATAATCAGTCTGATTTGAGTATTGACCATTTGTGGTCAATGTCCATGTATAAATTTGTCTCTTGGGTTGCTGGAAAGGAGTGTTTACTCTGACCATCATGTTCTCTTGACAAAACTCTGCTAGCTTTTACCCTGCTTCATTTTGTACTCAGAGGCCAAACTTGCTTATTATTCTTGATATCTTTTGATCTCTTACTTTTGCTTTCCAATCCCTTATGACTAAAAAGATATTTTTTTAATTTTTTTTCTAGAATGTCTTGTAGGTCTTCATAGAACTGATCAAATTCCACTTCTTCAGCATCAATGATTGGGACATAGACTTGGATTACTGAAATACTGAATGATTTACCTAGGAAATGAACTGAGATCACTCTGTAATTTTTGAGATTGTACTCAAGTACTCTTTTTTGGACTCTTTATTGATTATGAGGGCTACTCCATTTCTTCCAAGGATTCTTGCTCACAGAAGTAGATATAATGGTCATTTGAATTAAATTAGTCCATTCCCATCCATTTTAGTTCACTGATTCCTAAGACCTTGATTCATGGACCAACATTCCAGTTCCCTATGCAATATTGTTCCTTACAGTGTCAGGCTTTTCTCTCACAACCTGGCACATCCACACTGACTATCATTTCCACTTTGGCCCAGCCATTCTGCTCTTTCTCGAGCTGTAAGTAATTGCCATCTGCTCTTGTATCCATGTGTACTAAGTTGCTTCAGTTTGTTTGAAACTGTATGACACTATGGACTGTAGCGGACTGTAGCCCGCCAGGCTCCTGTGTCCATGGGATTTTCCAGCAAAAATCCTGGATCGGGTTGTTGTGCCCTCCTCCAGGGATCCTCTGCTCTTCCCCAGTAGCATACTGGACATCTTCCAACCTGGGGAATCATCTTCCAGTTTCATAACTTTTTGCCTTTAACACTGTCCATGAGGTTCTCCCAGCAAGAATACTGGAGTGGTTTGCCATTTTCTCTTCCAATGGACCAAATTTTTTCAGAATTCTTCATTCTGATCCATCCGCCTTGGGTGGCCCTGCACAGGCAAGTCCTTTCAGCACAACCAGACTGTGATCCATGAAGGGGATTACACCCCTCAATAAACTTTTATTTCAGATATTGTACTTTTCAGCTTCAGAAGTTCTATTTGGTTTCTATCTCTTTATTGATATTCCCTATTTATTCATACCTCATTCTCCTGATTTTCTTCAGTTCTTAAGTCATGGTTTTCTTTAGCTCTTTAAGCATACTTCAGAGCGTGGGTGGCTGCGGTGGCACACAGAGCACGGCCGAGAGGAGCTACCCCACGTCTGAGGTCAGGGACGGTGGCTGAGAGTGCCAGGCTGTGACAGCGCAGGAGCAGCTGAGAGGAGGTACCCCATGTCCTAGGTCAGGGGCAGCGGCCGGGAGGAGCTACCCCATGCCAGAGGCCAGAGGCAGGGGCCAGGAGGAGCAAACCCCATCCACCCCCACCCCCCCGACCAAGGAGCAGTTGTTTCATGGGCGCCAAAGGGCCTAGAGGAACTATTCCACGTCAAGGTTGGGAGGGGTGGCAGTGAGGAGATACCACTCATCTAAGGTAAGGAGCAGTGGCTGTGTTTTGCTGGAGCAGCTGTGAAGAGATATCCCATGTCCAAGGTAAGAGAACCCAAGTAAGACAGTAGGTGTTGCAAGAGGGCATCAGACGGCAGACACACTGAAACCATAGTCGCAGAAAACTAGTCAGTCTATTCACATTAGGACCATAGCCTTGTCTAACTAAATGAAACTAAGCCATGCCTGTGGGGCCACCAAAAATGGGCAGGCATGGTGGACAGGTCTGACACAATGTGGCCCACTGGTGAAGGGAATGGCAAACCACTTCAGGAGTCTTGCCTTGAGAACCCCATGAACAGTATGAAAAGGCAAAATGATAGGATAATGAAAGAGGAACTCCTCAGGTCAGTAGGTGCCAAATATGCTACTGGAGATCAGTGGAGAAATAACTCCAGAAAGAATGAAGGGATGGAGCCAAAGCAAAAACAATACCCAGTTGTGGATGTGACTGGTGATAGAAGCAAGGTCCGATGCTATAAAGAGCAATATTGCATAGGGACCTGGAATGTCAGGTCCATGAATCAAGGCAAATTGAAAGTGGTCAAACAGGAGATGGCAAGAGTGAATGTCAACATTCTAGGAATCAGCAAACTAAAATGGACTGGAATGGGTGAATTTAACTCAGATGACCATTATATCTACTACTGTGGGCAGGACTACCTTAGAAGAAAGGGAGTAGCCATCATGGTCAACAAAAGAGTCTGAAATGCAGTACTTGGATGCAATCTCAAAAATGACAGAATGATCCCTGTTCATTTCCAAGACAAACCTTTCAATATCACAGTAATCCAAGTCTATTTCCAACCAGTAATGCTGAAGAAACTGAAGTTTAATAATTCTATGAAGACCTACAAGACCTTTTAGAACTAACACCCAAAAAAGATGTCCTTTTCATTATAGGGGACTGGAATGCAAAAGTAGGAAGTCAAGAAACACCTGGAGTAACAGGCAAATTTGGCCTTGGAATATGGAATGAAGCAGGGCAAAGACTAATAGAGTTTTGCCAAGAAAATGCACTGGTCATAGCAAACACCCTCTTCCAACAACACAAGAGAAGACTCTACACATGGACTCACCAGATGGTCAACACCGAAATCAGATTGATTATATTCTTTGCAGCCAAAGATGGAGAAGCTCTATACAGTCAACAAAAACAAGACCAGGAGCTGACTACGGCTCAGACCATGAACTCTTTATTGTCAAATTCAGACTTAAATTGAAGAAAGTAGGGAAAACCACTAGACCATTCAGCTATGACCTAAATCAAATCCCTTATGATTATACAGTGGAAGTGAGAAATAGATTTAAGGGACTAGATCTCATAGATAGAGTGTCTGATGAACTATGGATGAAGGTTCATGACATTGTACAGGAGGCAAGGATCAAGACCATCCCCATGGAAAAGAAATGCAAAAAAAAAAAAAAAAATGGCTCTGTCTGAGGAGGCCTTACAAACAGCTATGAAAAGAAGAGAAGCAAAAAGCAAAGGAGGAAAGGAAAGATATAAACATCTGAATGCAGAGTTCCAAAGAATAGCAAAGAGAGATTTAAAAAAGCCTTCCTCGGGGATCAATGGAAAGAAATAGAGGAAAACAACAGAATGGGAAAGACTAGATCTCTTCAAGAAAATTAGAGATATCAAGAGAACATTTCATGCAAAAATGGGCTCGATAAGGGACAGAAATGGTAGGGACCTTACAGAAGCAGAAGATGTTAAGAAGAGGTGGCAAGAATACACAGAAAAACTGTACAAAAAGATCTTCATGACCAGGATAATCATGATGGTGTGATCATTCACCTAGAGCCAGACATCCTGGAATGTGAAGTCAAGTGGGCCTTAGAAAGCATCACTATGAACAAAGCTAGTAGAGGTGATCGAATTCCAGTTGAGCTGTTTCAAATCCTGAAAGATGATGCTGTGAAAGTGCTACACTCAATATACCAACAAATTTTGAAAACACAGAAGTGCCCACAGGCCTCGAAAAGGTCAGTTTTCATTCTAATACCAAAGAAGGGCAAAGCCAAAAAATGCTCAAACTACTGCACAAATGCACTCATCTCACATGCTAGTAAAGTAATGCTCAAAATTCTCCAGCCAGGCTTCAGCAATACGTGAATGTGAAATCCCAGATGTTCAAGTTGGTTTTAGAAAAGGTAGAGGAACCAGAGATCAAATTGCCAACATCCGCTGGATCATGGAAAAAGCAAGAGAGCTGCAGAAAAACATCTATTTCTGCCTTCTTGACTATGCCAAAGCCTTTGACTGTGTGGATCACAACAAACTGTGGAAAATTCTGAAAGAGATGAGAATACCAGACCACCTGACCTGCCTCTTCAGAAGCCTGTATGCAGGTAAGGAAGCAACAGTCTGAACATGGAACAACAGACTGGTGCCAAAAAAAGAAAAGAAGTACGTCAAGGCTGTATATTGTCACCTTGCTTATTTAATTTCTATGCAGAGTACATCATGAGAAACGCTGCGCTGGAAGAAGCAGAGGCTGGATTTGAGATTATCGGTAGAAATATCAATAATCTCAGATATGCAGATGACTCCACCCTTATGGCAGAAAGTGAAGAGGAACTCAAAAGCCTGTTGATGAAAGTGAAAGAGGAGAGTGAAAAAGTTGGCGTAAAACTCAACATTCAGAGAACGAAGATCATGGCATCTGGTCCCATCACTTCATGGCAAATAGATGGGGAAACAGTGGAAACAGTATCAAACTTTATTTTTTGGGGGCTCCAAAATCACTGCAGATGATGACTTTAGCCATGAAATTAAAAGATGCTTACTTTTTGGAAAAAAAGGTATGACCAACCTAGATAGCATATTGAAAATCAGAGACATTACTTTGCCAACAAATGTCCATCTAATCAAGACTATGGTTTTTCCTGTGGTCATGTATGGATGTGAGAGTTGGACCTTGAAGAAAGCTGAGCGCTGAAGAGTTGATGCTTTTGAACTGTGGTGTTGGAGAAGACTTTTGGGAGTCCCTTGGACTGAAAGGAGATCCAACCAGTCCATTCTGAAGGAGATCAGCTCAGTTCAGTTCAGTCACTCAGTCGTGTCCGACTCTTTGCGACCCCATGAATCGCAGCACGCCAGGCCTCCTTGTCCAAAGTGAAGAGAAGCTAAAAAGCCTCTTGTTGAAAGTGAAAGAGGAGAGTGAAAAAGTTGGCTTAAAGCTCAACATTCAGAAAACGAAGATCATGGCATCTGGCCCCATCACTTCATGGGAAATAGATGGGGAAACAGTAGAAACAGTGTCAGATTTTATTTTTCTGGGCTCCAAAATCACTGCAGATGGTGACTGCAGCCATGAAATTAAAAGATGCTTACTCCTTGGAAGAAAAGTTATGACCAACCTAGATAGTACATTCAAAAGCAGAGACATTACTTTGCCGACTAAGGTCTGTCTAGTCAAGGCTATGGTTTTTCCAGTAGTCATGTATGGATGTGAGAGTTGGACTGTGGAGAAGGCTGAGTGCCGAAGAATTGATGCTTTTGAACTGTGGTATTGGAGAAGACTCTTGAGAGTCCCTTGGACTGCCAGGTGATCCAACCAGTCCATTCTGAAGGAGATCAACCCTGGGATTTCTTTGGAAGGAATGATGCCAAAACTGAAGCTCCAGTACTTTGGCCCCCTCATGCGAAGAGTTGACTCTTTGGAAAAGACCCTGATGCTGGGAGGGATTGGGGGCAGAAGGAGAAGGGGACAACAGAGGATGAGATGGCTGGATGGCATCACAGACTCGATGGACGTGAGTCTGAGTGAACTCCGGGAGTTGGTGATGGACAGGGAGGCCTGGTGTGATGTGATTCATGGGGTCGCAAAGAGGTGGCCATGACTGAGTGACTGAACTGAACTGAACTGATGCAATATTGCTGTTTATAGCATCAGACCTTGCTTCTATCACCAGTCACATCCACAGCTGGGTGTTATTTTTCCTTTGGCTCCATCCCTTCATTCTTTCTGGAATTATTTCTCCATTGATCTCCAATAGCATGTTGGGCACCTACTGACCTGGGGAGTTCCTCTTTCAGCATCCTATCATTTTGCCTTTTCATACTGTTCATGGGGTTCTCAAGGCAAGAATACTGGTTCCGTCACTTCATGGCAAATAAATGGGGATGGAATGTAAACAATGACAGACTTTATTTTCTTGGGCTCCAAAATTACTGCAGATGGTGACTGCAACCATGAAATTAAAAGATGCTTACTCCTTGGAATAAAACTATGACCAATCTAGACAGCATATTAAAAAACAGAGACATTACTTGGCCAACAAAGGTCTGTCTAGTCAAAGCTATGGTTTTTCAGTAGTCATGTAGGGATGTGAGAGTTGGACCATAAAGAAGACTAAGCACTGAGGAATTGATGCTTTTCATTTGTGGTGTTGGAGAAGACTCTTGAGCATCCCTTGGACTGTAAGGAGATAAATCTAGTCAATCCTAAAGGAAATCAGTCCTGAATATTCATTGGAGGGACTGATGCTGAGACTGAAACTCCAGTACTTTGGCCACCTGATGCAAAGAGCCAACTCACTGGAAAAGCCTCTGATGCTGGCAAAGATAGGCAGGAGGAGAAGGGGCAGCAAAGGATGAGATGGTTGGGTGACATCACTAACTCAATGGACATGTGTTTTAGCAAGCTCCAGGAGTTGGCGGTAGACAGGGAAGCCTGATGTGCTTCAGTCCATGGGGTAACTAAGATTTGGACAGGACTGAGCAACTGAATTGAATTGATGATTGGCTTATTTGAATAATTCTGCAGGCTGGTGGGAAACGTACGCCTGCTTTTCAGGGATCAATAAGCACTGCACCTGGTCTCCATCATAAGGAGGGTTGTTTAGCTAGAGAACCTTTTCTAGACAGTACAGTGGGAAGGTGAATTGTGACTCGTCCATTTGATGCCCTCCAGTCTCAGATGTTAAGGCAATACATACTACTGAATCTTAGTTTCAGACTTTAACCATTTCCAGACAAGGCAAAAGCAAATCATCTCCAGAAAAATACAGCTAAAACCAGCCCCAGGGAACACCCCCAGCTGAAAGTCCAGAAGTATTAATATATCTAGAAACAGGAGAAACCAAGCTATCTAAATGAAGTCATATTAAACAAAGAACCATAGAATCAAACTCTTACTCTCTTAACATTAGAATTATTTAATAGAACTATAAAATGTCTTTTAAAAGATATCATAGAAATACAACAGAAGAATAAGAGATTATGAAAACTGACCAGGGAAATTTGATAAATAAAGTAAATAGAGATTCTAGAAATGAAATTAGAAACTGAATGAACTGACTAAACAGTGATTTAGAAACAGTTGTAGAAGGATTCACAAACTGGAAGAGCTCCCTGAAAAAATGAGAGGTTAAGAGACTTGTATAATAGAGTGAGATACTCCAATAAATATGTTGTCGAGGTTTGAAAATCTAACAGGAAGAATGAAGGAAAAGATCTATTTAAATGTATAAATGAAACAGATTCAGAAAATTCAATGGCTCTCAGTGAATCATAAAAGAGGTTTAAAAGATTTTTTTAAAAGCCTTAAAAAGCCAAAGAAAGGTTGCTTAACATAAGCCAGACAGAATTCAAAACAATTTACATGTATTAACTCCTCTATCCTCACAATGTAGGAGATTATTTAGGCACAGAAAATTTAACTAATATGGCCAAGATTTCATAGCTCATAAATTATAGGAGCAATCTGGCTCCTGAGTTCATGGTATTAATCCTTATATGAGGCTATCTCTTGAAGAGAGCTTCAAGTAGGAACATCTTAATGTGATGGCAAAACACAAAAAGCAGTGAGATCTTAAAAGCGGCATGAGAGAAAAGTCAGATGACCTACAAAGAAAAGATAACTGTCTTTTCAATGGAAACAGAAACCCAAAGAAAAATGCTTGGAAAAAATAACCCTCGATCTGGAATTATCTTTCAATAGTGAATGTAAAATAAGACACTCAGGCCAATAAAAATGAAGAGAATTTATTACTAACAAGCA
The DNA here is from genome assembly GCA_006408695.1 of Aepyceros melampus. Classification (NCBI taxonomy): domain Eukaryota; kingdom Metazoa; phylum Chordata; class Mammalia; order Artiodactyla; family Bovidae; genus Aepyceros; species Aepyceros melampus. The sequence continues at coordinate 483,026 of SJXQ01009876.1, read as the reverse complement.
TACAATACACACACAAAAACAAAAACAAAAAAACCCAAAGACAACACATTCTTCAAGATGGATCAAGGATAATGATGAAAGGTGGTATATTTCTAAGCTAGCAGAAAGAAAACATGGGGTGAGGGCAGATAGTACAAAAAAACTCAATAAATCTAAAATAATCACATGGAAAAAAATTAAAGATACAAACATTGATTCAGGGATTATCAGACCAACAACAGAAACAAAATTATAGGCAATATAGGATATTGCACACACACAAAAAAAGTCAGCATCTTAATGAGAAGGCACAGAAAGATGAAAGGATGGAAACATACATGCCAGGCAAGCCTAACAGTGCCAAGAAACAGCCGTTTGCTCTCATCTCTGCTCCTCACTCCATTGCCCTGCTGTTTACCACAGAGCCCACTCTTCTCAGGTTCCCTTGCCCTCAGGTTTTGTGTCGTTTTGGCCAGTGTGAAGCTTGACAGGACAAGAGGGTGGAAAGAATGGGGAGAGAGCTATTTCTCACCTGTGCCCTAGCAGCTTTCTCTTCTCGGCAACTTCCTTTGGGAAGACCCGCCCTCTGTGTTTTCATCTCCTGATGGGCAGCTCCTGCTGTGATCTAGCTACCGCTCTGATAGAATCAGCTTCTGGGCTCCAGAGCACCCGCTCCTCTCCTTGTCCTTCCAGCCCTGGGGATGCTAACACCTTCCTGCTGCTGCTGCCCTAAGCTGCCTCACTGGCCCCTCTTTGCTGCTCAGTTCTTCAATCATGTGTGTAAAGAATTTTAAAGATTAAATATCACTTGATTGGAATAATAGGAATGCTCTTGTTTGCTCATAAAAATCATGGAGAGTAGCTTTGTTAACAGGAAATAAAAGGACTTTAAGGCCAGAAATGAAGAAATGATAACTAGTGATAGCTACTAAATTTGATTTAAGTAAATTGACTTGAAATGAAAATTATATTTGTATGCACCTAATAAAACAGGAAAGATTGAAGGTGGAAAGAGAAGGGGATGAGAGAGGATGAGACGGTTAGATGGTATCACCGACTCAATGGACATGAGTTTGAGCAAACTCTGGGAGTTGGTGATGGACAGGGAGGCCTGGCATGCTGCAGTCCATGGGGTATCAAAGAGTTGGACACGACTGAGTGACTGAACTGAACTGAAAAAAAAACATCAGGCTTCCCTGGTAGCTCAGCTGGTAAAGAATCTGGCTGCAATGCAGGAGACCCTGATTCAATTCCTGGGTTGGGAAGATTCCCTGGAGAAGGGATAGGCTAACCACTCCAGGATTGTTGGGCTTCTCTGGTGATTCAGTTGGTAAAGAATCTTCCTGCAATGCAGAAGACCTGGGTTTGGTCCCTGGATTGAGAAGGTCCCCTGGAGAGGGCATGGCAACCCACTCTAGTATTCTTGCTTGGAGAATCCCTTGGACAGAGGAGTCTGACAGATTCCAATCTATGGGGTTGCAAAGAGTTGGACATGACTGAGTGACTAAGCACAGCACAGCACAATAAAATAGCATCAAGTGAAATAAAATAAAAATCAACAGAACCTCAAGGAAAAAGTGCAAACCAATTGTTATAATGGGAAGTTTTAACACTTATCTTTCAACAATTGGCCAAAACAAAAATTTGGGATATAGAAGATTTAAACAACATTAAGTTACAAGCTTGAATGAATAAATATTTATAGATTGAACCATGGAGAACAATTACAAAATTTAAGCATGTATTATGCTAAGAAACAGGATTTGTAAATTTTAAACACCATCTTTTCCTCTCATTTTATAGTTCTGTCTCAATTTAAAGTTTTACTTATTTAAATAATTCTGGAATTAATTGAAATTTCAAAATTTTGTTCACTTCCTTAATAATTTGTAGAGAGTCCATGGACTTTTTAAAACAAAATATAATATTTGAAAAGCACAAAATTTAATACAGACATTCGCTACAAGGGCAAATTTTGTATCACATCAGTTTCATTCGTTTCCTTTGTTTGTTTTTTGATCTCACAAAGACCAAGAGAAGAGGTTAAAGTCTTCCGTAAAATTCATTTTTCAGATTTTTTTCTTCTGAGACAAGAGTCTTACTCTGAAGTGGGATCTGTGGGGAGAGGGACTGGGTCAGGAGGGGGCGGGGTCTACTTATTGAATTGTGCCACAATTCTATTTTAATAGATAGTGTATCTTGTACATATGCTTTAATATTATGGTCAAGGAGGCCCTCTTGGAAGAGGTGTTGTCTGAACTGAGATATGGGTCACGCAAAGGAGGCAGTCACGTGAGGATCTGAGAGAAGGGGGTCAAAGCTAGGACCCCTAATTAGGGAGAGAATTGGGGAACTTTAAGGAAATGAATGAAATAAATGAATCTAGGAATGAAGTGAAGTCCTACCCTCTTGAAGTTCCATGAGACTCATCACCTACTATAGAACATGACCTTTTCTGGTTTATATTAGTGGACTCTCTCCAAAGGCAACTCCAAGAGGGTAGGACTTCGCTTCATTCCTAGCTGTATGTCCAGTACCCAGAACAGTGCCTGACATATAATATTTCAGTAAAAGATATCAATAGATATGCATCAAATTGACAAATAAAGGAATGATAGTCTAGGATCCCTGATTTTTTTTTCCTATGACTAGTGTGGACTGGGAATATAAGAGTTAATATCATTTTTGAAATGAAGATTCTTCTTTAATTTAGCTACAGGGTTCCAGATTGTCAATATGTGTATAAGGCACAACCAACTCTTTCTTTCTTTCCAGTCATATCTTATCAGTATCACTTCAACACAAAGCTCTATTGTTAAGATATTTCTCAAGACAGTTTGCTTCTAGTGATAACAAAAACATGAAAAGGAGAATTCTATCAACTTCAAGACTTTTCTTTGTGAAAATGCATCAAAGTCTAAGCTTTGTTTCAGTATAATTATTAATTAAAACTTCCAACTGAGGAGGTAATCTTTCCCTTGTTAACCATGATTGAATTAGGAAACATAAGGAAAGCACTTAAACCATAATAAGAATGTCACTTGGTAGTTTATTAAGCTTTGGACTCTGATGTGATGCTCCAAGAAATCATTCTCTGTCTTCATGGATGACAGGACTGGAACTGACAGAATTCATGAGCATGAAAGGGTCTGTATCATGCTTTGAGGAAGGCCAGTTACTTTGTCCAATTTCTAGCACTTTTAGGCTTTAGAAGGTAACCATTCTGAGTATCTGCAAACTCTCAGCCCTCTGTTCTTAGTATATGCCTGCATTGACCTGTTGTTCAGTTCTCAGTCATGTCTGATTTTTGCGACCCCATGGATTGCAGCATGCCAGGCTTCCCTGTCCTTCACCATCTCCCAGAGCTTGCTCAAACTCATGTCCATTGAATCGATGATGCCATTCAACCATCTCATCCTCTGTCCTCCCTTTCTCCTCCGCCTTCTATCTTTCTTAGTTAGGAAAGATAGCACGTGACCTAGAAGGAAGTAGAGACAATCTTCACTCTTGGTCTAAGAAGAGTTACATGCCCAAACCTTAAGAAACACATTGTTGTTCAATAAGATTTTTAGCACTTTCGTCTTTAGCCAGATCACTTACAAAATCTTATGCTGCCCAGTTGGCAGATGTGGTAAAGAACCCACATGTCAATGTAGGAGACACAAGAGACGTGGGATCAATCCCTGAGTCAGGAAGATCCCCTGGAGTAGGAAACGGCAGCCCACTCCAGTATTCCTGCCTGGAGAATGCCATGGATAGGGTATATCGAACTACAGTCCATGGGGCCGCATAGAGACAGGACTGAGCGCTCGCACACACTCACACACGTACGCATGCTGTCAAAACCAAAAGTAGCCCATTAATGACATTTGAAAGATTTTAGTATTATTTTCAACACAGCTAGTATTCACTGTGAATCTGCTTTAAAATCATAGTTTTGATGCATTTAAAATAATTTCCATTTACTCTTTTTATTTATACAGATGCCAAGTGAACATGAAATAAATCTTTGTTGATAATGATAAAACCAAAAAAATTTTTAGATGTGAAAAACACTGTCATGACTGTGATGTTAGTTTTAGCATATGAAATTCTACCTGAGAATTAAGATGAAAACTAAACAACCCAACTGGAAAAAAAGCAAATATTTCCAGAAACATACAGACTTGGTAAAAGCAAACTTTTTAAAATTGAGTGCTGAAATTGGTATAGATGTGAAATGTTCTTCCAAGCATTTTGGGACCTTTTCTTTTGTAATAATAAATGTGGTTCCTATTACATTGCTTCTCTTTTGGGGCTGTATCACTATGACTCATGATGAAGTCAAGAAAATACATAATAACTACAGATGGAAAAACACAGAAGCACTCATTATACTGTTAGCAAGTCTATACTGAGAATAAAAGCTTAGCAGTGGAATCTCTTATTCTAAATTGTAATGTTGAGGTAAAAAGTTATCACTGTCAAAATTTATTTGAATATAATTTTCTCTACTTCTGCAGCCAAGAGTCTCTACCACATCCACAGCAAGAGCCGTTCAACTTGTCTTTTCCTCCACTCTTGTCTTTCTACTGTCCACTCTCCAATAGCAACCATGTGGTGGCCATTTAGTCGCTCAGTTGTATCTGACTCTTTGAGACCCCATGGACTGTAGCCAGCCAGGCTCCTCTGTCCTTGGGATTTCCCAGACAAGAATACTCGAGTGGTTTGCCATTTCCTCCTCCAGAGGATCTTGCTGACCCAGAAACTGAACCTGTGTCTGCTGCATCTCCTGCTTGGCATGTGGATTCTTTACCTCTGAGCCACCTGGAAGCTGACTTTTTGCAATCCCATGGACTGTAGCCCACCAGGTCGTCTGTCCATGGGGTTCTCCGTACCAGAGTACTGGAGTGGGTTGCCATTCCCTTCTCCAGGGGATCTTCCTGACTCAGGAATCAAACCCAGGTCTCCTGCATTGCAGGCACATTCTTCACCAACTGAGCTACTAGGGAAGCCCCAGTTGCAACCATAGTGGTCATCTAAAAACATGGTTGGGAACAAGTCACTTTCCTGCTTCAAACTTCCCCTGCTGACTCTGTGCGACCCCATGGATGGCAGCCCACCAGGCTCCCCCATCCTTGGGATTCTCCAGGCAAGAACACTGGAGTGGGTTGCCAGTTCCTTCTCCAGTGCATGAAAGTGAGAAGTGAAAGTGAAGTTGCTCAGTCGTGTCTGACTCCTAGCGACCCCATGGACTGCAGCTCACCAGGCTCCTCCATCCATGGGATTTTCCAGGCAAGAGTACTGGAGTGGGTTGCCATTGCCTTCTCCACAAACTTCCCCTAATATCCTCTTTATACCAAAACATAAGCTCATATCCCTGCCCCTGGCCTGGAAAGTCTCATCTGATCTGGCCCCTGGTGATCTTTCTTACCAGCCAGCATCTCCTATTCACTAGACTCCAGTCACGCTACCTTCTAATCCTAAAACACATCAAGCTCTTCATGCCTCAGGGCCTTTGCACTACCCCCTACCCCTGCCTGAGAGATTCTCCTATTCAGAGAGTTTCAGAACTCTCTTTCTCTCCATTTAGCTCTCAGCTTAAACATCAACACTGCACAGGGGTCTCCTGTCTTCTCCATCTCAAGTCACTGCTTTGTCACTGTCTCACATCACCTGGCAATACTTTCGTCATAGCCAGAGTTCTACCTGATTATTTCTTGCTTCTTAACTAGTTTGCTTGTTTACTGTGTAACCCATAAGAGAGAATGAACTCCGTAAGTTCAGGGACATAGTACTCTCTTATGAATCTTCTCAAGGCTGCAAGACTGGTAGTGATATCCTCTATTTAATTCCCGATGCTGGGAATTTATATCTTCTTCTGTTTTGGTCTTGATAGTCTTGCTAGAGACTTTACTTTTCATGATTTCCTCCCCAAATATTAGCGTTCTTTGTTATATTCTTATAATAGAGGATTTCCTGTTTCTAATAGGAAATTTTCAGTTTCCTTAACTTCTGCTTTAATCTGTGCTCTTTCCTTTTCCTTTCTTTGAGTTTATTTTGCTCTTTTTCTAGTTTCTCAGTAGGAACTTAGGTTATTGATATAGTTTTCCTTTGTTTTAGTGTAAACACTCACTGCTATAAATTTCCCTCTCAGCACTAGAGTTACATTCCATATATTTTGATAAATTTTGTTTTCATTTTCATTTCATTCTATGTATTTTTAAATTTCTTTTGAGACTTCCTCTTTGACTGGGGACTGGAAGTGTGTCTTTGATATCCAGGGGTTAAAAAATGTCCTCCTGTCTCTCTAGTTATTGATGTCTAGTTTCATCCTACCGTGATCAGAAAACACATGCTTTTTGGTTTCAGTTTAAATTTGAGGTGTGTTTCATGGCCCAGGCTATGTTCTAACTCAGTGACTGTTCCATGGGCTCTTGGGGAAAAAAATATGTACTCAGTTGCGGTTTGGTGAAGTGTTCTATATATTTTAACTAGACGCTGTTGGTTGATTATATTGTTCATACTTTAGTACCTTTGTGGATGATCTGTGTAGCAGTTCTCTCAGTAGCTAAGAGTGGGTTGGGAAGACTTAGAATTGTGGATTCATATGTTTCTCCTTTGACTTCTATCTGGTTTTGCTTTCTGTATTTATTTAAAGAATTTTTTAATGTGATTTATTTTCAAAGACTTTATTGAGTTTGTTACAACATTGCTTCTGTTTTTATGTTTTGGTCTTTTGGCCATGAGGCATGTAGGATCTTAGCTCCCTGACCAGGGATCGAACCTGTACCCCAGGCACTGGAAGGCAACGTCCTAACCACTGGACCACCAGGGAAGTCCCTGCTTCTTGTTTTTCAAAGCTTTGCTTTTCACTACCTACACAGGATCATTATGTTTTCCTGGTGGGTTAAACTTTTTATCATTGTGTAATATTCCTCTGATTCTAGCTATTCTCTCTGTTCTGAGATCTATTTATTATAGATCAGTGTAGCCACTTCTGGGTTTTTTTTCTTCCTTTTTTTTGCTAATTGCTCTGAGATGTAATTCACACATCATACAATTCATTTGATTCAATAGTTTTTGGTATAAACTGTTGTACAGACATCACCATAATCATTTCCAGAACATTTTTGCAGTTCCAAAAGGAAATCCCATATCTTTTAGACATCACCACTCAGTAGAAAACCCTTAGTAGAATACATGGATAAATCTTTGTGACCATGGATTTGGCTCATCTTTCTCTTATCACCTTTTAGAGTTCTCCTCTGGTTGTCTCTTGCATTGTATCAAGGATTTATACTTGTGCTTAGTAGAGAGGAGCAGGGGAACCTGGTTTAATGTTATCTAGTCTAAATTGAAAGTTCTACCTGGTAAGTACTTCTAAAGTGACCTAATAAGTTCATCTAATCTTTGGGTCTACTTACCTGAGCAGTCTGGGCTGGGTCATTTCAATGTAGTTCTGGGGGCTTGATCCATCCTGTTTATCTTCTGCTTAATGGACTTTATCTCAGGTCATGAATAGGGGTAGCAATGAGTTATTAAGAATATCTCATTTCTAGGTTCCAACCCAGTTAGATTCCTTTGACAAAGGGAAGTGTCTTCAGTCACCACTTTGTCAGGAGCATGGGGAGGGGAAAGCAGTGATACTCACTCTAGAATGAGAGTGACGGTTTCCCAATGCTGTGGCTCTTCTCAGGTCCCCATTACAATTGCCAGGAATCTGCACTGCCAGTCAGTGTACTGATTCCCAGGAAGGTGTTTGTCAGAGAAGTCATCGCCTTAAATTTTCCTGGGCTGTGAATCCCTTATACGCAATGCCGAAATTTTGTAATATGGGTGAGTATTTATTGTAAGTGTATTTGACAGAAAAGGATGAGACAGGCATTTTTGGAATATAAAGACATTATCTTTGCATTATCTGCACATTAGCACTGTATCCGAAGCAGACATTTTGTGCTATCTTGGGCTTATGCTTCATTTGGAAAAGTGATGTCCCAGTGCAGGATAAAACATTTATTCCTTAGTGTACAAAGGCTTTTGTAATCTAGACTGAGCATATCTCTCCAGCCTCTACTTGTTCATAATCCTATTTTCAGGAACTGTTTGCATTTCCCACACTCTTCTTTAACCTGACTCTTTCCCCCATCCTATACCATTTCCCTGAAATATCTATCTTTATTCAGTCTTGAAAAGGATCTATCTTGCTTTGTATATATTCTGTGTAATTTCCTCATTAACCAGTACATTAACTATCAAAACTTAGAACTTTTTTAGTGAAATTTTTTTCTTGGATGACTTTTAGAATCTGAATCACTAATGTGATCAACACTGGCTTATTATACAATGATATGGGGTCATCTTCAGGCAATGGCTACAGCAGACTATCAAATGTTGGTATAATATCTGATGGTTTTCATTCTAATGTATGAGCCAAAAGGAGAAATTGAGGGCTAACAATTCATGGGAAGTCATGAAATTGTATCTGTTTTATGGTAGACTGCATAGATGTTCGCCAAACCCATTACTTCTTTTTGAGCACATGGTTAACTATTAAACTGCACTTCCTACTTCCTAACATTTGGTGGGGTGGGGGTGGGGTGGGGTAGGTGAATAGTTCTAACCAACTGAGTTTGAGAAGTGACATAATCACTTCTAGACAGAGGGAGATAACAGTGATGATCTCCCTCTATCAAGTCTACTCCCACTACTTTCCAGCTTACTGAAAAGAGGCCAAGTTTTAAACTATATAATGAAGATGGTGAAGACACAATATGAAACAACCTTGAATGGATTGGATCGCCCATCCCCCATCCTTTCAGTCCACACTGAAATACACTGAGTTGGTTATTTTCGGCTATTACCAGATTTTAACTAATACATGTTTATTATTTAGCCACATACCCTCATGATTACTATCTCCCTGGGCATATAACATAATTTTGAAGAATGATGAATAACCAACAATTCTCTTATTCTTATTTTATAATCTCTACATGAATGAAGCCATAAATATTTATTAATTCGTAACTCTATGTGGGATAACCAAACTCCGTGTAGTGGGTATGTATTCCCTAAGGAGTTCTTAACTTCTGAATAATAGTGAAAATGTTATAAAAATCTATGTGTGCTCATTAATTTTATGCAGACTTCTCTGAAAATGCCAAAAGTTGCCTGGAAACTAGTGACACGCAGCATTTTGAGTCTTTTAGAAAAGTCTCTTGCACTAGACCCCATTTCCTTTTCCCAACTCATGGATACTCTCCCACCAATTCCCTCCTTTCTTTTCTGCGTCATCAATATTTTTGGACTTGATAGACCTTCCTATCACTATACCAACATGCTAAATTATATTCCCATATTTCAGCTCTTTTTGGAGAGAGAACTTTTCAAAGAGTTGCTTATATGTGTTTTGCTTCATTTATCCTGTTCTCATTTTCTTTTAAGCTCCCACCAGTCAGGCTTTTGTTCCTACCTGCCCATTGAGCTCTTCTCAAGTTTAGTAATATCCATGTTACTAAATTCAGTTGTCAGCTCTCTGTGCTGTGATCCCCTTCCTAATTGATATACTCGTATTGTATGGTTTTGAGGAATCAGTCCTTTTTTATTTTCTTGTTAAATTATTGGCTTCGTTGTTCAGTCTCTTGGCTGTGTCTGACTCTTTGCGACTCCATGGGCTGCAGCACATGAGATTTTTCTGTCATTCGCCATCTCCTGGAGTTTGCTCAAACTCATGTCCATTGTGTTGGTGTTGCCATCCAGTCATCTTGTCCAACCATCTCCTTTTTTTATTTTTATTTTTTTCCCAAAGAGTGAGAGTCAATCTTTTTTTAAAAAAACTTTTTAGTTTGTATTGGGATACAGAATCCACCTGTCAATGCAGGAGACATAAGAGACATGGGTTCGATCTTTGGGCCAGGACAATCTGGAGTAAGAAATGGCAACCCACTCCAGTATTCCTGCCTGGAAAATTCCAGGAACAGAAGAGCCTAGCAGGCTACAGTCCATGGGGTAGAAAAGAGTCAGATATGACGGAGCAAACACATGCACAGAGTCATTTAACAATGTTGTGATAGCTTCAGTTGACCAGTGAAGGGACTCAGCCAAAATATACATGCATCCATTCTCACCCACACTCCCCTCTCATCCAGGCTACTGGCGACTCCTTTTTAGTCTTAGTCTTTCCCCACTGAGCTCTACAATGTCTTGGTAGCACAGTACCTTAATTTTAGTTCTTGATCTTCTTTCCTTCTCCATTTATACTTACATATTTGTTGTTCTCACCTAGTCTCATGTCTTTAAAATGGCCTAAATGCTGAGGCTTCCCAGGTGGCACTAGCGTCAGGAATCTGCCAGACAAGGCAGGAGATGCAGGAGACAAGTGTTCAGTCCCTGGGTCGGGAAGATTCCCTGGAGGAGGAAATGGCAACCCACTCCAGCATTCTTGCCTGGAAAATTCTTGAACTTATAATTTTGTAATATACTCTGTAATTTGTCTGTTTAGTATATGTATTATTGACAGCCTCCCCTTCTTCCCATCTCCAATTTCTACAAGAGCAGAAATTTTAGCATGTTTTTTTCACTGGTGCATTCAAGAACCCGAGACAATGCCTGCGCAAAATACATGTTAAATATATATTTCTTAAATGAGTGAATAAATGAATCTTCCACTTGAAAAAATTAAAATCATCATCAAAGATACCAAAAGTGATAATTTCTAATTGTTACAAATTAGTGACTTTGATCTCATTTATACAAAATAATAATAATAATTCATCATCTAACAGATCATAGAAAGTTTCAGAAAACAATAAAATATGTAGACTGACAATAAACTTGTGAACAGCCAGCATTATTTTTCCAATATAAATCAGAGGAACTTTACTGAAAATAGAAGGTCTTTGATGCTGAGACATAAATAAAAGCCAACACTCCAGCCTAATTATATTTTGCAATTCAGAATATAAGCAAATCAAGTCTTTGTGACTATTTTCAATGGTTATTAAAATACATTATTCATATTAATGTCATAAATCATACTTGGAATGTATTCTTGATTTGCTTTATTAGCCCTGTGGTTGCATAAATGTAACTATTGATTGCTTTTAAATTATTATCTGAAAATTGCTTAAACTTGTAGCTACTAAGCTCATGTTTCTCAAAATGTTCCAAGAAATGTTAACAGGCATTTTGTGAAAATGTGGAGTCCAAGCTCATGTAAGTTTGGGAGCCTCTGAATAAAGCAGGTTTCTTTACTATGGGATTGCATCATAGGTTTCAGTTTTCAAATTTGGCACACAGAATTTCCTAAATGTACTTGATCACAGCACCTTTTAATCAATGATCAGTTTAACTTCGGGAAATCATGCTACGCACAGGTAATGCTGCAATCAAGGATCAGTTTGTGGTCATTTATGATTGAGTCATTGATTTTTTCACAAAGAATCACTTGCCTGCTTGCTAAACTGCTTTACTTGTGTCCGACTCTTTGCAACCTTATGGACCCTAGCCCGCCAGGCTCCTCTGTCCAGGGAAGACTACTGAAGTGGGTTGCCATGTCCTCCTCCAGCGGATCTCCTGACCCAGGGATTGAACCCATATCTCCTGCAGCTTCTGTATTGGCGGGCAGGTTCTTTCCACTAACGCCACCTAATGATTACTTAGTGATAGCAAACTAGAATATGAGCAGAATGAGTAGAAAAGATTGAGGATGTCTGGATAGAAGACATGTAACCTAGGTGGGAAAATAAACACTTAAATACACTAAAGAAGAAGGGCTGGGGTGTCATGACAGACAAAATTTGAAGGAAATGGTAAATAAAGAAGGAATAGCAATTGAAGAAAGGATGGAGAGAGGGTTAAGAAAAAAACATAATTAATGCTTTCATTCCTGATATGCACCCAGAATCCAGATTTGTGTCTTATTGCAAGTGAACAAGAGTGGGAGCTCCTACTCTATTCCTTCTTACACTTGTATGGAAATGATTGAGAGCAAGCAAAATGTGCATTTCATACAATACAGTTGCTTTTTTTTTCCTAAGGAAAGAGAAAAAAGCCTTAAGAAATCAGATTCTTGTGACATTTGTTCTTCTTTATCACTGAAATAGTGTGCATTCTCAGATTTTAAAGGCCATCCGATTAGCAACACATGGATGACATCATTGAAAAAGCACAACTTATGGGTCATGAAACATTTCTTGAACACAGTAACAGAAAAAATGAACATTTTTCATTTGGAGAAAGATGTCAATAAATCTTAGTTACTAGTTGCATTTATTGGCAAAAAGGGACACAATTTTTCTAGTTTTATTTTGATTTCATTTTAGTTTGATTTCATTTTATTCAGTACTGAAAATTTTGTTTGGAGCTATAAAATCCCACAGCATTGAGATATCACTTAGCTTTTGAAAATGATCACTTATCTTTGACTATGTTGCTAAATGATCTGTAAATAATTATATAAATTTGTGTTTATTATGTTCAATTAACTTACCCTGTTCATTGCATGTGTGCTAAGTCACTCCAGTCATGTCTGAATCTTTTCCACCCTGTGAATGGTAGCCCGCCAGGCTCCCGTGTCCATGGGATTCTCCAGGTAAGAATACTAGCGTGGTTTGCCACTTCCTTCTCCAGGGAATCTTCCATCTTCCCAACCCAGAATCAAACATGCCTCTCTAATGTCTCCTGCACTGGTTCTTCACCATGTTCCTTAGGATGATCCATTTTAAGCAGTTGTGCTCAATATTTATGGAGAGAGATTGTTTAGGAGTGAGGTGTATCATTTGAATGAGAGTTCTACTCTGATCAATTGATTCTCTCATCATCACCCTATAGTCAACTATTGTAGTTTAGAAGGTTATTTACATAGTTTTGATGTCCATTTTTGGCTTAATATCTTCAGCACTCTGTGTAGATACTAGGGAGAGATAGAGTCAATTGGGTGCCTTTTCCTGCTTGAGTGCTAGTCTTGACAGTAGCTTCTGCAAAGTCGGAGCTTGCAATGGAATGAAGCGTTTTTCCAACCCACTGGCTTCTGCTGGGTTGTAAACTGTCGGCTTGCTTTTCAGGGAGGGAGCAGAGCCTATAATGAGGACACTAGTTCCAGCTTAGTTCATTGCTTCTGCCACCTGCCTTCTGGCTTAATGTTGGAAGCAAGAAGCATGCAATTAAGTATGAGGAAATGAAAATAAATGACACCGTTCATTGCACATTACAAAGTGCCTGGCAGAAAGAATGCTGTTTGTAGAGACCCAGTGGCCCTACAGAAAATGCAGTTCTGCCTGAGAAAATGCTGGGGACTGAGAAGTGACCCAGGTTCTCCCTGTAACCTATTGTGACCATAAACCAAATACATTACAGGTGCAACTCTATAAATGCCCAGGACATTCACTGTTTAATGATTTGCAGAGAGTCAATAATTAAATTTGAGTATGAGGGGATATACTTACAGTGACATGTTTCAGCTGATTTTGTAAGGTAAATCCTTAAAGAGTAATGACTTTGAGGTAAATAATTGATCCCTTTTGGAAGACCAATCACTTGGAAATTGTTTTACAAAATAACAGATATTAAAGCCCAATTTGTTTTCAAAATCATTTCCTTTTCTTTGAATTTACTGATTTTAGTTTTGGTTGTGCTGGGTCTTGGTTGCCGTGCACAGGCTTTCTCTATTTGTGGCGCAGTGGGGGTTGCTGTTCATTGTGGTGCTCGGGCTACTCATTGTGGTGGCTTCTCTCGCTGCAGAGCACAGGCTCTAGAGCTTGGAGTCAGTAGCTTTGGTGCAGGAGCTTAGTTGCTCCCAGGCATGTGGAGTCTTCTTGGACCAGGGCTCAAACCTGTGTCTCCTGCATTGGCAGGTGGATTCTCATCCACTGGATCACCAGGAAAGTTCCTCAAAATTGTCTCTTAAAAAGCATTTAAGTAAGCTATATTGAGCTCACTGGGTAAAGGAACACGTGATTCATTCGTGCTAAATGGACATCAACGAATAGGTTCAGGATATTGTCCATGGACAGTTCTGCCCCCTTTCTAGTGAAGAGTTGAGAGTAGAAGGCACATCGCTCTTGGACACGGAGCTTAAGAGAGCACCACTGAGCTGGCTGAGAATCTCAGAAGCCTTCAGTTTCGTACTAAGATTTAATCTAGTTAATGAAGGCTTCTTTTGGATGTGTATATCATTTCAAAAAGAGAATAGTGTTACAAATCATTCCAACATACACGTTTAGTACATGCTACAGAGAAACTGCAGAGCAATCTATTATGTGGGATATTTTAAAAACACCATGAGGGTTGGGGGAATTTGCAGAGTATTCAAGAAGGTGAGGGATGGTTATTACATCATTGCTATCTGGAGGAAGCCCAGGTGACAAGAAGGGAGCTGGTAGGTCTTTTCATTTTGTAGAAATCTGCCATTGGTGGGGTGGGTGGGGCAGGGTGGTGGTGGTGGTGGTGGGGAGGCTGGAAAATAAGCTCTGGCCAGCATTCCAGTGATGACTGGCATGGGAAACTGAACAACATAAGAGGAAAAGAATTACAGGAATTAACTGATGCCTAACTTAAAAAAATTTTTTTTATAATTAAAATTGCTGATGTTGACCTTGTTCATATAAATAGCAACCTAATAATTTAAGTTATGTTAAATATTGTTTCTTCTAATTCTCATTTTCATGTCAAACTGCTCAGCAATAGTGTTAAGGATCTAGTGGTGGATGCCATATGGCCAGGGATGCACTGGCCGGGCCCGACCCCTTCATCAATGAAGAACTTATTCCCTCGGCTGCTAGGAATGCTGTAGGAAGAGGGCTCCCTGTATAGCTCCTCATTGGGGTTCTCTTGGTTCAAGACAATGGCCTTGCTGAAGAACATATCTCCTTCCAATGACTAATCAACATCGGTGCACAAAGGCCTGGCTTTCTCACCCTAAGGCAGATCTAGGGATTTGGAAGGAAGGCAATTAGAAAATTGGTGCTGACAATGTTGGGGAAAATATGTGGATAAATATCTCCAAGTAGTCCCAAGGTGTAAAGACAGCTGTGTCCCACATGATGTCGGCTAAAGCGGACAACAGGTTTGGTTTTGCTGCCATCAGTCACCTTTCCCTACCTACTCCCATCACTGCCCAATGGCTCGTGAACAAAATGGCCATGGTAGAAGGGATCAAGTGTTCTCATGGGCACAGCAACATAGGTGTCTACTCACCAAGGCTAACTTGGCCACGGCCACTGCTGAACACTCTGTCTGCCAGCAGCAGAGGCCAGTACAGAGCCTGCAATGTGGCACCACTCCCCAGGTGACCAGCCAGCTACTCAGGTGCAGGATGCTGATGCTGGAGCTCCTCCATCTCAGGAGGGGCAGTATTTTGTTCTTGCAGGAATAGATTCTTACTCTGGTTAGAGATTTGCTTCCTCTGCTGCAATGCTTCTGCCAAACCCACCTTTTGTGAATGGAATGTCTTATTCACTGTCATAGCATGACACACATTTTCACTTCCCAACAAGGAACTAATTTGCAGCAAAAAAAAGGGTGCCAGTGGGCCCATAATCTGGGCTTTTCTGGTCTTACCATATTCCCCACCTTCCTGGAGCAGTTCGCTTGATCAGATGGTGGAGTAACCTTTACTAGACTGAGTGACGGCATCAAGTAGGTGACAATGTTGGGGGAGAGACAGTGTCCTCCAAAGGTGATATATGACCTAAATTGGCATCCAGTACATGGTGCTGTTTCTCCATAACCAAAAGTCCTGCCTCTGGAATCCAGGGGTGAAGATGGAAATCCTCCACCCACTGTAACACCACAGTGTCCACTAGCAAAAGCTCTGCTTCTCATTCTGCTACTTAAGGTCCTGCTGTCTAGAGGCCTTAGTTCCAAAGGGAAGAATGCTTTCACAGGGCGTCCAGGAAAGGTTCTCTTGAACCAGAAGTCAATAGTGTCACTTGGTTTAGAAAGGATTTGTGAAATTCTAAATATATGGTCGTATCTAGATGCAAAACTGTCTTCCACCTCTCTGACCTCTAACTAAAATTAAACACGTTTGTTTTCTACAGCTGGACTTATATGTACTTACCGTACAGAGAGACAAAGACAGATGGGGAGAGGACATGAGAGTAGCACATTCCTTTGTCAATTTTTAAGAGAATGACACGATTTCTGTAACTTATAACAGGCAGTGACATGGCAAGAAAAGCCTAGGCTTTGAGCCAGATGGGCTGCTGGCTGCTGCTGCTAAGTCCCTTCAGTCGTATCTGACTCTATGCGACCCCATAGATGGCAGCCCACCAGGCTCCTCTGTCCCTGGGATTCTCCAGGCAAGAATACTGGAGTGAGTTGCCATTTCCTTCTCCAGTGCATGAAAGTGAAAAGTGAAAGTGAAGTCGCTCAGTTGTGTCTGACTCTTACCGACCCCATGGACTACAGCCTTCCAGGCTCCTCTGTCCATGGGATTTTCCAGGTGAGAGTACTGGAGTGGGGTGCCATTGCCTTCTCCTGATAGGCAGCCGTGTTCAAATCCCAATACCTCGATTTACTAAATCACTTAATTTTGCTGAGACTTTGTTTTCTCATCTGTCAAATAGGAATGACAGTACCTGCTCTCCATCTCTGCTGTGAGTGTGAAATAAATAAATATGGCAAAGTGCATCTTGAACTCAGCATAGTGCCTCCAAGGTCATCATGAGGGACAGGCTTGACTTATGCTTCTTGTCCTGCAGTGTTTATCCTTAAAGATATTAATTAGTACTTGATTATTATATAATTGTTAATATATTCTCTTTCAATTTAAAAAGTCAGGATGATAAATTGTAGGTTTATTCTAAGCATCATCAAGTTTTAGTTTGGTGGGATGAATTGGGAGAGTAGCATTGACATATATACATTGCCATGTGTAAAATCGGCAGCTGCGATGGACGGCGAAGATGGGGAAGCTGTGTGCAGTCAGCAAAAACAAGACTGGGAGCAGACTGTGGCTCAGATCATGAACTCCTTATTGCCAAATTCAGACTGAAATTGAAGAAAGTGGAGAAAACCACTAGACCATTCAGGTATGACCTAAATCAAATCCCTTACTATTATACAGTGGAAATGAGAAATAGATTTAAGGGACTAGATCTGACAGATAGAGTGACTGATGAACTATGGATGGAGGTTCATGACATTGTACATGAGGCAAGAATCAAGACCATCCTCAAGAAAAAGAAACACAAAAAAGCAAAATGATTATCTGAGGAGGCCTTACAAATAGCTGTGAAAAAAAGGGAGGTGAAAAGCAAAGGAGAAATGGAAAGATATAAGCATCTGAATGCAGAGTTCCAAAGAATAGCAAGGAGAGATACAAAAGCCTTCTTCAGGGATCAGTGCAAAGAAATAGAGGAAAACAATAAAATGGGAAAGACTAGAGATCTCTTCAAGAAACTTAGAGATACCAAGGGAACATTTCATGCAAAGATAGGCTCAATGAAGGATAGAAATGGTAGGGACTTAACAGAAGCAGAAGATATTAAGAAGAGGTCACAAGAATACACAGAAGAACTGTACAAAAAACATCTTCACAACCCAGATAATCATGATAGTGTGATCACTCACCTAGAGCCAGACATCCTGGAATGTGAAGTCAAGTGGGCCTTCGGAAGCATCACTATGAACAAAGCTAGTGGAGGTGATGGAATTCCAGTTGAGTGATTTCAAATCCTGAAAGATGATGCTGTGAAAGTGCTGCACTCCATATGCCAGCAAATGTGGAAAACTCAGCAGTGGCCACAGGACTGGAAAACATCGTTTTCATTCCAATCCCAAAGAAAGGCAATGCCAAAGAATGTTCAAACTACCGCACAATTGTACTCATCTCACATGCTAGTAAAGTAATGCTCAAAATTCTCCAAGCCAGGCTTCAGCAGTTTGTGAACTATGAACGTTCATATGTTCAAGCTGGTTTTAGAAAAGGCAGAGGAACCAGAGATCAAATTGCCAACATCTGCTGGATCATGGAAAAAGCAAAAGAGTTCCAGAAAAACATCTATTTCTGCTTTATTGACTATGCCAAAGCCTTTGACTGTGTGGATCACAATAAACTGTGGAAAATTCTGAAAGAGATGGGAATACCAGACCACCTAATCTGCCTCTTGAGAAACCTGTATGCAGGTCAGGAAGCAACAGTTAGAACTGGACATGGAACAACAGACTGGTTCCAAATAGGAAAAGGTGTACATCAAGGCTGTACATTGTCACCTTGCTTATTTAACTTATATCCAGAGTACATCATGAGAAATGCTGGGCTGGAGGAAGCACAAGCTGAAATCAAGATGGCCAAGAGAAGTATCAATAATCTCAGATATGCAGATGACACCATCCTTATGGCAGAAAGTGAAGAAGAACTTAAGAGTCTCTTGATGAAAGTGAAGAAGGCTGAGCACTGAAGAATTGATGCTTTTGAACTGTGGTGTTGGAGAAGACTCTTGAGAATCCTTTGGACTGCAAGGAGATCCAACCAGTCCATTCTGAAGGAGATCAGCCCTGGGATTTCTTCGGAAGGAATGATGCTAAAGCTGAAACTCCAATACTTTGGCCACCTCATGTGAAGAGTTGACTCATTGGAAAAGACTCTGATGCTGGGCAGGATTGGGGGCAGGAGGAGAAGGAGATGACAGAGGATGAGATGGCTGGATGGCATCACTAACTCAATGGATGTGAGTCTGAGTGAACTCCAGGAGTTGGTGATGGACAGGGAGGCCTCGTGTGCTGTGATTCATGGGATCACAAAGAGTCAGACACGACTGAGTGACTGAACTGAATTGAACTGTAGTGAAAGAGGAGTGTGAAAAAGTTGGCTTAAAGCTCAACATTCAGAAAACAAAGATCATGGAATCTGGTCCCATCACTTCATGGCAAATAGACGGGGAAACAGTGGAAATAGTGGCTAACTTTATTTTTTGGGGCTCCAGAATCACTGCAGATGGTAATTGCAGCCATGAAATTAAAAGATGCTTACTCCTTGGAAGGAAAGTTATGACCAACCTAGATAGCATATTCAAAAGCAGAGATATTACTTTGTCAACAAAGGTCCGTCTGGTCAAGGCTATGGTTTTTCCAGTGGTCATGTATGGATGTGAGAGTTGGACTGTGAAGAAAGCTGAGCGCAGAAGAATTGATGCTTTTGATCTGTGGTGTTGAAGAAGGCTTGTGAGAGTCCCTTGGACTGCAAGGAGATCCAGCCAGTCCATCCTAAAGGAGACCAGTCCTGTGTGTTCATTAGAAGGACTGATTTTGAAGCTGAAACTCCAATACTTTGGCCACCTGATGCGAAGAGTTGACTCATTAGAGAAGACCCTGATGCTGGGAAAGATTGAGGGCAGGGGGAGAATGGGATGACAGAGCATGAGATGGTTGCATGGCATCACCGACTCAATGGACATGGGTTTGGGTGGACTCTGGGAGTTTGTGATGGACAGGGAGGCCTGGCGTGCTGCAGTTCATGGGGTCACAAAGAGTTGGACACAATTAAGCAACTGAACTGAACTGAACTGATGTGTAAAATAGCTAGCTAGTGGGGAAGCCTGATCTAGAGGGGTGGGATGAGGGAGTGAGAGGGATGCTCAAGAGGGAGGGGATATATGTGTTTGTATAATTGATTCATTTTATTGTACAGAAGAAGCTAACACAACATTGTAGAGCATTTATACTCCAAAAATAAAATAAAACAGTGTTAGTTTGGTTTCACCACTAGTTTATTGCCTATTGTTGAGACAATTGGCATAAATTAGAATTCAGAAGTCTTGCTACCTGTTTCTTGTAAACTCAGATTTTAGATGGTGACTGGAACTCTAGTTTTATTCTGAATAGAAGAGAGTGTAGGTATTGAGATGTGATTAATGATGAAAGTGCTAATTGATTGTCTCTTTCTAGGAGCTGGCTTTATTCAAAGGAATGATAAAGCAGATACCTTCTATTCCAATAGAGTTCTTGAGGAAGACAAGATAAATACAATGTAACCCATCACTTAAACACTGTGATGTGAAAGGCTAAACAATATTCAGGAGAACCATTGTGGCCACATATGTTTAATCACTTTTCACCTGGGATTTCTTGTGCATTGTTGCACACGGGATATTCTAGTGAGTAGAGTCTTCAATGCCTTTCTAACCATACTCACCAGAGACAGAAAGTAGGCTCATGGCCTCCTTTGCAGCCTCTGATGACACATTTCTTGTCCTCTCTTTGTTGGACATTTTAGAGAAGAATGATCTTTTGGAGTATTTATAGAAGCCATTAGCATGATGACTGAAGGCTACAAGTAACTGATGGCTCTTTAAAAATGTGGCCTTAAGAAGAGAAAAGAGAAACTTGTAAGGTGTCTTTTCCAAATAGCAGAGTGCTATATTTGGGTGGTCTGAGGATTATGACAAATGTCAAGGACCACACACTGCAGGAAAGCAGCTCATTAGAGCTGCACACACCGAATGCCATACTCAAGGCTGAGTGCCTGATTTTGCTGCAAACACTAATTTTCAGATTATACAATTTGAAATTTTTAATTAGCCATGAATCCTTGTAGGGATAACTTCCTACACCTCTTTATAATACTGTAAAAATAAGTCAGGCTCTGCTTCAGCAACCTGAGAGCTCAAAATAAGGGGTTTTGTGAGATAGTGACTGTTTCTTCTTCAAATGTTAATTTTGAAAATTCATATTTCAGAAGAATTAATGGCTCAATTCTGTGGCCATTCTGCATTTCTAAATGTCATTAAAGTTAATGAATTCTGAAAATGAAAGGAATAAAGCTGATCTTTTCAATTTGAATGAGTTTTTACTGTTTAATAACATCAGATCCAGTAAATCACTTAAATTGTTGGTGGTTTACACCTTTTAAATGACTGTTGGGTTCAGACACAGTACCTTTATTGTTGGGAATATGGTGTAAACCGTACGGGAGACAAAGTAGTAAAGACTCATGTAAACATACTGGGCCATTTAGACTCAGTGTAGATCCTATTTAGTGAATGTGAAAATTCAGTGAATAGCCAAAAATACAATCCTTCTTAATGGTGTTGTTGTTTAGCCACCAAGTTGTGTTTGACTCTTTTGTGACCCCATAGACTGAAGCCCCGGCTTCCCTGGTAGCTCAGCTGGTAAAGAATCTGCCCGCAGTGCAGGAGAACCTGGTTTGAATGGATAGGCTACCCACTCCAGTATTCATGGACTCTCTTCATGCCTCAGACAGTAAAGATTCCATCTGCAATGCAGGAGACCTGGGTTCGATCCCTGGATCAGGAAGATTCCCTGGAGGAGGGTATGGCAAGCCACTCTAGTATTTTTGCCTGGAGTATCCCCATGGACAGAGGAGCCTGGTGGGCTACAGCCCATGTGGTCAAAAAGAGTTGGATACAACTGAGAGAATAAGCACACCACGACTGTAGCCCACCAGGCTCCTCTGTCCATGGGATTCTCCAGGCAAGAATACTTGAGTCGGTTGCCATTTCCTTCTCCAGGAGGTCTTCTCCACCCAGGGATCAAACCTGCATCTCCTGCTTCTTCTGCATTGGCAGGCAGATTCTTTACCACTGAGCTACCAAGGAAGCCCTTGCTAATGGAGTGTCGTGTGTGTGTGTGTGTGTGTGTGTGTGTGTGTGTCTACTTGCTCAGTCATGTCCAACACTTTGGGACCTCATGGACTGTAGCCCACCAGGCTCTTCTGTTCATGGAATTCTCCAGGCAAGAACACTGTAGTGGGTTGCCATTTCCTCCTCCAGGGGATAAATGAATCACCGGTCTAGGTTCAATGCAGGATGTAGGATGCTTGGGACTGAGGCACGGGGATAATCCAGACAGATGGTGTGGGGTGGGAGGGGGGCGGTGGGGGTCGGGATTGGGAGCTCATGTACACTCGTGGCTGATTCATGTCAATGTATAGCAAAATGAATACAGTTTGTAAAGCAAAACAAACTAAAAAATAAAAATTAATTTAAAAAAAATTTCACTGCATCACAGTTGGAGGATTCCCTCTTTTACATTATAAACACTAATGACCACCCAAAGTGGGAAGCACCATGCTAAGTATCTTAGGGAGGTTTAAACAATGTATAGACATGCTAATATCCTCAAAAAGCTTACTGGCTGGCTAAGAAAATAAATTATACACTTAAGAAAAGCATGAAAATAATTACTTTGAAATCTTATTATTTTATGTATTTCACAAACAAAAGCTCTAATACCATACAGAAGCACATACTGAATATTTTAGTGTTGTCAACATTCTTAACTTGTTTACATACAATCTTCCCTTGACAAAAGTGCAACCCAGGATATCTTAACAAATTTCTACAAGAAAGTATTTTTGAGCTAGTTTTAATGCTGCTCATCATTGTATTTTCTCTCAATTATCATGGATAATGACAAAGTCAACAGTATACTAGGCTTTGAGCAAGTATACAATTAATCAGTTTTGCCCAAGAAATATTATTCTGTGTCTAATTCCACCAACTGTATTTCTCATCTCAGATAATGCAGCTTTCACTTCTAGAAATTCAATTTTAGTCTGGTTATTTTCACTCAGCATAATGCCTTTAGGTTCTAGCAAAGTTGTATTAATAGATCGTTCTTTTTCATTATTGAACGTACTCCAGTGTATGGACATATCACACAGTGTGTGTGACAATTTACTGGTAGAAGTATATTTTAGTCATTTCCAGTTTTAGGCTATTGCAAATAAAGCTATGAATACTTGTGTACAGGTTTTTATGTGAAACACTAAGCTTCATTTCTCCAAAGTAAATGCCCAGGAATGTCATATGGATCATATGGTAGTTTCACACTTAGTTGTTTGTTTTTTTTTTTTAACAAAATGCCAGACTGAATTCAGGAGTGGCTATATTAGCAGCTACAGCAATGCAGGAGAGACCCAATCTCTCCACATTCGTGCCAGTATTTGATATTATCAGTATTTCTAATCTTGGCCATGCTAATAAGTATGTAGTAGCATCTCATTCTGGTGTTAATTCATATCTCATGATTGACTAGCAATATTGAATATGTTTTTGTGTTTTCACTTGCTATCTTAAATTTTCTATGGCTGTACTGTTTCTTAAATTTTACATTATTATACTTCTATGTGCACAAATCTTTTTTTTCTTCATTACTGGGAAGAGTTTCCTCAGGGTAAGATTTGGCTACAGTTCAATCTTTTTTGAATGACCAAAATAAACATGAAAACAAAATAATTTAAAAAGAAACAAACCTAGGCATCACACACAGAATTTACATGCTCTAAGACTGGGGTCTGCACTTTGATCTCTAGTCTAGGAAGTCAGCAAATTATGGCCCACAGGCCAAATCTGGCCTGAGGTCTGTTTTTATAGCCTAAGAGCTAAGTATGACTTCCACATTTTTAAAGGGTTATAAAAAAAAAAAGAATACACAACAAAAATCATATGCAGCCTGAAAAATCTAACATTTACAATCTGTCCTTAACAGGTAAAGTTTGCGGATGAATAGAAACAAAACTTGACCTTCCTTTTTTGGTAAACCTTAACAAACAAAGCTGATGTCTATCTACTACACTCCCAGGATCTTAAACTTTGACAAAATGGAAAAACAAAAATACCATAAAAGCACAAATAATCTGAAGGCAGTTTCTACATAACTCTCTGTCAAAGTATTTTTAAGCAGCCAGCCATAAACCTATAGCATGCTTCAATGTTACCAAATTTCTTCCTTGTCATCCTGAAGCACATCTACATGACTGACAAATCAACATTTCTCCAAACACTATAAACTGGAAGAAAACCAAAGCTTGTGTGTTTTAAAAAAGAGTTATTCCTATGAGTCATATCAAAAGACTAGACTTTTTTTTCTTGTTTGGAAAGAAAATATTGTCTCTAGCTCTTAAAAGTAGCATCCTCTGGGCTTAGTCTCATTTCAACCTCTTTCCAACCAATGAACTAGTTTCCCAATAGAAATCACAGTACCATTAAACATATAAGTTTCTGGCATACAAACAAGCTGAGAACTCTCTTCTGACTTGGTAGTTTATTTTGATCCCAAATGAACTTACTTTTATCTTGCTTTACATTTACAGTTTGACTAAAATAAAGTGAACCCAGTAATATTTAATACCACTCTCCCTACTATGCAGACAATGTCAAACAAACAATTGTTTGGCTGACAACATACTTCATTTTTAATACTCTCTAATCATTTAAATTGGGGCGCTTTTAAGACAAAAGAACTTTGTACCACATGCACTTCTGGTCTTAAAGAATGGCTTAATGTACAATGGGGAGGTTTCAAATTCAAGTTGGTGAATCCAGTTTAAAACTTAATAGAGAAGTCAATTTATTTCTAGAAATATCTAACCTAAGCTATTTACCACCTATCCAATTTACCATATACCTATCCAATTTACCATATATACATGCTGTGCTGTGCTTAGTAGCTCAGTCGTGTCTGACTCTTAGTGACCCTATGGACTGCAGCCCACCAGACTCCTCTATCCATGGGGATTCTCTAGGTAAGTATACTGGAGTGGGTTGCCATGTCCTTGTCATGCCAAGGGAATCTTCCCAACCCAGGGGTTGAACTCAGGTCTCCCACATTGCAGGCGGTTTCTTTACCATTTGAGATACCAGGGAAGCCCTACCACATAGAAGGGCTTCCTTCTATGATAGAACACAAAACTTAAGAATCAAGGATCTCAAATAAGTCTTTAGTAGGTAAGTGTTTTAGCCTAAGAGTTCCAGGCTTTCTTTTGACCTTAGAATAGCACATATTTATAAATCACTTTAAGAATTATACAACATACATTTATTTATCAGTGATGGCAACAACAAGGGAAACCATGGAGCAGGAAGTCAAATAAAATTACAGGCTGACACATGCTAACCCTGTGGGAAGCCTGAGCCCTAGGAACTAAAGTTTATTGGCATGGTTTCTTATAGAAATCATGCTACAGATACAATCCAGACCTCTTAGCAGAGAGGGTATTTCTGTTTCTATGCCTCACAGACTCTGTAACGAAGGCCCAGAAGAGCTGAGCTCAGCTGCCTATAATAACAACTCACATATAAAGCTGCTCATTACTTCCAAAACTGGGTTTCAGATTGGAAGTCTCTCCAGAAAAAACAATCTGTTTTGGTTTTCAAGACCTCTTAAATTATTACATCCAGTTCATAAAAGAGATCTGTGGACTTTAGAGCACCAGTTTTGAAATCAAAATGAAACATAAAGGTTTCTCTAAACTTAATAACTTGTTCATACAGCTCTCTCTACAAAAGACTGCTGAAATCTTGATCTGAAATCTCTCTGTATTACACTCTCATGGATTTAATCTAATATCAGAGACAACCTACAGATCCATTTGGGGCCCAATCTCACAGTGTATCATGTGCCACTCGCCAAAAGAAATCTGATTCTTGGGCTGTGAGCAGGAAATAAACTTTGTTCTGCAATTTGGTCCTTCCTGGTTTAGGAAACAGGGGCTAGAGTATAAGACATAACAACACAAAAAATAATTAAATGGGCTAAGGAGCATCATAATAACGAATGAGGTAAGCATACATCTTCCTCACAGCATCCATTTACAATCACAATTTAAAATTTGATACGTTTTTAAATATAATAAAAATCTGTAAATTGTAAAGTAAATAATATTGCTAAAAATTGCTCATTATTTGACCCTTTATCAATAATAATCTTCTTGCTGGTAGAGGGTCTTGCCTTGATGATGACGGCTGCTAACTGATTAGGGAGGTGGTTGGTGAAGGATAAAATGGATATGGCAATTTCCTAAAATAAAATAACAATGAAGTTTGCTCTACTGACTGACTCCTCCTTTCACAATTTCTCCATAGCATGCAATACTGTTTGACACCATTTTATCCACAGTAGAACTTGCAAAATTGGAGCTAATCCTCTCAAATCTTGCTCCTGCTTTATCAATTAAATTTGTGTGATATTCTAAATCCTTTGTTATAGTTTCAACAGTCTGCCAGCATCTTCACCAGGACTAGATTCCATTTCAAAAATATCACTCTCTTTGCCCATTCACAGAAGCAATTCCTCAACCATTATAGTTTCATCATGAAACTGCAGTAATTTAGTCATATCTTTCTGTGCTCTGCTTATAATTCAAGCTTTCTTGCATTTCCACTGTATCTGTAGTTACTTCCTCTACTGAAGTCCTGAACCCCTCGGAGTCATCCATGAGGGTTGGACTCAACTTTTTCCAAATTTTTTTCACTGTTGATATTTTGACCTCTTCCCATGAAATCAAATATTCTTAATGACATCTAGACTGATGAATCCATTCCAGAAGGTTTTCAGCTTGTTTTGCTCAGATCCATCAGAGGAATCACTATCTTTGGTAGCTAGAGCCTTATGAAATTTATTTCTTAAACAGTAAGACTTCAAAGTTGAATTTACTCCACATCAACCTGGATGTTGTATCAGCAGGCAGGAAAACAATATTAACACCATTGTATGTCTCCATCACAGCTCTTAGGTGGCCAGGTGCATTGTCTGAGAAGCAATATTTTGAATTTCTTTTTTTTTTTTTTCCTGAGCAGTAGGTAGCAACAGTGGGCTTAAAATACTCAGTAAACCATGTTGTAAACAGATGTGCAAAACAAACCCAGGATTTTTTGTTCCATTTCTAGAGTACAGGCAGAGTCAGTTAGGTTCAGTTGCTCATTCCTGTCTGACACTGTGAAGCATGGACTGAAGCACACCAGGTTTCCCTATCCATCACCAACTCCCAGAGCTTGTACAAACTCATGTCCATCGAGTTGGTGATTCCATCCAACCATCTCATCCTTTATCGTCCCCTTCTCCTACTGCCTTCAATCTTTCCCAGCATCTTTTCCAATGAGTCAGTTCCTCACATGAGGTGGCCAAAGTATTGGAGCTTCAGCTTCAGCATCAGTGCTTCCAATGAATATTTTGGACAGATTTCCTTTAGGATGGACTGGTTGGATCTCCTTGTAGTCCAAGGGACTCTCAAGAGTCTTCTCCAACACCACAGTTCAAAAGCATCAATTCTTCGTCACTTAGCTTTCTTTATGGTCCAACTCTTACATCTATCTGTACATGACAACTGAAAAAACCATAGCTTCGACTAAATGGACCTTTGTCAGTCAAGTAATGTCTCTGCTTTTTATTATGCTGTCTATGTTGGTCATAGTTTTCTTCCAAGGAGCAAGTGTCTTTTAATTTCATGGCTGTAGTTACCATCTGCATTGATTTTGGAGCCCCCCAAAATAAAGTCTGTCACTGTTTCCATTATTTCCCCATGTATCTGCCAGGAAGAGGTAGGACAGGATTCTGTGATCTTAGTTTTCTGAATGTTGAGTTTTAAGCCAACTTTTTCTCTCTCTTTCACTTTCATCAAGAGGCTCTTTAGTTTTTCTTTGCTTTCGGCAATAAGGGTGGTGTCATCTGCATATCTGAAGCTATTGATATTTCTCTGGCAGTCTTAATTCCAGCTTGTGCTTCATGCAGCTTGGCATTTCACATGATGTACTCTGCATAGAAGTTAAATAAGCAGGGTGACAAAATACATCCTTGATGTACTCCTTTCCCAATCTGGAACCAGTCCGTTATTCGAAGTCCAGTTCTAACTATTGCTTCTTGACCTGCATACAGATTTCTCAGGAGGCAGGTAAGGTGGTCTGGTATTCCTATCTCTTGAAGAATTCTTCAGTTTGTCGTGATCCACATAGTCAAAGGTTTTAGATATTCAATGAAGCAGAAGTAGATGTTTTTCTGGAATTCTGTTGCTTTTTCTATTTTCTTTAGGCCCACTTGACTTTGCATTCCAGGATGTCTGGCTCTAGGTGAGTGATCATACCATCGTGGTTATCTGGGTCATTAAGATCTTTTTTGTATAGTTCTTCTTTGTATTCTTGCCACTTCTTCTTAATATCTTCTGTTAAGTCCATATCATTTCTGCTCTGTATTGTGCCCATCTTTGCATGAAATGTTTCCTTGGTATCTCTAATTTTCTTGATGAGATCTCTAGTCTTTCCTGCAGAGTAGGTTGAGCATAATTCTGAAGCTGTGTAGGATTTTTGGTATGGAAAATGAACAATACTTCAACTTTAAGTCACCAGCTGCACTGGACCCTCATAAAGTCTTCTGAAGCTTTGAAGCCAGACATTGACTTCTCTAGCTTCCAAAGTCCTAGATGGAATTTTCTTCCAATATAAGGCTGTTTCTTCTACATTGAAAATCTATTGTTTAGTGTAGTCACATTCATTAATTACTTTCGTTAGATCTTCTGGATAACTTGCTACAGTTTGTACATTAGCATTTGCTATTTCACCTTGCACTTTTATATGGAGATGGCTTCTTTCCTTAAACTATACTCTGTTAACTTCAAAGTTTTCTTTTGTAGCTTCCTCATCCTTCTCAGCCTTTGTAGAATTGGAGAGAATTAGGGATTTGCTCTGGATTAGGTTTTGGCTTAAGGGAATGTTGTGGCTGGCTCAATCTTCTATCCAAACCACTAAAACTTTCACCATATCAACAATAAGGCTGTTTCACTTTCTAATCATTCGTGTGTTCACTGAAGTACCACTTTTAGTTTCCTTCAAGAACTTTTCCTTTGCATTCATAACTTGTTTACCTGTTTGGTGCAAGAGGCCAAGTTCACATCCTATTTTGGCTTCAACAAGTGCTCCTCATTAAGCTTAATCATTTCTAGCTTTTGATTTAAAGTGAGAGATATGCAACTTTTCCTGTCACTTGAACACTTAGACTCTTCCTTTCACTTGGAAGTTTCTTCCTTTCACTTGAACACTTAGAACTTTTCCTTTCATTCTAAGAGTTCCTTAGAACTCTTCCTTTCACTTGAACACTTATTAGAGGCCATTGTAGGGTTATTTCAGTACCCTATTTCAATAATGTTGTCTCTCAGGAAACAGAGAGATCTGAGGAGAGGGAGAGAGACAGGTGAACAGCCAATTGGTGGAGCAATCAGATGACACAGAACCTTTATCAATTAAGTTCAATGTCTCATAGGGGGATCATCAAGGTGTCCCAGAACAATTTTAACAGTAGCATCAAAGATCACAGATCACCAAAACACATATAATAACAATTTTAAAAATTAAAATACTATGAGAATTACCAAAATGAGATACAGAGACACAATGGAAGCAAATGTTCTGGGAAAAATGGCACCAATATACAAGCTCCATGCAGAATTGTCACAAAACTTCAATTTGTGAAAAACACAGTATCTGTGAAGTACAATAAAGTAAAGTACAATAAGATGAGGTATACTTGTATCTATGTTTTTCAACCAAAATTTATTTAAGGTTTTTTATTAACTTGTTTGGTTTAAAATAGATCATTGTGGAGTCCAGGTCACTAAACTCTTTCCCCTGAACTACTGTGATAACCTGTTAATGATCATTAACTTTTCCTTCACCCACCACTGTCCTCTCCAATATTTCCCCACTCAACATTCAATAATCTTTCTTTGGTTGTTGTTGTTGTTGTATGGGTCTTAATTGCTGTGCAGTGGCCTTCTCTAGTTGAGGCAAGAGGGGGCTACTCCTTAGTAGTGGTGCCCAGGCTTACCGTCATGGTGGTATCTCTTGCTGCAGAGCATGGTTCCACAGCATGCAGACTCACTAGCTGTGATGCGTGGACTCAGCTGCCCTGCAGCATGTGGACTCTTCCCAGACGAAGGTTTGAATCCATGTCCCCTGCATTGCCAGGTGGAGTTTAACCACTGGACCACTAGGAAGTTCTGTGATCTTTCTAATACACAATCCAATTATATGAACTCCAAATTGAAGCCTTCCAGTGCCTTTGAAATACATTTGCTATAAAAGCCAAATTAGCCTTCTACGATCTGATCCCTCTTGAACTCTCCAGCCTCCTTTTATACCACTGTGCCCCTCACTCGCTACACTCTACTATATTGCACTTGTTTTACTTCCTCAAATTCAAAATGCTAGTGTAATTTAGACGTACCACTTTCATGTTCTCATGGTACCATGCATATAACTTTATTACAACATTTATTCCACTTTATTATAGTCATTGGTTTGTCTATCTTGCTTCACTAGGACATAAGTTTCTCATATGTCAGAGACCATGCTTTATTACCTTATCTTTGCACTCCTAATTTCTAGCAGTACCTGACTCAATAAATGCTTGTTGAGTGACTGACCAATAAAAGGGAAATAGAGATGACAGGAGGAGGAAGAACTAGCCTTGTAAAAGATAATATCTGTTTTTACATATATTAAGTTTGAAGTGGCACCTGTTTAGTGGAATGGAAACAGGCAAGAACTTAATAAAAGATATCAGGTCTGCAAATAATGATTTTATCTAATGACATGAGTAGTAAGTATTCTTAGAGGATATAATGAGGTCTTCTTTTTAAAGGCTGAAATGATGAGAATAGGGTTTTGAAAAGGAACTTAAACTAAATCTAAATTTCAGAAATGCATGATTTCATGAGTTACAGAATGAAAAGTGAAAAAAATATTTATAATTCAAACATTCTAACATGCAAAATAATTTGATTATGCTATCATTCAGAGCATTATTAAATAAATTTGTATTATTACTTTACATTAAGAGGGCCAAAAAATGTAACTCTATTGGTTCTTTATCAAATCCAAGATATATCATAAGAAACTGATTTTTACCACATTTAACACTTAAAATTTTCATCAGATTTTCTCTGTGTAACCAAGAGTCTGACCATTAAGCACAGAGTCAATCTGAAATTGTACAGGTGTTATTTTTTACTACTGCTACACTTTTTGCTAATATTTTATGTTTTAAGACTGCCTTTTCAACTTTTATGATATATAAAATGAATATCTAAGACAAAAACTTGACTTTTTTTGTTATTAAATAAATTCCTTTACTTTTGAGGAAAAGAATTCTCCCTCCCCTCAAATAATCTCTACTCTTTGCCAAGATTTAATATAGTGGCTGTTAATTATTGTGAAACGTGATCTCAAGAAGACACCCCACTGCCACCACCACCACCACCGCAAACACTTCCTTTTTCTCAAGAATATCTCACGGGTAAGCCTGCAGCATACATGCATATACACACTTTCATTTCAGTGTCCTCTGCGCTAGAGACAAGACTGTGCAGCAGAAGAATTTGAGTTCACCTCTTCTCATGAAAACACCAAAACCACAACTAACTGCTGAGTGATCATCAACAAAAGATTCACACTTACCAAAAACAATATTCTATACCCAAAGATGGAAACGCTAACAAGATGGTATAAGAGGAGCTTTCACAATATAATCAAATTCCATACCTGCTGAGTGAGTGACCCACAAACTGGAAAATAATTACATTACAGAGGTCTTCCCATAGGAGTAAGAGTTCTGAGCCCCACATCAGGCTCCCCAGTCTGGAGATCTACCATCAAGAGGAGGAGCCCCCAGAGCATTTGGCTTTGAACGCCAGCAGGGCTGCAGTACAGGAGCTTCACAGCATTTGGGAAAACACAGAAACCACTCTCAGAGAGTCCACACAGGTTTCATGTGTTCCGGACCCAGGAAAGACCAGTGACTCCATAGCACCCTAGGCCAGACCTACTGGTGGATTTTTAAGGGGCTCCGGGGGAGGCAGAGATCAGCCGTGGCTCACTGTGGAGGCAAGGACACTAGTGGCAGACGCCCCAGTGAACAATCATCATCCACGTGAACTCTCCTGGAGGTCAACATTTGGACACTGAGACCCAACCCCACCAAAAAGCTTGCAGGCTCCAGTGCTGGGATGCCTCAGGACAAACAACTAATGGCAGGGTTGGGGGGTAGGTAGGGGGACTGGGGCT
>SJXQ01009876.1:437391-450873 GCA_006408695.1 Aepyceros melampus | reverse complement strand
TGTCAGACTCTTTGTGACCCCATGGACTGCAGCATGCCAGGCTTGCCTGTCCATCACCAACTCCCGGAGCCTACTCAAACTTAAGTCTATCAAGTTGGTGATGCCACCAACCATCTCATCCTCTGTCATCCCCTATTCCTCCTGTTTTCAATGTTGCCCAGAATCAGAGTCTTTTCCAATGAGTCAGTTCTTCGCATCATGTGGCCAAAGTATTGGAGCTTTAGATTTAGAATCAGTCTTTCCAATGAATATTCAAGACTGATTTCCTTTAGGATTGACTTGTTGGATCTCCTTGCAGTCCAAGGGACTCTCAACACTCTTCTCCAAAACCATAGTTCAAAAGCATCAATTCTTCAGCGCTCAGCTTTCTTTTGGTCCAACTCTCACATCCATACATGACCACTGGAGAAACCATAGTTTGACTAGACAGACCTTTGTTGGCAAAGTAATGTCTCTGCGTTTTATTATGCTGTCTAGGTTTAGGAGCAAGGGTCTTTTAATTTCATGGCTACAGCCAATATTGGCAGTGATTTTGGAGCACAAAAAAATAAAGTCTGCCATCGTTTCCACTGTTTCCCAACTATTTGCCATGAAGTAATGGGACCGGATGCTATGATCTTTGCTTTCTGAACGTTGTGTTTTAAGCCAACTTTTCACTCTCCTCTTTCACTTTCATCAAGAGGCTCTTTAGTTCTTCACTTTCTGCCATAAGGGTGGTGTCATCTGCATATCTGAGGTTACTGATATTTCTGGTAATCCTGATTCCAGCTTGTGCTTCATCCAGCCCGGCATTTCACATGATGTATTCTTCATAGAAGTTCAATAAGCATGGTGACAACATACAATATACAGGGTGACAATATACAATGTACTCCTTTCCAAATTTGGAACCAGTCTGTTGTTCCACCTCCAGTTCTAACTATTGCTTCCTGACCTGTGTATAGATTTCTCAGGAGGCAGGTCAGGTGGTCTGGTATTCCTATCTGTTTAAGAATTTTCCAGTTTGCTGTGATCCACACAGTCAAAGGCTTTGGCATAGTCGATAAAGCAGATGTAGATGTTTTTCAGAACTTTTATATTCTTGATGATCTAGAGTAGGTTGGCAATTTGATCTTTGGTTCCTCTGCCTTGCTTTCTAAATCTAGTTTAAACCTCTGGAAGTTCATGGTTCACATACTGTTGAAGTCTGGCTTGGAGGATTTTGAGCATTACTTTGCCAGCATGTGAGATGAGCGCAAATGTGCAGTAGTTTGAACATTCTTTGGAATTGCCTTTCTTTGGGACTGGAATGAAAACTGACCTTTTCCAGTCCTGTGGCTAATGCTAAGTTTTCCAGATTTGCTGGCATATTGAGTGCAACACTTTCAGGGCGTCATCTTTTAGGATTTTAATGACTCAATTGGAATTCCATCACCTCTACTAGCTTTGTTCATAGTGATGGTTTATAAGATTCACTTGACTTTGCATTCCAGGATGTCTGGCTCTAGGTGAGTGATTACACCATCGTGATTATCTGGGTCATGAAGATTTTTTTTGTATATTTCTTCTATGTTTTCTTGACACCTCTTAATATATTCTGCTTCTGTTAGGTCCATACCATTTCTGTCCTTTATTGTGCTCATCTTTGCATGAAATGTTCCCTTGGTATCTATAATTTTCTTGAAGAGATCTCTAGTCCTTCTCATTCTCTTATCTTCCTCTATTTCTGTGTGTTGATCCCAGAGGAAGGCTTTCTTATTTCTCCTTGCTATTCTTCGGAAATCTGCATTCAAATGGGTATATCTTTCCTTTTCTCCTTTGCCTTTAGCTTCTCTTCTATTCACAGCTATTTGTAAGGCCTCCTCAGACAGCCATTTTGCTTTTTGCATTTCTTTTTCTTGGGGATGGTCTTGATCCCTGTCTCCTGTACAATGTCATGGACCTGTGTCCATAGTTCATCAGGCATTCTCTCTATCAGATCCAGTCCCTTAAATCTATTTCTCACTTCCACTGTATAAACATAAGGGATTTGATTTAGGTCATACCTGAATGGTCTAGTGGTTTTCCCTACTTTCTTCAATTTAAATCTGAATTTGGCAATAAGGAGTTCATGATCTGAGCCACAGTCAGCCCTTGATCTTGTTTTTGCTGACTGTATAGAGCTTTTCCACCTTTGGCTGCAAAGAATATAATCAATCTGGTTTCAGTGTTGACCACTTGGGGATGTCCATGTGTAGAGTCTTCTCTTGTGTTGTTGGAAGAGTGTGTTTGCTATGACCAGGGCGTTTTCTTGGGAAAACTCTATTAGCCTTTGCCCTGCTTCATTTTGTACTCCAAGGCCAAATTTGCCTATTACTCCAGGTATATCTTGACTTCCTACTTTTGCATTCCAGTCCCCTATAATGTAAATGACATTTATTTTGGGTGTTAGTTCCATAAGGCCTTGTAGGTCTTCATAGAACTGTTCAACTTCAGCTTCTTCAGCATTACTGGTTGGGGCATAGACTTGGATTACTGTGATACTATAACGGTTTGCCTTGGAAACAAACAGAGATCATTCTGTAGTTTTTGAGACTGCATCCAAGTACTGCATTTTGGACTCTTTTGTTGACCATGAGGGCTACTCTGTTTCTTCTCTGTTCCTTGGTCCTGAGCCAAGAGCTGCCTATAAATACACTCCTTGACACATATAATGTAAATGACATCTATTTTGGGTGTTAGTTCCATAAGGCCTTGTAGGTCTTCATAGAACTGTTCAACTTCAGCTTCTTCAGCATTACTGGTTGGGGCATAGACTTGGATTACTGTGATACTATAACGGTTTGCCTTGGAAACAAACAGAGATCATTCTGTAGTTTTTGAGACTGCATCCAAGTACTGCATTTTGGACTCTTTTGTTGACCATGAGGGCTACTCTGTTTCTTCTCTGTTCCTTGGTCCTGAGCCAAGAGCTGCCTATAAATACACTCCTTGACACAGCCTTGCCCACCAGAGTGACAAGTCCCAACTCCACCCACCAGTGGGCAGGCACCAGTTCCACCTACCAGGAAGCCTGCCCAAGACCTTAGGCCAACTTCACCTCCCAGAAGGCAGATACTAGAACTAAGAAGAACTACAATGCTGAGAAAAACAAGCCACCAACATGGAAAGTGAGATAGCAGAGAAAATGAGATGGCAGCAAAATATGTCCCAGGTGAAGGAACAAGATATAACTACAGAAGAACAACTAAGTGAAGTAGAGATAGGCAAACTACCTAAAAAAGAACTGATAGAAATGATAGTAAAGATGGTTCAAGATCTCAGAAAATGAGTGGCACACAGACTGAGAGGATACAAGAAATGGCTAATAAAGAACTTGAAGCCTGGACCGGCAACTCGCCCCGCCCATGACATCACACATGCTACACTGCCACCCCGCCAACTTGCCGGTCCAGGTTTGTCACCAACATGGAAAGTGAGATAGCAGAGAAAATGAGATGGCAGCAAAATATGTCCCAGGTGAAGGAACAAGATATAACTACAGAAGAACAACTAAGTGAAGTAGAGATAGGCAAACTACCTAAAAAAGAACTGATAGAAATGATAGTAAAGATGGTCCAAGATCTCAGAAAATGAGTGGCACACAGACTGAGAGGATACAAGAAATGGCTAATAAAGAACTTGAAGCCTTAAAGAATGGAGATGAACAATACAATAACTGAAGTGAAAATACACTAGAGGCAATCAAAGCAGAACAAAAGAGGCAGAAAAATGAGTAAGTGAGTTGGAAGACCAATTGGTGGAAATCATTGGTGTGGAACAGAATAGAGAAAAAAGAATGAAAAGAAATAAAGACAAACTCAGAGACCTCTGGGACAATGTTAAATGCACCAACATTCACATTATAAGGGTCCCAGAAAGAGAAGAGAGAGAGAAAGGGAGGAAAAATATTTGAAGAGATAATAGTTTAGATTTCTGTAACATGGGAAAGGAAACACTCAAGTCCAAGAAGTACAAAGAGTCCATTACAGGATTAATCTCAGGAAGAACATACTGAGACACATATTAAACTGACAAAAATTAAAGAGAAAATATTAAGAGCAACAAGAGAAAAGCAACAAACAACATATAACAGAATCCTCATATGGTTATCAGTTGATTTTTTCAGCAGAAACTTGGCAGGCCAGAAGGGAGTGGCATGATACATTCAAAGTGATGAAAGCGGAAAAACCCACAACAAAGAATACTCTACCCAGCTGGGCTCTCATTCAGAATTGATGAAGAAATCAAAAGCTTTATAGACAAGCAAAATTTAAGAGAATTTAGCACCACCAGGTCAGCTTTGAAACAAATGCTGAAGGAATTTCTCTATGTGGAAAAGAAAAGGACAAAATTAGAAACAAATTACAAATAGTAAAGCTCATCAACAAAGACAAACATAAAATAAAGATAGGGAATCATTCACACACAAATATGATATCAAAACCAGCAACTGTGAGGATAGTGCAAATGCAGGATATTGGAAACGCATTTGAAAGTAAGAGACCAGCAATTTAAAACAATCTTGCATATATATATATATATATAATTATATCAAAACATGGTGATTTCAATGTGTGTCTCAATTACACTCTGGTAAGATGTAAAGGAGAAGTTTATCATCAGCATTACTTTTACGTTTTTTTTTACTATATAAATGTATTATCCATATCATAAATATTTTTTGAGGTAGTATCAGCTATCAGTATCGGTTCAGTTCAGTCACTCAGTCGTGTCCGACTCTTTGCGACCCCGTGAATCGCAGCACGCCAGGCCTCCCTGTCCATCACCAACTCCCAGAGTTCACTCAGACTCATGTCCATCAAGTCAGTGATGCCATCCAGCCATCTCATCCTCTGTCGTCCCTGTCTCCTCCTGCCCCCAATCCCTCCTAGCATCAGTATAGCCATGTTGGAGAAGACTCTTGAGAGTCCCTTGGACCACAAGGAGATCCAACCAGTCCATTCTGAAGGAGATCAACCCTGGGATTTCTTTGGAAGGAATGATGCTAAAACTGAAGCTCCAGTACTTTGGCCACCTTATGCGAAGAGTTGACTCATTGGAAAAGACCCTGATGCTGGGAGGGATTGGGGGCAGGAGGAGAAGGGGACGACCGAGGATGAGATGGCTGGATGGCATCATGGACTCAATGGACGTGAGTCTGAGTGAACTCCGGGAGTTGGTGATGGACAGGGAGGCCTGGCGTACTTCGATTCATGGGGTCGCAAAGAGTCGGACACGACTGAGCAACTGAACTGAACTGAATTAGAAAAAACGTGGAAAAACTTTACATATTTTTGGAATTAAGAATGTGTCAAACTAAAAATCAAGTTTACAATGTGCACAATACCACACCAAATTCTTATTTATTTATTACAATTATACAAAGTCAACTTCATATCTGACAATATAATATATGTGTTTACAGTTCAAACTGAAGAACAGAAGTTTGAACTATGTGAATCCACTTACACACAGATTTTTGAAAAATAATACATATGACATTACTATATGATCTGCAGTTTGTTGAATCTACAGATGTGGAACCACTAATAGGGAGGACTGACTGAAAAGCTACAGGTGGAAGTTTTACTTTGCACTGGGGTGGGGGACCAATGACCACAATTTCTCTGTTATTCAAGGGTCAACTGTAATTGATTTTTAAGACCAAGAATTAGAAAGCAACTATGCCAGAAAAAAAAAAGAGAAATTTTTGGTTATAGTAAAAAGCACAGAAAATAAAATTTATCATTTTATTTTGTTTTTTATTATAATCAAAAATTAGTCATTTTATCAAATTATAATCATTTTAACTATTTTAAAATCTACAGTTTAGTAGTGTTAAGTATATTCACATGTTGTGCAATAGATATCCAGAACTTTTTCATCTTTCAAAACTGAAACTTTATACCTGCTAAACAATTCCCCATTTTCCTCTCTCTCTATTTTGATTCTTTACATATCCCATGTAAACGTAATCAGACATTGTTTATCTTTCTGTGACTGGCTTATTTCACTTACTGTGGTGTCCTCAAGGTGCTGATGTAGTAAGCATATAGCAAGATTGCCTTCCTTTTAAAGGCTAAGTTTGCACATTCATGTTCATGACAACATTATTCACAGTAGCCAAGAGGTAGAAGCAACTCAAACTTATACTGATGGATGAATGTATAAATGAAATCTCTTTGACAGGAAATTTTTAAAATCTACTTTATCCAGTGACAGGACTAAATGCCTCCAACTGTATTAGTGATAAGCAGCTGGAAGAAAAATGTATCAAACATCACTATGTGACAACAGAAAAGAATAAAAGACTAAAGCCGCAGCTAAGTATAGCATATTTCTACTTATAGATGGACAATGACTATTCATCTGACATAGCAAAATGCAGTCTCCTTACCAGTAATTATCACACCATCATCTCTATGAGCTTCATTCATTTCTTCAACATGGACATCTGAGTTCACATCAATCTCTTTCCCTGATAACTGTAAATAAGCTTGAAGAGAAGATGCAACCTTGACAAGAATAGAGCCTGTGATGAATTTAATGGAGAGCTTATTTAATGCCAAGAAATAAAAAGTACTGGAGACTATGATAAAAATTATTTAAAGAGTAACATTGCTCCCAAGAGTCTGTCTTTACTCATCAGTATATTTGATTTAAATAGCAATAGCTTTTCCTCACTCTCAGGTGGTCAGCATCTCTTATTCCCAAGGTAATCACAGTATCTTTTGTCAAGAATATGAGCCAGTAGGCCATCATGAACTACTATTTCTTCTTTTGCCAATAGTCTTAGTCAGCTTGTCCAATACCAGAAAAGTGAGTTTAACAGACATGCAGCTTACAGACAGAATTTACCATTAACTGAGCATTTACAAGAGCCAGACATCATCTTTTAATTTCCCTCTCAACTTTATGAGGTATTACTGTAATCCCAATTTTACAGGTAAGAACTTGCTCAAGTTTCCATGACAGCTATTGCTGGAATCAAGATCCACTGCAATGACAACAAACCACTGCTCTTAATCACTGTGGTATTTCACACACTG
This sequence comes from Aepyceros melampus, assembly GCA_006408695.1. NCBI lineage: Eukaryota > Metazoa > Chordata > Mammalia > Artiodactyla > Bovidae > Aepyceros > Aepyceros melampus. Next base: position 443,824 of record SJXQ01009876.1, on the reverse strand, counting down.
CTACCTCACTGGATTACTAGACTTGTGATCTCACTGATCACTATAACATAACCAGAACCCTGAGCTCTTATGCTTTCAGTAGTACCTTGTTTGTGGGGGAGGGGAGGGGCAATAACAAAAATTTAAAAAGGAATATTTAGATTTCAATTCACTAATGTTTCTTTTAATGGATTACAGACTTCTTTTGGGGTACCTGAAGCAAGACATTCAACTTTATTTCTACTACAATCTTACCAAAACAACAACAAAACACCTGTTAAGGAGGAGTCATTTTTCAAAACAATTACATGGGTTGTAGTGAACATTCACCAGTACGTTCTCCTTTCAAGAGTTTTCTTTCTCCATTTCTTACACGTCAAATAAATAAGAGGCACTTCCCATAAAACAGTAACCTCATCTCTGTCCACAAAGAAGGTCAGGATGACAACTACTGTGAATGTTGTAAAGATTTCTTCTAGAAGGCTTTTGTTTATGGGTCATTGTGTGCTTTCCAGTTTGGTTAACATCAGCTTACGTTTCCCTAAGTAATTCTGTATCTTCTCAGCCTTTCTAGTGGGAGCTGGAAATCTGGAGTTAAAACTGATGAACTTCAGTATTTACTCCTCAAAAAGGGGGGAACAAAGCACATTACTTCTATCGGTTTATCTTATTTAAAAAAACAAATTGCTTTTCAGAGTTTCAGTGTCAGCTACTTAAATAGGAGCTGCCCATAAAAACAAATTATCAGGGCTTTAGGAAAATTCAAAAGCAAACTAGGAAAATGTCAGGATAAATAGAAGATACATGTTCTTCTAACAAATATACTTTAAAAGGTAGAAAATAATGTATTTTAAAAACCTTTTCTAAAGGTTTAAAACTTTATATCTAAATACATCAAATGTGACACTTTTAAAAATATATTTTTTTTTCTGTTCTTAAATAAAGGGACTGTAAATCTGTGGGAGTCTTAAAAATGTTAAATGATGCAAAGAGTTCTATCCTTATCTCTCCACAGCCTTAAAGAGCAAAAACTATCACTATCAAAACTCCATTCCTATCTGTGAATGAAGTTTCACGATTTTTGAAAGCTCCACCCTAAGTGCCATCTGTAACACTATCTTCTTTAGAAAGGGCAGTACCTATTATATCTTCAACCTCTTTTCACTTCAAAAACTGCTTCATGGCTACTGACATCAATACCATTTTTTTTAAATTAAAAACTGAATACTAACAATAGCATCATTTATTATAGGGATATTAAGGGATATTATATGGTTAAGATTAAAGGCTTTATCAAGTAAAAATTTTGAGTGGAAAAGTCAGTATTCAGATGTGACTCTGACTCTCAAGCCTAAACACATCCTTTTCAAGTGAATTCATAAGGTAACCATGTTAACTTTCACAGGAAGACAGGAAATAAGCATTGTGACAGTTTTTTTTCACTTGGCAAAATGACTACAGGGGCTGAAAAGACAGCAGAGGAGACTCAAGTGGCTGGCTCTTAAACCCTTCAGAGCTGGAAAGGATTCCAGATGTCTTTACTAACTAGTAAGCAACAGAATTGTGAAAACTTTCCATCACTCCAGAAAGTTGGTGCTCCCAAGTCTAGTGAGAATTAAGAGACTTGAATTAAGATAGAAAACTTTATTTCCAGTTATCTTTATGCTTCTGCCAGTATCATGGTCCCAATAGGAGAAAACATAAAATTGTAATTCCAATCAAATCTTGCAATATTGTGTGCTATTTCAGTAAGTTACTGGAAAAACAATCCAAATAATAGTTAAAAATACTTCAAGTAGATGAAGATTAACAATGCTTTTTGTTTGCTTTTACTTTTTTGCCCATTCATACAAAATAGTAAATGATTTCCATGTAAGAGCTATCCAAAACTAGTTTTTACTCTGTTACTAGTTACATTAAATGTAGTAATGGTTTTTTTCCTTGGGTCTTCACAATACAAGAATACAATTATATGAATTTTTTGCCACTTACAAAATATCCTAAATAGTATTATTGAAGCTCTTAGAAATTTAGTGAGAGCATAATATTATCTTATTTACAAGGAAAAAATGTGATCTTGAGAAATCAAATAATACCTGTGTACTCAGCAATTACTTTAGTTTCACATATTTATGCTTGTAGTGTCATTTTGATACTGAGAAGAGAGCCTCACTGAACAAAAACAGTACTAAACCACCATGACAAAGAAATTACTAACAACAGGAACAACTGGTCTCTATGGAGGTTTTTTCCTTGTTATAAATATAGCCATGTTCTCGGCTATATGTAAGAGCTTCCAGATTTTCTCTAAAAAACTTTTTTGGTCACTTAAGGCCCTATAGCCAAGCTACTTCCAGTCCCCAAGTCACTTACCACCATGCATGTGTACGTCTATGTGCATACATGCATACAAAGACTTGCATATTCACAGCATTCAGGTGATTAAAAAGTATATAAATTTTTATGAAAGACTTGAACTCTTAGAATAAGCTATTTGTGTTAGAAATAAGATTACAGAAAGAGACACATCATAAGTCTGATACTGCAACAGTCCCCAATCTTTTCGGCCCCAGGACAGATTTTGTGGAAGACCAGTTTTCCACAGACCGGGGACAGAGGGTGGTTTCAGAATGATTCAAGTACATTACATTTATTGTGTACTTTATTTGTATTATATGACATTGTGATATATAATGAAATAATTACACAGCTCATCATAATGCAGAATCAGTGGGAGCCCTGAGCTTGTTTTCCTGAGATGAGGCCAAAGCACAAGGGATGGGGAGTGACTGTAAATAAAGTTTTGCTCACTGGTCTTTTGCTTACCTCCTGCTATACAGCCCAGTTCCTAACAGACCAGAGACCACTATTGATCCATGGCCCAGGGGTTGGGGACCCCTGCTACAAGAGACTTGTTAATAATCACTTTAGAGGACCTTCTTGGTGACACATTTATTTTAGTATCATACCTTTAAAAGTATTATTCTAGCATAATGGCTTGAGAAAGTCCTCTTACAAGGGAGCAGGAAAGCTACCAAAAGAATGTATAAGAACTCTTTCCCTCCAAAGAGTATTTATTTTAGACATTAAACTGAAAAATTCCAAATAACAGTCAATAAATTACAACATTTTTGTTTGTGATTAAAAAAAAATAGTTTTCATGGCCATCTATTCCAAAAGTTTATTGGTCTAGAGGGCCAGTATTCCAGTCTTTAAATCAGGTTCTAATAGAGAAAAATTTTATTGAAATCTATCAGTGTAGATAAGATAATTTGATCATCTATTTCCTGAATGTTACATAAAATCTTCCTAATATCATATGTCAAAATAAAACATTTCACTTGGCTAACCTTCATGGACTTTCAATTCCACTTTTCCCAGTTGGCTGACATAAACATCTATGGCACCTTGCTGAGCCAAAGCATTTAGACATCCAGAAGACGAATCTAGGAGGAAGAAAGAACCATAAGCATAATCATTCTTATCTGAGTAACTTGAATTATAAACTTGAAATGAAAGGCTCTACTTCAGCATTCGGATAAGGAGCTAAGAGTCCTGAAGGTTTTCTATTTTCCTTGTAACCATACCATGTTTTGCTTTAAATATGAAAACAGAATCAGAGGTCTACAAATCTACACTTAGGTAACTAATAAGAAAATCCCTATGTCTGCAGTAACCTCCAAAACTTAACTCTAAACATATTTAATCTAAAACCCAATTAGTAAGAAGGATATTATGGAAGTAATGACAACCCAAACCATTAAGCATCACTGACACATTTAGTTTATTATCAACTTTCAGTATTTACTAAAGAATTCTATCTCACATACAGTCATACAGAATTAGTAGCAAAGTTAATAAAAATAAAAACTCTTATATTTTCTCCTTTTAGCAAATGAGCTAATACTAAAAGTGCAGCTAACAGTGAAAGACTACTTACATAAGGTTTTGTTGTATTTCTTAGAGACATGTGGAGGGGAAGGAATGACATGAAAAGTGGGTGAAGTTCATTTATATCTAAATATTTCAAGTTTGGGGAACTGAACAGATTATCTTTAAGTCAAGGGAAGAAAATCATAATTAAGGTGGTCCTGGTTTGACACTCAGACTTCCCTTTGTCATCACTGAACCCAGTTTTCAATCATCTAATGTTTCAAGTTTCAGGGAGTGCTGACAGTCAGATAAAGAAGTAAGATAGCTGTGGTGAAGAGTCGGTGCTGTGTAGCTTCTCCTTTTTCATCCTTTCCCACAGCAACAGAAATTTTGAGTTTTTCTTTTCAATTGTCCTTTCTATTAATTTGTCTATTTGATTGTCCTATTTGAAGATCAAAGCATATTTTTTAGAGAGATCTCGTAAAAAGCATATTTTATAGGCGCTTTTATTACTTCAAGGTAGAAACAAATTAGGGAGTATGGTGAAAATAATGCCAAAAATTATACCCTTTTTACAAAATGTGAAGGAAAAAAATTTGTATACTCACAAAAGAACCATCATTCTTCTTTAAAATGAATGTTTAAGACTTTAAACAAAGATAAAAACTTGGGAATAAATAGTTTAAAATGTGACTTCAAGATAATTTATAATTTATCTCTAACCTATATTCAAAATGCCATTTATCAGATACAATGTATTTAATTTTTAAGTGTCACAAGTGAACACTGAATTCGGGAAGTTAAGCCACTAGAGATAAATGACGTGGAGTAGCTGGACAAAGGCAGAGAAAGCAATGGCAACCCACTCCAGTATTCTTGCCTGGAAAATCCCATGGACAGAGGAGCCTGGTAGGCTGCAGTCCATGGGGTCGCAAAGAGTCGGACACAACTGAGCGACTTCACTTTCACTTTCATGCAATGGAGAAGGAAATGGCAACCCACTCCAGTGTTCTTGCCTGGAGAATCCCAGGGATGGCGGAGCCTGGTGGGCTGCCGTCTATGGTGTCACACAGAGTTGGACATGATGAAGTGACTTAGCAGCAGCAGCAGCTGGACAAAGATGAATATTTCTCTCCTCAGGTACCAAGAGAAACTCCTATAAAAACTTCTTCAATCAATTCAATTCAATGCAGTCACTCAGCAGTGTTCGACTCTTTGTGACCCCATGGACTGTAACATGCCAAGCTTCCCTGTCCATCACCAACTCTCGGAATTTGCTCAAACTCAAGTCCATGAAGTCACTGATGCCATCCAAGCATCTCATCTTCTGTCATCCCCTTCTCCTGCCTTACTGCATCCTAAAGAAAAACTTCTTACTGAATCCTAAAGAAGCCAAGTAACAATATATTATGGTAAAAAAAAACAAAAACAAAAAACTACAAAATGTGTATTACCCCAAGCTGAACAAAGTAAAATATTTGAAACAATATTTAATTTCTTGCTATTACTAGAGGAAACCCACAAAATTTTTATATAGCTCATAAACAGTGCTTTTCACTTTTTCTCTTCACATGGGACATAAACAACCGCTAAGTAATTATATCCTAACCCATTAATAAATTATACACTCATGTTATCAGTCTTGCTCTAATACTGGCCCACCCACTGGAGGCTGTCAAAAAAATTGAAATTCAAGATGTGTTTTCAAAAGAGAAAGCAAAGGTAATATTTTAAAAGCTATGTAAGGGCAACCCACTCCAGTATTCTTGCCTGCAGAATCCCATGGACAGAGGAGCCTGATAGACTACGGTCCACCAGGTCACAGAGTCGGACAGACTGAGCAACTTCACTCTTCACTTTAATACAAATGAATGGAACTAAAAATTAATTCAGTTCAGTTCAGTCGCTCAGTCGTGTACGACTCTTTGAGACTCCATGAATCACAGCACGCCAGGCCTCCCTGTCCATCACCAACTCCTGGAGTTCACTCAGATTTACATCCATTGAGTCAGTGATGCCATTCAGCCATCTCATCCTCTGTCGTCCTCTTCTCCTCCTGCCCCAACCCCTCCCAGCATCAGAGTCTTTGCCAATGAGTCAACTCTTCACATGAGGTGGCCAAAGTACTAGAGTTTCAGCTTTAGCATCATTCCTTCCAAAGAAATTCTAGGGCTAATCTCCTTCAGAATGGACTGGTTGGATCTCCTTGCAGTCCAAGGGACTCTCAAGAGTCTTCTCCAACACCACAGTTCAAAAGCATCAATTCTTTGGCGCTCAGCCTTCTTCACAGTCCAACTCTCCATCCATACATGAGAAAACCATAGCCTTGACTAGACGGACCTTAGTCGGCAAAGTAATGTCTCTGCTTTTGAATATGCTATCTAGGTTGGTCATAACTTTTCTTCCAAGGAACAAGCGTCTTTTAATTTCATGGCTGCATTCACCTTCTGCAGTGATTTTGGAGCCCAGAAAAATAAAGTCTGACACTGTTTCCACTGTTTCCCCATATATTTCCCATGAAGTAATGGGACCAGATGCCATGATCTTCGTTTTCTGAATATTGAGCTTTAAGCCAACATTT
>SJXQ01009876.1:426451-437235 GCA_006408695.1 Aepyceros melampus | reverse complement strand
TTTTCTGAGTGTTGAGCTTTAAGCCAACTTTTTCACTCTCCTCTTTCACTTTCAACAAGAGGCTTTTTAGCTCCTCTTCACTTTTTGCCATAAGGGTGGTGTCATCTGCATATCTGAGGTTATTGATATTTCTCCCGGCAATCTTGATTCCAGCTTGTGCTTCTTCCAGCCCAGTGTTTCTCATGATGTACTCTGCATAGAAGTTAAATAAGCAGGGTGACAATATACAGCCTTGACGTACTCCTTTTCCTAGTTGGAACCAGTCTGTTGTTCCATGTCCAGCTCTAACTGTTGCTTTTTGACCTGCATATCAGTTTCTCAAGAGGCAGGTCAGGTGGTCTGGTATTCCCATCTCTTTCAGACTTTTCCACAGTTTATTGTGATCCACACAGTCAAAGGCTTTGGCATAGTCAATAAAGCAGAAGTAGATGTTTTTCTGGAACTCTCTTGCTTTTTCCATGATCCAGCAGATGTTGGCAATTTGATCTCTGGTTCTTCTGCCTTTTCTAAAACCAGCTCGAACATCTGGAAGTTCAAGGTTCACGTACTGCTGAAGCCTGGCTTGGAGAATTTTGAGCATTACTTTACTAGCGTGTGAGATGAGTGCAATTGTGTGGTAGTCTGAGCATTCTTTGGCATTGCCCTTCTTTGGGATTGGAATGAAAACTGACCTTTTCCAGTCCTGTGGCCACTGCTGAATTTTCCAAGTTTGCTTGCATATTGAGACTAAGGTTACCCATCTGCAAGATGAGGCCATATTTTGCAAGTCACTGGGCTGGCAGAAGGCACTCAGTTAATTGCTTTACATTGATTTGTACATGGCTGTTCTGAAAACCTCAAGCTAACATCACTCATCTCTCCCCAAAAGTAGAAAAATACTACTGGAAACCTACTAAGGCCTACTGAGGGACTCAAGAACAGCTGTCCAAACACTTTGGCCAAGTCATTCCACTTTTAAGAATCTATTCTAGGGAAATGATTAGAATTTCAGGTAAACATTAACACAAAAAGATATCTATTCCAGTGTTTATCTACAACAGCAGAAACTACTGATAGGAAAAAAACCTAAATGCCCAATAATATAATAGAGTAAAATAAAATATGCTTATGGATGGAGTTCCCTGGTGAACCAGTAGGTAGGACTCCACACTTTCAATGCAGGAGGTATAGGTTCAATCCCTGGTTGGGGAACTAAGATCCCACATGCCACACGGCATAGTCAAATTAAAAGAAAAAGTGTATATATGTAGACTTTTTGTTTTAATTTGACTATGCCGTGTGGCATGTGGGATCTTACGCTTGAGTAGATAAAGGAATATTAGATAGCCAATAAAAATCACATAAAGAGTATGCATTAATAATGTGGACTGTCCATGAGATAATGTTATAATGAAGTTACTGTTACAATTAAGTTATGATGTAACTTCAACTTTGTAAGAAAATATAGAGCCAAAAAATTATTCCTTAGAAACAAAATAGAGACTGGAAGGAAATTTGACAAAATCTTCCTCTCTGTGCTATTTCCTATTTCGTAAGTTTTCTATAAAGAAAAAAAGTGGGAAAAAAAATACGTCTTAGTTTTAAGATCTTGTGGGGAAAATATTTTGTTGTTGTTAATACTTTTACATCAGAAGGGAAGGCTCTGCTCGATGCGCAGGTGCTAAACCAAAGTATAGACCTGAATAGAGCCTGAGCCAAGCAAAGAGATGGATGTTCAAACCTAAATAAAACAGAAATGAAATCTAAGGAAACAGAAGCAGCAGAAAGAGGGTGGGGGCGAGCCTGGGCTACTGGGGAAATGGCAGGTACCCACAGGGTGAGCTGGGCTGGACAGGAGAGCGGGTGGGACCAGGTCTGGCCCAAGTGCTGCACTGTTGCTGTCGGCCTGGCTGGGCAGGTGGCTGGGCAGCTGGAGAGGGACACACAGTGCTCTGGGAAGCAGGTTAGTGGGTGCCCAGGGCTGGGTAGTGGTCTGGGGGCTTGGCTTCTCACTGCTGACATCACTGCAGCAAGGACAGGACTTACCATGGGCAAGATGGGGGCCAGGAGGTCTGTGGGTCAGATCTAGTCCAACAAACCAACCTCCAGGCAAGATTCCAAAGGGGCCATCAGCCTGATGCTACCTCCATCTTTCTTGCCCACCACCAACCACCCACTCAAGGGGGTCCTTGGAGAAGGGAAGAGGCGTGTCAATGAAGGAGCAGCACTCTAGTATGGGACCGCAGCTGCTCTCAGTAGAACAGTAGAGCTGGGCACTAGTGATCTAGGGGTCCGTGGACTGAGGGCCAGATCTAGAAAGGAATGTGGCACCCAGGTATCAGACACCAGGGACACAGAAATGCCACCAGGCCTCATCTCACTTCCCTCGGGCCTCCCCGTGCCAGGGGCATAGGTGGGCAGTGTGCCGTCAATCTACCCTGGGAGGTCTACACCAGCCCATCAGCCTGATGCTACCTCCATCTTTCTTGCCCACCACCAACCACCCACTCAAGGGGGTCCTTGGAGAAGGGAAGAGGCGTGTCAATGAAGGAGCAGCACTCTAGTATGGGACCGCAGCTGCTCTCAGTAGAACAGTAGAGCTGGGCACTAGTGATCTAGGGGTCCGTGGACTGAGGGCCGGATCTAGAAAGGAATGTGGCACCCAGGTATCAGACACCAGGGACACAGAAATGCCACCAGGCCTCATCTCACTTCCCTCGGGCCTCCCCGTGCCAGGGGCATAGGTGGGCAGTGTGCCCTCAATCTACCCTGGGAGGTCTACACCAGCCCATCTCCTTTATGGCAGGTTCCTTGCACCAGTCCATCTCCCTCATGGCAGGCCCCCTGCACCAGCCCATCCCCCTCATGGCAGGTTCTCTCCAGCTCCAGGCCTGAGGCCATTTCAGCTGGGAGGCTGTGATATCTCACACCAGCTCCTCTCACTCAGTCTGTATCTTCTTCCTGCCCTTCTCAGGGAACCATAAAGACACCCATAGCTAAGTCAAACCTCAGTCTGGGTCACTCTGACCAAAGACCTGCTCAAACTCTGCAACACTGAACTAGACCCAAAAAGGGTCTGACTTCTGGTAGCTGAAGCAAGGAGCCAGCCATCATGATGCACAGGTATAGTTTCTTATACAGGAAGAAACAAAGGAGCCATCCAAAGACCCTCAGGTCAAGAACCCATGGCATAGAAACTAAGGTGCTGATTCAATAAGCTCGTTGCTCTCTGGTTTCTCCAGGTATCTTTCTCAGCAGACTGTGGGATTGTCGGAGCTGGCTGACAGTCTCAGAAAGACAGCCCATTTCTCTGTGATGTCTGGAGCAGAAGCAGCTCAATTCTCAGCTAGTTTATTAGCCCCAACCTCCAGTCCACCAAATAGCTGGGAAGTGTAAATGCTGCTTATCCATCCAGCCTTACAGAAGGAAATGCTCTCCCTTTATTAAATGCAAAAATCAGTGAGGTAAAGAGCATCACAGGAAAAAATCATTAAATCCCCATCACCTTGCCCTAAAAATCCTTGATTAAATGCAGATCTCAGGGTCCCCTCCAAGGGAATTCACGGTCTATAGGTTCTCCCTGGTGGGGACTAAAAACTGAAAGTGTTACTAGCTCAGCTCAGCCATGTCTGACTCTACGCGACCCCAGGGACTGTAGCCCACCAGGCTCCTCCGTCCATGGGATTCTCCAGGCAACAATACTAGAGTGGGTAGCCATTCCCTTCTCCATGGGATCTTCCCAACTCAGGGGCTGAACCTGGATCTCCTGTTTGCAGGCAGATTCTTTACCATCAAAAAGGTTGAGGGGCTTGAGAATCTGCATATTTAACCAGCTTTCCACCTGAATCCCTGGCAGGAAGGAAGTCCGCTAGAGGCTTTCTTTTCAGATTTGCCTCTTTAACTCATTTCCAGTTCTGACTTCATTCTCCTATGCTAGTTCTTTTTGTTTAAGTGCATCTTAAAAGAAAAAAAAATCTAATTCATAAAGGGATCTGGTAGTTAAAAGACTTCAGAATGTGTGTGTATACGTGTGTGTGTATACACACACACACACACACACACACACACACACACATACTTAACCTAGGAGAAGGAAATGGCAACTCACTCTAGTATTCTTGCCTGGAGAATACCATGGACAGAGAGGCCTAGCGAGCTATAGTCCATGGGGTCAAGAGTCAGACAAGACTTGACTCTACCACCATATTTAACCTAAAGAGTGGATACATATCAATACTACATTCATGCATGTAAGTAACATAAAGACATTAGAGTACTACATCTTAGAAAGATGAAGACATCCAAATCACATTCAAACCCTGCCACCCTGCTTCATCCGGCCGCCAGCACACCTGACAACTCCTGGCTAAGTGACTGCTGAGTCAGATTCCTTCTCTCCTTACACGAATGAAGCACATTCAGCCAGCGACCATCAATGATGTCCCCTCACCTTGATCTCCGTAGAGAGTGAGAGTCAGCCCTAAATACTCTGTCGCTGCCTGGACACACAATGTATCACCCCGGCACAACGCTCTGCTATCTGCAGAAATGGTTGAGTGATGTCCTTTCAACCCATCATCTGATCACGATGACCTCAATTTTTGGAGAAGGCAAGTCAAAACTCGACACTTATCTTCAGAGATCCAATACATATTTATGTGTCAGCCCACCCTTCAACTTGGCTGTAGCCTTCAGGAAAGTCTGAAAAGGCCGTTGCAGACCAAGTGCTTCCCCCGCCCCCACCAATGTCCCCACATCCACCCCACACCCGCTCACCCAGTGACCACATCCCGAGGAGCTCTGAGCACTACAGCTGACTAGGTAGTGACAAGCGGGGAAGTGGGGGAAGGAGGGTTATTCCTTGGGAGGAGCCTCACTACACTCTCCCCAAAAGCAGAGGCAAAGACCAAGACTCCACACTCTGTCCAGACCTTGGTCCCACCCATCAACCCTGCCTGAGGTCTGATTCTTAATGATGACTGCGAGAGGCAGGGTGTGCTAACTCCCAAGAAATTGTGGCTGGAGGATCTGAGAGATCACACCTGCCAAGTCCCGTCCCTTCCACAGAGAGGCCAAGTGACTTGCACCGGGTCACCCAGCTCCTAAGTGACTGGTCTCACACTCTTGGAGGGTAACCCAAGGGTTCAGGCTCATTACTCATCACAGGGCACTTATCCATCACTTTTACTCTCTTCCTCAACTTTTTCCAGAAGAAAACACATCCTGCAAAGATGATACACACAGGAAAGTCTTCCTAGTATTTTTTTGTTTTTTTTTTTTAAGTGGGGCAGTCCTCTGCCCAACTTTCTAAATCACTGCCACCTTCATGGGCAGCTATTAACAACTCGCTCTTAAGATGGTCTCGACAAACCAGTGACAAAGATGGGGGCAGGGGGCATCAGAACCCCTTCAGCCTACACCTGGCTTAGACAGACTCATCCTTCAAGACTAGTTCAAAAGTAAAACCCAGCTAGGTTCCAAAAGTAGAGCCTGTACAGTCCCAGGAGACCTATTACAGTGATGGTCACTTTGGATTTATTTCCATGCATTTATGTCCTCCTCCGGAAGGCACTTGTTAAGACTTTCATCCCCTGCACACCTTCATGGGCAGCTATTAACAACTCGCTCTTAAGATGGTCTCGACAAACCAGTGACAAAGATGGGGGCAGGGGGCATCAGAACCCCTTCAGCCTACACCTGGCTTAGACAGACTCATCCTTCAAGACTAGTTCAAAAGTAAAACCCAGCTAGGTTCCAAAAGTAGAGCCTGTACAGTCCCAGGAGATCTATTACAGTGATGGTCACTTTGGATTTATTTCCATGCATTTATGTCCTCCTCCGGAAGGCACTTGTTAAGACTTCCATCCCCTGCTTCTTAAACCTCTGCTTGGTGAACTATAGATCCTCCTAGAAAGAATCAACACATTAAGAGCTATTTTCTGGCCATCAAGGCCTGCCTTTGCCACAAATAGTTGCATACTAATCTCCCCATCACAGGTTGAAAAATATGGACTTCTTTTTTTTTTAACTTCCAACATAATGAATGAGTTTAAATATTAGAAGTTGAAATTATTAAGTAAATCATTTCACCTGCAAAGCTTCTATTTGCATAACATTAATTCATGGTGGCAGCTAAAACAAATTCATCACATTCTGTATATTAGAAGCTGATTTATGTAGGAACTGAAAAAAATCATGAGCTCAAAATTATACTGACATGATGTACGGACTCAATGGAGAAAGATTTTTCTCTTTCCTTCTTTCCCTTTGATTTTTTTTTTTAACATCATCTGAACAACTGAATTATGGTGAGAAGGAAAAGGATTTGAGGAGAGGAAGGAGGCAGCACCGTCCCGGTGGCCTGGACACGCGGCTTCCCGGAGGCCTCGCAGCCAGCCCTCCGCGGGGCAGAAAATGGAGAGGGGCGGGGAGACGGAGGAGGGAGCGGAGGGAGCGAAATAAAAAGATGCCTAAGGAAGAAGGAGAGGGAGGGAAAGAAAAGACAGGAGCCAGGAGAGAAAGAAGACGTAGGGCGGGGAGAGGCGGGACAGAGAGAGCCAGAGTGAAGACTGGGGGAAAGGAAGATGGACAGGGAGGAGACAAAGCGGGCAGAGAAGAAGGGCGAAGCGGGCGTAGGGGAGACAGACAGACAGACGTGCAATCGAATCCGACCCCAGGCTACCCAGGAAGCCGCTACAAAGAGCTAAAGTTCACTCTGTTTCGTAGAGGGAAGCGGCTCCAAAGAACCCAGCCGAGTCAGCACAGCGTAATCACACCAGGGGCTTTGCTTAATTACAGGTCTGAAAGCCGGGGCTGAGGAAGGGCCCTACTTAACTGTGTCCCGGGGAAGGCCCAGGCACTCGAGAGGTTTGCCAGGGTGGAGAACACAAATATCCCCACCCCTACCCCGTCCCCTAAGCCCAGGGAGCCCCGAGCCCGGAGGAACCCGGATCCCGGAGGTCGAGGCTGAGGTCTGCAGCGGGCACAGAACCATCAGGACGGAGTGCAGACAGGAGTCCCGGGCTGAGCCTGCGCTGGTCAGCGGGGAAGCCCCGCCTCAGCCCGGGGGCAAGGCCACCCCCTCCCCCCTCTCCCTCGCTCACTACCTCTCCAGAGGCCAGGGGCCCTCCGCCCAAAGGGGGAAATCAATCCCTTGCTAATGAATAAAAAGTCCCTTTTATTTCACTGCTGTGTTTGGTTCATTAAATTTTCCACAGATTTGCAGAGAAGAAAACATAATCAATAAACCTTGACAAAAAGTGAACGTGTGAAAAAGGCCGGAGAATGGAAAACTGAGATAAAAGTGATATCCGATCACAGATTTCAGGGCCAGATGACGAGCCGGGGCTGCCGCAGAATCTCAATGGCCATCACTCTTTTGCGGCTTTCCTTCCCTTTGCTGAAACTCTTCTTTCAAGACAATAGGAAATGCACTAAAACTTTTTTCTTATGCTAATGCCTGAAACCGGGCACTCACAGTTAAAACACATTGCCCGGCAACCTGTTTTTGGGGGGCTGTTTTTTTATGACACACATGCACACACACAAAACCACATGAACTTATTCACTTTAAACCAAAAATCTCAAAAACAGTTTATATGAACTTTTGGTCACATCTTAAGTGAGTTATTTTCCCTCACACAGTATGATTTTTAAAAAGCTAGAAGCAGGACACAAGCAACTATATTGAGGATGCTTTTGTTGATAAAGGAGATGAGGGAAATAAAATACTAAACATACAAAAAGTCTGCTGTTATCACTAGGGTATTCCCCCAGGGGGTTAAACATGGTTTTGTAGTTTTAGGATATTTTGGTCACCCTCCAAATCTAAAAACAATGATCAAAAAAAAACATGGAAAGAAAAACGAAAACAAAGATTGATGATTTTTTGTATCCTTTGGAGTCCACAGCAAACATTCAAATTCATTTTGGAATACGCAGTATTGAATCTGGTGGCAAGCATTTATTTAAAACCAATGAAGCTGTTTTTCTTTACCAAAGACATTGCCAAATGACAAAGCCATCCCAGGACCCCTTCTCAAACCATCTTTTAAAGAGAAGGCTCCCCTCCTGCCTTCTTTAGAAGCCAGTGAGCCTTGATCACTGAAACTGGGCCTATTCTGGTGGCTTGTACAATCACCTCTCTAGCCTCTCTGAATTTTCTGGAATCCAAGAGTACAGTTTTCCTCTTTGGTATTCTTCACATGTTTCAAGTGTGCACGCCTCTGACACTGAAAAGAAGAAAGCAGGGAGCTGCTACCCCGGGGAGGGGTTCTTTTTCAAAGGTTCCAGAGGGTACAGCTGCAGCCCTCCACGGCTAGGTCCACCTGGCCCAAGCACCATCCCTGAGCACCAGGAAACAGGGCTTGGCACAAGTAGAACCCTTCTGATCCTAAAGAAGCAGGACAGGTGGCTCCACCTCCCTGGAGCTGGCCTAGGAGCCAGCGTCACAAGATAAAAGGAAATGCGGCTGAACACACTTTTCCCAGGAAAAGGCAGGCTGCCCTACGCCTTGAGTCCATAAAGCTATAGCGCTCGCCTTTTGCGCTTCCACAAGTCAGCTGGTTGTGTAGGGGTCACACAGTCTTTCAAAGTGTGCATGAAAACTGCCTGGTCCCAGTTAGAGGGACTTGCTGGCATCTGTAGGGTGAAGGTCCCTCTGCCTTCCTCTGGGTGGTCAAGAGAGGTCCTGCTGAAAGAAGGGTGTTTATTATGCAAATATTCAATTTTGTCGGCCTGCCTGCTGAATCGCCAGGTTGGCTAATCCAGCCCTAAGGGCTGCACTGTGTACAGGGCACTTGTGGGAGTACACAAAGCATGAAGTATTTGTGTATCTTTCAGTCTGCAGTGCAAACAAGCCAGCTACAGTACACAGCCTCCAAGACCCTTGCAGCCAGGCAAGGAGTCATTGACAAGCAGCCCTGTAGCCCCCTCTTCCACGAGTGAGCTGGAGCATCCTCGAGCACACCGGCCTTCCTTTCTAAGGCTGCCTGGCCAGAAGGGCCTCTCTAACCTCACACACCCTTCAAGATGGGCCAAACCAAAAAGTCCCCTCCAAGGCCACAGGCAGGGTCTATGTAAGTTTGGAAGCAGCCTGGGATGCTCTGCTGAAGGAGTCTGAACCCTGTACAAATTCCCCTCCAAACCATTCCCATGGAGAATGAAAAAAAAAAAAAAGACAACTCTCCCTAACAGTCAGGCCTGCCTTGGTCCTCAGTGAGCCCAGCCCTGATTTGGGAGTGCCTTCCTCCTTCCCATTGGCATTCTCAGCCCACTGACTTTGAAAACAGACTGAGCTGACTACAGTCTCACTCAGATGCCAAGCCAAGGGAGACTTGGGTTACCTGAGGCCTATTTCCTGGGTGAGTGGAGGCCTCACCTCCATTGGAGTGCTTCCTGCCTGAGTTTAAACCCCCTACCATCACTAACTAACCTCACGAAATTAGTGTATTTCTCCCAGCAGAGGAGAAATACAAACCATCCTAAATATCACAAACCAGAACTAATTTTTGAAACACTTAGACAAGTGACAACTCTCTACGTGTCTGGGTTTGACTGGGACCTTAAATCTGGGGGAGAACCCTTGGCCATCAGGGTCGAAGCAGTAGGTCTGAGAAAACGAAAGCAGGAAAGATGAAGGAAGAAAGAGGCACAAGAAAGGAAGAGGTGGGGTACTGAAGGGATGTATCTGCAGTGGTCTGGATGTCTCCTGCCTCCGTATAGAATCAGTGATCCCGGCCAAACCAGAAGCTGGGGCGAGCCTGAAGGCCACCAGAACTCAAAGCAGCCAGGCACAGTTAGCGTGCCCGGCCCGGCCTGGCCTGGCCCTGGGGAGACTAGCCCAGGTAGCTACACAATGAGTTTTTTTTCCGGGCAAAGGCAAGTGCAAAGCCGCTCTGAGGCCCCCCACACAGGGAAGCCACCGAAGGAAGGAAACTCCCAGGCAAGGTAAGGAAGTGGGCGGGGAGGGGGCTTCTGGGTCAGGTGGTAGAACAAACAGATCTCCTCGAGAGACTGGTGACCAGCCCGCCTATTCCGTGGCTTTCCATCGCTGTATATTTTGGATTTCAGCGTTTATTTACTTTCCTTTTTGGCACCGAGCCCCCTGAGCACGCCAATACAATATTTGTTTAAACACTATTTTATGCCGCTTGCGAGGGAACCGTTTACTTTCAAATGCTCCAACATCCCCCTGAGCCTCGTCGGCAAACAGCATATGAGCGTTTTACAACTGCTCCCTTTATCTGGAGCTGTCGGGATTAAACCTTCACACGCCCGGCGAGGACGGCAGGGCGGGGGTCCCGGGACTCGACCGCGGCCACCGGACTGCAAAGTCCTCCCAGGAGCCCGAGCGCCGCGCGGGATGCCCTAGCGAGAAGGCTGAGCAGCGCAGTAAAAGACCCCCGCGGCCCAGCACCAGACTCCGGGGAAAGTCGACTCTTTCCCGGCCGGGATCAATTCTGAAAGTCACACCAAAATGACACAAAAGAGAGGGAAGTGGAGGGAGGCACCCTGCGGGATATCCAAAGCCCGCGAGCGCCCCTGCGACAGGGCACCCGGGGTGAGGCGCTCCGGCTCCATCTCCAGATCCTCGCGTAGTGGAAGTCGGGTTTCCTAGGAAGTGACAGCAATTACTGTCGGGCTGAAAAGGCGCCCAGTTGGGTGCACTTCCAGCTCCCCCCCCCCACCCCGACACGGGGGGTGCGCGCTCGCTCGCTCGCTCGCTCTCTCTCTCACACACACACACACACACACACACACACACACACACACTACTGTCAGAAGGTGGAACAAAACGAGTGAAG